>CALNXK010000054.1:2637500-2645000 GCA_942486035.1 Porites lobata
ACTAGGTCCTTGAGTAGGTCCTTGAGTTGGTCCCTGAGTAGGTTTCGGATAGGGTTTTTTGTATTTCTTAACTCGGAAACATATTCTGGCGCGTCTGCGTCGCCTGCGGCTCTTGTAGCGACCACGACCTCGTAATCGTAAGCATATTCTACGCCGACGTCCTTTTCCTCGCCTAAGCTTCTTGAGAAGTTTTCGTAACCTGTATCGTCTTCGTCTTCGTCTTCGTCTTCGTCGCCTTCTCCGTCTTCTTTTACGTCGTCTCTTTCGTCCTCGTCGTCTACGCCGAGGGTCCTCAGTTTTACGTTGATTTAGTCCTGTCGTTGAAAAATATTAGAATTAGCTAACAGGTGCAAGGCAATATTCAGGTTTTAATCCCGGTATTTCGGTAACCACATAGCCCTTTCTAACATGTTTAAACACACAGACAAAACAGGGAAACGAATTGCACCTGTTTGTAGCGTATAGATTAGAGTTTTTTTTAAAAAGGACAGTTTTTTTTTCGACTTAGTTGGCAACAACGCTGTTGTCACATTGAAACATTTTCTCGATTTGTCAGTAATCTAGATTTTTGTTTCTGAAGCTGTTTATAGGACCTATATAGACTTTATGTTATAGTGCACAGTTCATGTGTTTGTGAATGAATTTTACCGATTTAGGCAATTTTTATGAATTTGCTCTCGAGAAAACTACAACGAAACGAATCATACATAATGCTTTTCGCGTTTCTTGATTAAATAGACATTTCCATTTTATTATCGCCGCGCGGAAAAAATGATTATTTTTCATTTTGAGTTTTTGAGCAGAAAACATCTTCCCTTTATTAGTTTCCACATTCCGCAAATTGACAAATATCCTAGTTTGTCATTTCCTTAACCACTAACTGATTTTTCTTTAAGTCGAAAGACCTTACCTTCGTTCTCTCTCACAGCAACCTGTGCCTCGTTTGCATTCTCCATGGCTGTTAAATAGGACGTATTAGCTACATCTTCGTCTTCGTCTTGACCTTCAATTTCATTTCTTTCAATTTCATATTCGTCTTCAGCTAAATCGTTGTCATCTTCATCGTCATCTCCACCTCCATTCTCACTCTCTACCTCTCCATCTTTTTTATCGCCTGGATATTGATCTTCAGTGTTTATGTCATCTTCATATTCGCCAGTTTTGTCTTCTTCATAAAGATCGTTGTCATCTTCATCACCGTCTTCATCTCTATTTTCACTCTCTTCCTCGCCTTCCTCTCCATCATCCGCATGTCGATCTTCATTGTCTATCTCATCTTGATCTTCTTCTTCCTCAGCCCAACCGTTTTCATCTTCAACATTTTCATCATCGTCCTCGACCAACTTTTCAGTGTTATGAACGAAAGCACCGTTTGCGAAGCCATTATTAAAATCTTCACCTAAGAAGTCTTCCAGTTCTGTTGCCGTTTCTTTAGGCACTTTAGCACAGCTGCAGAAATCTAGTAACAGTGCAACACAAATTAGAACCAATAAAATGTTGGCAAACCATCGAGCCGCCAACATTTTCTCCCTGCCTTCGGCTTCCCGAAAGCACCTGGCTAATCCCCGAAGAAACACAGTTATTTAACTCTTCCATCATGGTGATATTAATCTACTGTCGAAGTCAGGTCTTCAAGAACACATATTCCTTGATATGAGACTGTTTACGTATGAGAATGGTCCTAAAATTGCGCCTTTCTATTTTGGTTATAGGTGAAAATTCTAAGGCTATATTGTCTATTTTTGCACGGATTAATATCAGCGTATTTCATCTAATTAAAACACGACATCACTATCTGCTATAATATGATGGCAACTTAGAAGCGTTTCCCCTAAGTTGAGAAACACAGTGGGTGGACAACCCTCCATTGAAACAGTAGATTTGTCGGAAATGCTCCTTGAATTGCTTGGTAACGATATATGTCACCAAGCGAACACTCAGTCTTAATATCGTCTCTCCGTCCTCTATTTGACCATGCATTTAGTGGTAAAGCTTTCATTGAGGGAAACTTAAAATGAATGAAGTACTAATTAAGGAGTCAGTAAATTAATGGACAGGTCTTACAGTATCTTCTTTGGCATGATTCATAGAGGCGGTATCAATTAAAATCTTTTCCTCACGAATGATATGCCGGCTTTAGAAATAAAAGATGCTGAATGCAAATAAAGAAATTGACGGGCAATCAAGTCGACATATCTAGCGTCAAATTCCACAGCAGTCATAGTAAGGGAGCGCGAAAAAAGTTCTTGTCAAGAATAATTTTTGTCACATGGCGATCAAAGCTTTCTGCAGTATTCTTACAATTGCAACACAATTGCAACGTGCAGGTGCACAATTATTTCACTTCTCCTTGACTTTAACTTTGAGGTCGGATCTTTATTCTTGAGGAAGAAATTAACCCGAACATTTGATCAACGTTCCTTTTTTAGGAGATAAATTTTCCTTTTGGTTGTGTGATTTGCTTCCTTTTCAGATTTTTCATTTAGCTAAGTTCGCAAACGGCGCATATGTCATGTGATTTCCCTTGATTTCCCCGAAGTTACATCAATATCCAGTCGTTCTGTAATATCTAAAATGAAATTTACTAAACTTCAGTTGTAATAACCAGACGTTTGGAGTTTTAAAAAAATAATAATAAAACAATTATTCCATTCGCGCTAGTTGGATATGAAATGGTTATAGCCAACTCGGCGCTTCTTTTCAAAATTGGACGTCTTTCGTTTTATAAATAATTTAAATCAACAATATTTCTGGTCAACTGAACGAAAGTTCTTTTTGACACCAGACTAGATTAAATGGAGAGAGAGAGGAATTGCTGCAAAAAGAGGACTTATAAGACGCACTATTCTATATGAACTGCACCATTTAGCATTTATTGTCAGTATCTGTTTTAGTGTTAAGCAAAATCACACTATTAATGCCGCAGAAAGGTTTGATAAGCCCTCAAGAAGCAACACTCGTATTTTGCTTAAGCCCTGAGCAACTCTCAATGGTACGGCCTTCTGTCTCGTTTAGAACCCTAAAAAAGGTCTAATATTGTTCTTCAGATTTGTCTGAAAGCTTCTGAAAGTAACCTTTCAAGAAAGTATTACCCGCAATATCTCCAATAATATTGCCTTCAATACGCTTAGGACGTAGTCTGAGAATCTGTCTGTTTCGGGTCGATCGCGCATGCGCTTTGCAACAAAATTGGTAAGCATTTCTCCCATAAAGTCATTCTCGTCCCCAGAGCCACTCGGCTTAATTTGTAACCGACCAGTGGGTCTGAACGCAACGGAAAACACGAATTTTTTCATTGGCTGAAGGTAATTGAATGCGCAAAGCAGATTAAAAATATAATCTACTGCGCATAGCATTTTACTTCGTGCCCTTTCGATAACACGTGTGTCTGAGTTTCGTTGATTGCGACAATCCTGTTTTGTTTATATACAATAGCAGTAAAGAAGAGAATTGCAGATAAAGTTTGGGAGGTTTCTACGAAGATAACGAGCCTTGACAAAGAAAGTATTACCTTCGTTGTGTGCTAAACGTTACCGTTTCTACCGTCGCATCTCCTGAGAAACTGAAAGGAGGAGTAATGGTTAGTTGGCTCTTGGTCCTTGCTCGTTAAAAATCAAGCGATTGATACTGTACTTGTATGGCGTTATTAATTAGTCTAATCAGTTTTTCTAATTCCTCTGGATATTAGTCGGTGCTACAGTAGGAAAGGAAATCAAGCTCCGACTACATTACAGAAGTGATACGTACGTTAAGTTTACTGCAGTGTGCTTTTAATTTATTGTATTTTCTGCTGAAAGAACGTCTTCTTTGCTATACTAAGGTCAAGATAATATTTTGTTATATGCCTTTATTTCATTAGACCACTGATGGCAGTGCACAAAGCCAGAACTGAATTGCTTATGAATCATTTTGGGCTGCATGCAAAAGGCAGTTTTTTAATTATGTAAAGATGATAGAGCAAGTACTCTTTCCAATCTACGTTTTCTTCCAGTTAATTAATGCTTAATTTTTATTTCAACAGTAAGAATTGGGCTTTGAAAGGAAAGGCTATGTGGCTGACTTGTTACAAATGTTTTGCAAGAAGATATTCTCATCCTAACAGTCCTTGTTTGGCTTCCAGTCGTGTGGCATTTGGACAAAGACAAACAAGGGGCTCTGGGGTTATTTATAACTGATGAACAGTTAACAAAGAAGCAGCTTTTGCACAATTTTTCTTGATAAATAATTATGTTATCTGATCACTACATAAGGTAGCGCAATGTTCTCAACCTTTTTGGTTTAAGAATTCTAAAATACAAGAAAACTTAACTGTTTATAATAAGGCATACATTATGTGAAAACTGGTCTAGATTTTTTGACGATGTTAGGGACAACTGAGCAACAGCAGCTAGAGTAATCTATTGGGTAAGTGGTTATTGATGATAACAACTGGATTTTGCACCTTTGATAGGGTGGATAACATTATAGCTTGATCAACAGTAATATCATAGTTTACGTGTCAATCCTAACCACACCTGCTCTCCACCCCTCCTTGAGCTTGCACACAGCAGTGGCTTACTGAAGCATAGGGCATCTTAGTTTACCTGGTTATTGACAATAATGATGAGCCAAATTAAAACTTGCTTCCACTGGTCAAAGATTCAGTTCTGGTAAAAATTTTTCCTAGTTGGAGGCCTCATGTTGTAACACAAAGTTATGAATTTTAAGGAAACTAAAAAATTATACATTATCAAAACCAGATATTGTACTTTAACTCTATAAAGCAGCACATTCAGTTTCAATACAACTGCAGATGGTGGGGATTGGGGTGGGGCACTACCCCCCCAAAATCAGTTCAGATTCACCCTGCAGTATGCTTCTTGCCTTGCCAAATTTTGACCAAACTATGTGATTTTCACTATCCTATTTCAGGCCTGTTCCAAAGTTCTATCCCCAATTTCAAACCTTGCAGGGCTTGCACTCCAGTCTTAAAACATGATGAGAGTGGCTACCCAAGAAAATGCTTTTGGGTTGTGTGTTACTCTTAAAGCATAGAGTCTATATACAGTGCATATATCACTCTACATTTCACTGTTCCAGATAAGAAAATACAGCTATATAGCTAATGACAACCTGTTCTAGGCATTCAGATAGTGAGAAGTAGCTAGAGCATTAAAAAAGCAGGGTTTTTTTAGTTTTGTTCTCTTTGCACCTTCCCCAATACCTGAATGTCTGGCACAGGCTACCATAAACTACTGCTTTTTTTAAAGCCTTCAAACACCCCCCCGCCCCCACAACTTATAAGCCCCCCAGTTATAGGCCCATTTACCAGTGAACAACAAAAAATGTCCCCCTGGTTGTAAGCCCTCCCCTAAGAAAAAAAACCCTTAAAACCCCTTCCAAAGATGTGTAACCCATGAGCTGATAAGTGGTACTTAAACAGGTTTCCCTCTGGAAGCATTTGCAAAATTACCATCCCTTCTTAAAAACTAGTGTCCTGGGAAACAATTTTTATTAGTAACCGGTAATCAAAAGTACATATAACTGTTTATACCCCTACAACAGAGGTGACAAAAGCCCACCTATACTGTGAAAGTTACAAAACCATGAATAGCAGAAATATTAAGGAATGCTATTCCGTTGCAAACAAAAAGCTAATAAGGGGTGAGAAAACAAAACCTCAAAAAGCAATGGTAATTACTTTGTGGTTTTGGGGTTTGGTCATCTGTGCTGAACTTTATGGTGATTGGTCACCACACAATCAACATTTTTTAGGTATTAATGATTTTCTGAGTCTGACAGCAAAATCATTGAAAACTCTCTCTCTGAGGTACTGATGATGATTTTTAGTTAGGACTGATGATACCTGAAATCTTTAGGAGGATAAACCCTCTTAGCAGAACACTGAATGGCCCCCATAAACACCAAATGACCCTGAAGTTTTATGATTAGGGTTAGGAAACTAGGGTTGAAGTTTCAGTTAGGGTTGATATACAGAGAGGACTGAACTGGAATATGATTCACCCAGTACTGTATAAAGTTGCCATTCATGGAAGCCTATGGAGGTGTATTAGACTGTCACTTTTCCTGGACAAACCTTGTAATATATGTTTTTTACCCTGGGTCGGTAAAACGATTAATATTGATTTGTTTCGACGTAAATCCTTCGGTTGTCTAACACGTGTTGTACACAAAAGCTCATAAGCAAAATTAAAACCACGACATGCGACACCACAAAAGGAAATAAACATAGGAAAGTACACAACCAGCTCGAGTGAAACGAAATATATATTTTACTCTCTTAACACAACACATGAATGGTTTCGTTTCAAAAAGCGTTTTGAAGTAAGATAGCAGTTGCAGGACATGGAACAAGATACCTTTTTAGATTGACTTTTTCCCGCATTATATCGATCTTCGCGATATTGCTTTCCCAGTGTTTGTTCGCCAAACGTATCGAAAAAAAAAAACTCAAATAACTCAGACGCTAGTCTGCCGATTAATTGTCTCAGTTCTGCAAACCAACAGTGTGTTCAGCCGGTTTCTGTTACTGTCTTCTTCTTTTAACCCCAAATTATCAGTAAATCCAAGTTGAGTGAAGTGATGCATTTTCAAAACATCCAAAAGAAACCACTCTCTGGAGAGAGCTCAGGAGAGCTCAAAATTCTTCCCCCAGTGGAGCAATGAGGGACAAAAATCCGTTATGAGCATGAGCAGTGATATTTGTAACTTCTACACATGCGCGACCGGATGTCAGAAATTTTCTGACATCCGGTAACGGCTGCTTCCAGAGCCCCTCGTTTCCCTACCACGTGACCAAGAAACGACGGGCTCTGGGGACGAGAATGCCATAAAGTAGGAAAGCAAATCATGTATAAGAGAATAATAATGTGTAACCGTTGATTTCTTTAGATAATTTACTTTGCTACCTGACTGATTAGATCCTGAACAAAATTTTTTTATTGCCATGAGTTATGTGTCCTTTGGCATGTGGCAAATATTGCAATCGGCGGATTCAACGAATCGAAACCTTACTTTCTATTACCAAGAGAAGCTTTTAAGGATTAAACGCAATGGATCATCGATAAAACCTCATGACGGGATTCCTTGGTTCGGGTTACTCCCTACAGAGGACTTTTACTTCTTCTTCATTATTCTTCAAATTTTTAGCATCTGAAAATGAGAGATATTTCCAATAAATAAATGTTCTTCTTTATCACATTCGTCTTGAAATAACTGGAAACTTTCTATCTGATTGGTTCTCAGATTGATTTGTTCAGAAATAAAACTGTGTTTTGATCTAAATCGCATTTGGTATGTTCCTAAAGCTACATGCAAACGGACGCCAAAATCCCAACAATGTTGGAAGAGTGTGCTAACGTATGCAATATTCTTACGCTACGCTCCTGCTATCACGGAACAAAAGACATGTTGGCAGTCGTTAAAAAAATGTTTGACCGACTTTAAACTTTTGCAGCTACTCCCAACAACAGGATGTGCAGAAGAGACGCAACATGTAGC
>CALNXK010000054.1:2650000-2677500 GCA_942486035.1 Porites lobata
TTCAAATTCCAGAGAAGTAGTTGCAAGCTCTCCTTCCTTTTCCCGCCTCGCCGCCAGAGCGCCCCTGAGAGCTTGCTGACAGGCTAAAACAGCTCCCACTTTATGGGATTTTAAAGTAACATAATTTTTTGTAATAGCTATAATTCTTACTAATAAAGATGAAAGTTCAGTGAAAGCTTTATTTTGACTATTTTTGTGGTGCAAAAATTAGGTTTTGATGCACGGTGCTCTCCTGACAACTTAACTGCCAATTTATAAGTAGCAGACATAAGTAGCAACATGGACTTTTTCAGTAAGACTCACAGTAAGGCCGGTTCCAACACTCAGACTAACGTCATCTCTTGCCCTGTTACGACAGCGACTATACCGTACATCAGAGGTACCTCTGAAACTATCGCACGTATACTACAGCTTTACAATATAAGTGTTGAACACAAACCGATAACCACTTTACGACGACCACTTACTAAGGTCAAGGACAAAGACAAACCGGAGGACATTCAAGGAGCAGTATGCAAGATCAAATGCTGCGACTGCCAGGCTTCTTAAATTGCTGCAACCGGCAGAAACCTTGGCACGCGACTGACCGAACACAAACGTGCGACGAGAAATGGTGACGTCAACAATCACATTGCTGAGCACCATTTACAGACGAAACATAAAATCGACTGGCCCTCTGCGACATGTTTTATGTATTCTACAGACTACTATCAACGACTCACTTTAGAAAGCTGGTTTACTATCTTAGAACAAACGCCACTAAATCGTAATCAACAGTTACCGGCACTGTACAAACAACTTATCGACGGAATCAAGCAAAACTAACCACGATGTTCCCAGATAAATTTTAAGACAAGTCGCTAAGTTTGGTGGACATAGCTTGAACAGTTTTGAATGGTTTTAGCAAGGGGGGCCCTGTAAAGCCCCTTTCTCATTCTGAATAGGGTTAATATCTCATTCTTAACCCTTTTTCTTTGAATGTTGCTTGTTTATTTATTTCTTCATTATTATTTCTTCATTTAGTGTCCACAATTAGCTTTTAGCTAAATACCTTAACACTTTAATAAAGTTTATGTATGTATGTATGTATGTATGTATGTATGTATGTATGTATGTATGTATGTATGTATGTATGTATGTATGTATGTATGTATGTATGTATGTATTAGATGATTGAACACGATTACAATGAAAATAAATGATCAGTTGTTTAGAGAAAAATGGGATAGATTAATATATTTATTGGATCAAGTTGCAATAAGGCAAGTACTACAGTACGTTTTTGAATAGTCTTAGAAAGAAAGACGTCGAAACTAAAGTCGACTTTACGTTTAAAGTTATGGAAAGGGACACCTGTAATTGATGTATACAGTTTGCTAGTTTATGTAGTTAAATTTTCCGCACATTTGGCGGGTCGGTGTGGTAGTGTAGTGGTAAGGGAGAGAGATTAGGATACGAAAGGTCTGGATTCGAGGTTGTAATCTTCTGTCTTTTTAATAGAATCACTCTCAATAACAGGTCAAAAATGTTCTAATTGTCTTAAAAATGACAAGAACCGTTTACGAAAGGGAAATTGGCCTTGGCGACATGTCGTTGCAACACGTCGAGGCGACAAGTAACTCCTTGTCTACAGGTCGAGTGACAAGTTACGCGACAGGTCGCAGCGACAAATGGCTTTGTGTAGTGCAGAAATCTGTGAAAATATAATTCTCTCCGACAAATCTTGTTTTTGCCTCAAAAAGTTTTAGAAATTCAATCTGAATTGATTCGTAGTAATTTTTGTTGCCATTGCTTAGCAACGATCAAAATCTCATATTTTTTTTCCACAGCTTTATTGGGTACTCCTCTTGTAATATACAATATGAATTTATAATAAAAAAAAAAAAGAAAAGAAAAGAAAAGAAGCAAAAACCCAAAAGGGGTAGGTGCAAAGGGACTAACATCCCATGCGAGGCACCGCTCGTAGAATTTCATCTGATAAAAGTAATATTTTTTTTCCCCTTTTCTTTACTGTCGTTTTCATGTAATCGTTTTCAATCTATGAAGAAATAAATAAACAAGCATCATTATTAAACGAAATAAAAAGGATTAAGGATGAGATATTAACCCTATTCAAAACTGGGGAGGGGCTTTAGAGGGGCCCCCTTGCTAAAAAGTTGAATAACCTCAAAACCGTTCAAGCTATGTTCACCACAGGCGGCCCAGACATAGTACGTGTCAAATGAATATATTAATATTCACATGGAAAACAGGATGAGTCGTCGAAACTCCCATGAACTAAAATAGTCCAAAAGTCAAAATATAACAAAACAAATCTAAGATACCTTCAACTGAACGTATCCTTGTCTTTCCTTAGCGACCGCGTTCGCGCAACAAGGCAGCACTTGCTTTGCGAGCAAGAAGCAGGAGCACACGTTACCTGCAGATTAGCCGATGGCAATTTGGAGCGGATTCGTCAATTATTTTCGAATTTATAGCGCTTCGTGTGAAGGCGCGTGGAGATGGTCCGTTTGTTTTGTAGCAAGCCTTTAATTCTTCTTTAGTGGATAGTACCTACAATATTTATTATTGCAAAACTCAACAAAATGCCACTTAAACCGGCCAGGAAAGGCAAGGATACGTTCAGTTGAAGGTATCTTAGCTTTGTTTTGTTATATTTTGACTTTTGGACTATTTTAGTGCATGGGAGTTTCGACGACTCATCCTATTTCATCCATGTGAATATTAATATATTCATTTGACACATACTACGTCTGGACCGCCTGTGTGTTCACTAAACTTTACGACGTTTCCTAAAATTTATCTGGGAAGTCATTGTGACGTGTACGCCAATATTGATGCAACATGGCAGCAGTGTTTCGGCAGCCATGTTTTACAAAAAAATAGCTTTTATTTTTAATTTTTCCTCATTCAATTGTTATATTTCACTTAATTTAGCATTTTGTTGAAATAATTATACCTGTTAATAAAATCCAGGCCTTTTAGAGACTAGTTTGAGGAAAAAAAAAAGTTAAGTTGAGTTTAATTTGCAACTCATTCCAACTTATTAAAAGAAGAAAAAGAAAATGAAAGAAAAAAAAACTTGACACATTATAAAAACATTACCTGACAACCGTCTGGTATTCACTAATTGATCTTTATTTGATAATAATTCAAATACTTATTATTTTAGGGTTAGTAATTTTATTAATACGCTAATCTTTTATTTTTTTAATTTCATTTTTGGGTATTACGTTTATGGTTGACGTTTATTACATGTATGATTAGTGTTACATTAAACACTTAATGACTGGTCTCGAGGGAAATAGTTGATATTTGTTTCCCTTGATCATGAATCTCAATGAAACAAAACTAATTGTTTCCTGGTGAGTGATTTGTTGTATACATAACCGACGAAGAAAGACTTTTCCGTGTGCAAATTCATGAAAATCAACATTCTCGCGTAACGGTGTACTGTTACCCTCTGACGTCATAGATTTTGCAAGTTGCCCCCTCAGAGATTTTGGCGGGAAACTGTTTCATTGTTAGATGTCATGTGACCTCGAAGTGAAATGAAAGCGCCTGCAGTTGGGAAAAAATTTCGAGCCATAGAACAATAATGGTTGTTACTTAATTTACGGGTGATTCAACAACAACATTAACAACAACAACCACTGTAAGGGAGTGGCGCACGAATATTCAAACAGCCGCACAAGTTGCGTGACTAGCAGAAAAAAAGTCCAAATCCAGACTTAATGCCCCAACTCAAAATGCAACTCGAAATCCTGACAATTCCTGACTCAAAAGCCATGCTTGCGACGAAGTCCTAATTAGAAATGCATTTCCAAATCCCGCAGAAATTCCTGACTTGAGGCCCAGCTCCATCGAACCTCGAAACTCCCAAATAAACAATGGCTTGTTACTTGTACCCTGTTAATAAACTTTTTGCTGTAAAGTCAATGAACCTTTCTGATAGACAATAACCATATATGATTAATTGTTACGTTCGGAATGAATGTTCTAGAAGTTAACAATTAAAAAGATTTTAAGAAGGAATCCACCAGGAAACTGAGTAATTTTAATTTTCAGTGGACCTTGTACCAGAATAATTTAAAGAATATTGCAGTCTTTTTTACATTTTTCAAGGGATAAAGATGTAATCAGTCATTTGTATTAACACCAAAGAAAATTTCTCATGGGAGGAGGAAAAAATAAATGTCAAATTTCACAAGAATTGTGAAAATACAAGTAAAGTTCTGAAAATTTGATGTGTAAGATGTAGTTTTGTGAAATTTGACATTCATTTTCTCTGGCTCTCATAAGAAATTTGCTAACTAATTGCATCTTTAGACCTTGAAAAATGTAAAAGAGAATGCAATCTGCATTAAATTATATTATTCTGGTACAAGGTTTTTGTCCACTGAAAATTAAAATTACTCAATTCCTGGTGGAATCCGTCTTAAACGTTTAAGACTTAAACTTAGACCAACAAAAAGTGAAAAATATATATATATAGTTGATGAGATTTAGGGTGTTGTATTATAAAAGACTGACTTGCTCGCAATTTTTAAGTCATTCAATGGAACAATATAGAACGTGAGGAAAATACAGTTACACTGGTTAGCTACTCAGTGGCTGTTTTAAATCCACATTAACCAGCAAAAGGGCTCTCTTCATTCAGTTTCAGTTTTTATCTAGTATGTCTTCATTGTCTTCTGTAGTTCCTAGATTTAAAAATGTTATCAATACTTTTTTGTGTATAAGTTCTTTGCTGTGATCATGCAACGGATACAGGACGGCTGGCTCTTTGGAGCATACTGTCAAAATGTCGACCCTCGTAAAAAAAAAATGCATGAATTAATGAATAAAGTTTCCTTTCCTTAAATAAGCATTTTGTGAGCTGTTGAGAGTGGTTGTCTGTAAAATAAAGAAATTCCGTACTTTTTCCCGTATGAAACATTATGAGCATAGATATCAAAGGCTTATTCGTATAAGCTCAACCACTTAGCATTATTAAACGAGAAAATGTGGTTTTGTAGGATAAAAGATGCAGATCTATATCAACCTTGTTTTTCAAATATTGCTCTTTCCTAAGAGGGTTTCAGAAAAGCTGAATATCACTCATATCTTGCTCATTTTTACCATAGTTCAATTTTACTACAGTTCACGATATCAACATTATACCTCTATACACTAAATTACGAACAGATATGATGTATGATTGATTCTTCAGGCTGGCATGGTTGCGATATGTGGTTAAAGTCTAGTTTGATTTTACCTTTCTAAATGGCTTGGTCAGGCAATATTCGAATAAAAGAAATATTGGATCGTGGAGATACAGGGACGTGAAATGAATAATAAATATTTTGCTTGGTTGGTCTATTTATGTTAGATCGTTTTGAAGCTTTTTGTAAACAGAAAAAAAGGCTGATAAAAAGAATTAATTTAAAGAATAATAATAACAATAAATATATCATGATGTTGATCTACTTTGCGCGCCACTAAAAGTAATTTTTCAAGTAGATGATAATTACACCATGCCGTCACACGAGATTTGTTTGTTCGGGTTAAGGCCTTTCACCTCGGCAAAGTGTATCGATGAATGGGTTTAAGCTTATTTTTTTTAAACTCTTAACAGGAGCTATTAAGACCAGGTAGGGAGGAATAATCACAGACTGCTTTTAATCGTGTTTACCAATCCAATCAGATGTCAGTCACGAAGGAATTTAACTCTAGTTTTGAAATCTCAGGTTAAAGAAAAGAAAGGAAAAGAAAAAATATATTATGGTCATTTGCATAATTTGCACTCCTTCATAACATTTAGTAACCTGTCACCTGTCCTTTTTTTTTTAACCCGAAAAAATGCAAAGAGAAAAGACATACATTTGCTTGTCTTTTGGCGAAAAGCGGAATGAAGAAGATTGGAAGAACTCCCAAACTGGTGATCCTCAGGGTTGGACATGACATTAAAAGAATGCGCGAAGTATTATTGATTACACACCTGACTTCTACATGACAAACCCTTCCATGCACCAGTTAGCAAAAATACGTCAACTACCCCTATAAAAAGCACCTTAAAACTAGTAAAGATGCTGAGTTTGAGGGTAGTCTGTTTCAAAATGATGAAGATACAGCTTGGCAAAGTCGAGAAATCTTCTTACAGATATTAGCATTGCTAGGTAGAGAGGGTGCTTGTAAGATGGGACGGGGGGGGGGGGGGTCAACTTACAAACGTCCGTGATATTTGGCGACTTTATGAAGGGATATCTTCGATCGTTTTGATTGTATTGTTTCTGGCAAGTTTACTAATTTTTACTGACGCATTTTCTACCAGGGTCGATGGCTATTACTTAACAGGTCACATGGAAGGGTTAATGCTACAGACTTAAGAAGTCTGCCCAGATATAATTTAACGCTTTAAGACATCAAGAACCAAACCAAAAATTAGAGTAGGAAATCAAGTATTGGTTTATTTACTTATCTCCAGATTTCATGTACTGTCAAGTTCTTCAAGGGCTGCATTTTTTTCTCAATATCTTTAGAATGCACATGTCATTTATTTTTATTTTGCGTGGGCTTTGCTAAACTTTGAACTAATTTGTATAATATAATGAGCAATGCCTCTTATTATTTATCCTTCGCGCAGTGAAAATGCCACTTGGGGTGGAAAACACAGATATTCTGATTCTCAAAGGTGCTTTTAAAAGCAACCATTAACATTGCAACTGATCCGCAAAAGGGGCTGGTCTCTGATAATCTTGGGACCTTATTAACGAAAATTATCTAGGTTAAGATTTCTCCTTTGAATTGCTTCATTTTCATGTTTTGAGACGAAAATAAGATCCGGTCCATGATTCATTAAGCCTTTCACTGATGTTTGGCGTATACATTTTAAGTAAGCTGTGCCAGATCACTTATCACCGTAGTTAAAGCTATAGTAATCAAAAGTGTCGTACATGTAAGCATGAACTACATTTAATATGGGTGCTTTCAGACTGGAGAAACCAATGATACAATCAAGCAATACATGAGGATTGACGATACCCATAAACCTGAAAGGGGCTTAATGTAAATATTTCATGTGATCTTTATTTATTAACCTGGTATAAACTATTGCTTTGAATAATAAATTCTGATACATAAAAATGATTAAGGCTGGAAAGAGCAAATCTGTTGTTTTGGGCTAGTCTTTTTTCTTCAGAGGTGTATATATAGAAAGTATAAAATTAGAACTTATTATGTTAAGAAATGATATTTTGGACCCATCTTGCTGGAACCAAAAAGGAAAGGTACAAATTTAGAAAAAGGCTCTTCACGTTCACGAAAGCACATGATCTTAATATCAACAATATTTGTTTTTGTCAAACTCTTTAAGACTTCAATATTGATGTCTAAATTGTTTAAATACGAGATTTATGGCAATCAAACATTCAAAAGCTTTCGGGTAACCGAGAGCGTCAGAACACGATGAAGACGCGGTGGTTTTCTGTCGTTTTCGCTGTTCTGTTTGCTGTGCTCCTCTTTGATATCTGCAGTTGTGCTGTACTCCCTAAAAATACAGCGCTAAAGCTGAAAGATGTTCGTGCTGAGAAAACTAAAGCTCTTGGAAATGGTGCTTTAGTTGGCGAAAGTGACAACTTGGCGAAAGAACAAAATACTGACGAGGACGAAGAAGACGGAGGCAAAGAAGACGTTGAAGACTTTGATGAAGAAGACGAAGATGAAGTTGCAGATGGTAGCGACGTTGATGACTTTGATGAGGAAGATGAGGATGATGGCGCAGGAGACGTTGATGACTTTGATGAAGAAAATGAAGGTGAAGTTGTAGATGATGACGACGAAGAAAATGTCGATGAAGAAAATGAAGATGCTGATGATAGCGAAGACACAAACGACGGATGGACTGACAATGAAGATGAAGATTATGATGATGAAGACGAAGATGACGGTGATAATGGTGTTGACGATAAACAGGCAGATGGAGAAAACGATGAAGAGGAGGATGAAGAAGACGATTTCATGGATGAAGAAGATGACGCAATTGAGGATGAAGAGGACGGTGACATGCCCAAAGAACTGAGTTATATCAACGAGGATGAGAATGATTTTTCTGACGAGACAGCACTGAAGACGGCAAATGATGAGCGAAAAGGTACGCGACGTGATTATAGTTAAGAATGGTTAAAAATTCAATAACACTCCAATAGTTAATAACAGATTTGGATCTGTTAATAGCGGGTTTTTCTTCTTCAAAAGGAGTATACGCTCATAATTAATTATTCGGTAGAGTTCTCTATTTCTGATTGACTTAAACTGACCTGCTAGTTATGGATCGAAAGGAAAAGAAGAAAACAAAACAATAAGAAACAAAAAACAATACAAGTGGACGACGAGACCAAGATATCGAACTACTTGGTAATAGTAAGATTTTCCAATAAATATCTCGAAACCAAGAGCTTCTTCTTTCTGGTCGAAAAAAAAAAAACTAAAAGTTTGTTACAAAGGTGATATTATCATCTGCTGCTTCAAATCATCCAAACTTCAACATATTCTCCTCTCGTAGTCTACTAGAAATGGAAATGACTTGTTTACTTTGACATCAAGCGAACTTTGCAATGTGTCAACTGGAGGTGGACTAGGCATATAGGAATCCAATTTGTTGATCGTGATATATTTAAAGTGAAAACACCGAACACCGAAAATGACTGTTATGTGCACATCTCTTTGCAGCGATACGACTGAATACGAAGGAAGTTGAGGACCCTAGGCGACGTGGTAGAAAAGGACGAAAGATTAGACGAGGCAGGCGAAGCAGGCGTGGCAGAAGAGGGAAACCAAGTAAACGGAGAAGACGTGGCAGGCGAGGAAGACGTGGTAGAAAAGGTAGACGAGGAAGGCGTGGCAGGCGTGGCCGAAAAGGCAGACGAGGCAGACGGGGAAGACGTGGCAGAAAAGGAAGAAAAGGAAGAAAAGGAAGAAAAGGCAGGCGTGGCAGGCGTGGTAGACGTGGCAGGCGTGGCAGACGTGGTAGACGTGGACGAGGCGGAATAAGGGGACGCGTCAAGGTAATAGTAAGGCCTCGACCGCCACAGCCACCTCCTCCCCAACCTACTCAGCCTACAACCCCAGTTGGAACACCAGCCACTCCAGGTGGCACCGGATCACCCGCCCCAGGGGGAACCGAACCAACTCCCGGAGGGAGTGTTCCTGGAGGAAGGCGATAGGTGCCGACTGTATCGGCTGATCAAAAATACAAAACAAGAATTGCACATTTTATGGATAATCTGGCTGCCATTATAGGTTTTAGTTAAAGTTCAAATGCTTGTAATATTGAGTTTCTACAACATCAAGAGAAGCTTAATAAATTTGAACATATTTGTTTAGTCATTCTAAAGAGTTGTGTTCTTCATTTACCTCAGTTAAGACCTTCCATTAATCAATGAATGAGGAAAAGTTATAATGATAACAGTTCGTTAGATTTCAAGACATGGAAAGAAACAAAAAAGGGGGAGGAGGGGCTTCTTTTCCCAGGAGTACTAGTTCTGGGAGATCCTAGTACGAGTTGTTGAGCCAAATTCGTGTACTTTAGTTTGTCACTTGTCTTGAAAAAATTCATTCCTGTCTATTGTTCCTTTCTCGAACCACAATAACACAATTAGATAATATGGACAGGATATATTCAAACAAAAGCATCGTAGGACAAAAAATTAATGTTTAAAATATATGTTTAGCACAATAGCGATGGGCTGGAGCCCCTTTTCACTTATTCCTACAGAGCAATTTCAAAAGCATTGGGATTCCCTGACTCTAATGCGCAAGAAATTTAATCTTGCCAATAAAAAGCTGCACGATGGTCGGTTTCTGGGGCGTTTCCTCCTGCAACTTCTTAAATTCAATTTTTGGCTCACAGAGTAGTAGCTTATATTCCAAATGAAGTAATACATTAGAACATCTTAATTAGAGAAAAATGTTTTTTAAATTCTTACCATTGTAAAGGTATTTTTGACGTTTCTTGAAAGTATGACGTCATAAAAGACAACTAATTGCAGTAACAACATTAAAAATTTGAAAAGCAGTGTAAAAAATGTTACAGACATTTTTGCTACACACACACACACACACACACAAAAAACATTTATAGCGAAAACCCCATCTAAATCGGATAAAATGGCGTGAAGTTACAGCTAATCAAAGAAAATCAAATTTACCGCCAAATGACCATATATGGTCAAAATTATGGGTATTTTAAACGCGAGAAAAATGGATGCACTGGCACGGGAGCAAGGACAAAGTTACATAAAATCAAAATAGTAGTTTTTTTTACTCAGTGTATGTGGTGCTATGACGCATTTTTGGTCACGAAATACGTCATTGTGACGTTTTCGAGAAGGGGTTTTTGCCAGAAATCGTAGAATTCTATACAGAAAATTAATACACAGTTTTTACCATTTCTTTCCTTAATTTTTCTTCTGATGCCAAATCTGGACATCATTTATGACGTCACATGGGATGAAATAAAAACCAATTAACAGGTAATTTCTCATCCTACTTTCCTGCCAAGTTTCGTCACATTCGATGCATGCTACTTCTGTCTATAGCCTAGAACTCTCAGTTTTGAGAGGTACGGGAGGAAAAGCCCTAGCAACCGAACACTGAGCGGAAGATTTAAATGTTCCTCAAATTGAATCTGTTAGATTAAGCCTCGGAGTACACGCAAAGTCATACCTCCACCGTGGTCCTCAACTTTCCGCCCCCAACTACTCATACCACGGTGTATGGTACATCGTGGTATGAAAAGTTGGGGGCAGGGAGAGCCGGGGGTATCACAGGGGCACTATAACTGGGCTGATGCCTTCTCATCTCTGACCCACTTTTGAAGATTGAACGTTAAATGGAAGCGCAGAAAAAATCCGTACCGGCTACGAGGTCATTACTTGAGGACAGTTATTTTGTAAATGCTTGTTACATGGTTATAATAAAATAGAAACCATTCTCATTAGCCGCAATGGTCAGCAATGAAAACGACTTTCAAAATGCTTAAAACCATGCTACTCCATAGAAACAAACCTCTACTCGCAGGGTAAGTGTGGCCGGGTCCAAGGAAAGGAAAGAGCAGCTTCAAAGCGGGTGCACAGATTAGGTCGGTGAAAATTTTAGCCAATCGTACAGCCCTTGAAAGGAAGTGCTTTTAACAATATTAAAAACCGCAATATCATAGTATTAATCGACTCTCACGCTTTAAATTATAATCGCAAAAAAAAAGAAAAAAAAAAATGAAAAAAAATTGCAAATGGTATTAATAGCAATCAACTGCCTACGATGTTGTTCATTTATTAATCTTGCTGCACTGTGCACTTTACAAGGTGATCGATGAGCCCTTCAACTTGACAAACAGAAGAACATTTAGGTTTAACGACGGCCTTCTTCACAATATAATGCTCTAATTTATGCCGCGAAAAGCAAGTATTGATATTAGAAATACGTGCATTCACATCGTTGAACTCTCACTGTTCTGTCGCCTGTGCACCGTTCTCGGCGCATTCCAAGTAGGTATCGGGTAACTCTTGCTTCACCTCATTTGTATATGTAGTAGTTAATTTTTATCTCAGGTAATTTTCTGTTGTTCTTTTGTTTTTGGGTATGGTAATGTATGCTGATGAAGTTGAAACGAAAGAAAAAGAAAAATTACCTGAGATAAAAAAAAATAATAATAAAATGACTACAACATATAGTTTATTTACTTGATTAAACGCCGCCTTTGAATAAACGCCGCCCGCGACGTAGATGTAAGACCATCACCAATAAACTACGTCCTCAAATAAACACCACACCCAACTAAAAGAACGCCGTTGAAGCATAACGCTGTATTATTACTTCTCTTTGAGAAAAGGAACATAATAAATATGTTAACATAATAAATATAAAAATACCTCTTTCAATTTCAAAAAGCCAAAAAGTATAAACAACTACACGAGTGAGTGGCCTATGACATAATTGAATTATAAATAGTTAATTATACATAGATGGGGATGCCCCACTCGAGGCTAATTATTATTTCAAACCAAACGCTACTAATGTCTTGTACAGCTTCGGTAGCTCACACTTATCGTTTACAGCTGGGGGCTAAAGAAGACACAACGACGTTCCCCGGTTCACTGTTCAAAGTACTAAGAGGATTATAAATGTTTGTTAGAAACAACATATTCGAGATAGGTAGAAAAGAGTCCCAGGAACTGAAATTGTGTACAGTATTAACCGAATGTTGTGCCTGTTTTGGTGAGAACTTTAGATTCGAGGACGTGAACGGCTATGAGAACGAGAGTTGATCAAAAATTTCTTTCGCGTATTCTTAAAAAATAGACATCCTGGAAAGATTCATTATACTTTTTTTCAACAGAAACAGTAGCACTCCTATCTACATTGAAGGATGTTAAGCCCTCTCCCTCTTCTAACATTTGATAACTTGTTTCCGTCACTACGACATTCTCCCTAAAACTCATAGTAGAATGACCACAGCTATGACGTTTTCCCGCCAAAATGACGCTGGTTCACGCACAAGCACTACTTAACATTGCGAAAATCTTTTTTCAAAGGAAACTTCTCATGTGCCTAATTGATTTACCATTCAGCCCTCTCGGGATTTGCCGTTTATTTTGCTGTGGAAGACATTTTATTTAGATGGAATCCTGGTTCCCTGTTTGGGACTATTCGTCAAACGTCACGTAATAACGGTAAATAACTTTACATTTCGTCACTGTACGGAGCAGGCGGCACTGCTGATCTTGCCATCCTTGTCAACAGACTTCTGCGTGTGAAGAACGATGTCAGCGGTTGCCTTGAACTTGTCGCCTTCACCCCCATTTAAGATATCTTCAATTGCATCTATCTGTTTACAGGTTGGGAAAATCAGGAAATCGGCAAATTAACGTACTTTGATTACGAAATTTTCATTGAAAGAAACGGCACGAAGTGAGTAGCTTTTTCTTCTTTGTTATATAGTAAAATATTATTCGAGTTCACTTTACAAGATAATTGCAAATTACTAGACACAGATATATTTATAGATGTACTTTTTACATATCCTTTGGCTTCTTACCTGTATCGTGGAGATACCCTTGTTTTTAGCGTCCTCTACTAACCCTCGCATCTTTTTCTGGATTTGAAAAAACCATTTTGTATGTAAATCAGAGTAAAACTGAAAATGAACCACACTGTCATGGTATTCTTTGGCTAGAAATTCTTTGCAATACTATTTTTCTTTCTTGTTCACTCTACATGTGTTTGAAAAACAAATACAGAACATCAATCATTCACGGCC
Source organism: Porites lobata (assembly GCA_942486035.1). NCBI lineage: Eukaryota > Metazoa > Cnidaria > Anthozoa > Scleractinia > Poritidae > Porites > Porites lobata. The sequence continues at coordinate 2,663,298 of CALNXK010000054.1, forward strand.
AGATTCTCCAACAACACTTTCGTTAAATCCATTTCACGCAATTAATAGATCCTTTTACAACAATCGGAAAAATATCATAAGAAAAATGGTTCAAGGACTCTAAAGGTGGCCGATTTCCAATCTCGACTAATTACTCCATGCGCATGCAAAAAATTTTTACACGGGTAAATAAAACAGAGGTAATATATGAAGTTTCGCTGTAAAATTTTGCGTTTACTCGCGATCTTCCATGCATGCCTCTATTTTATTTCGCGCGCAAAATTTACTTGCGTACCCCTGTAAAACTGACGTGACAGTGGAAATCCACCTTAAAAAGGCACACACGAAAAAGAAAAACATCACTTTCATCGGTGTCCATTCACAACTCACCAACTTCTTTTCGAATCTTTCACTTCTTTTCTGTGACTTGTGAAGCTCAAGCTTCATGTTCTGGGCTTCATCTTTTGACTAAAATATCAAAGTTACCAACATCAATATAGTTATAGCCTGAGATGTACTTCGCGTCACACTCCACTATCCGAACGCCTGGAACAGCTAGGCTAATAAAGTTAAAAACACGCTTGTTATTTACAACCTGGCGGCTCCTTTGTGTTGCTGTGTGAAGAATCGAGGATTAAAACTGTCTCCCAGGCATTCAGTGAAAAAGTCAACGCTTTTACCAATTAGTCCAAATACAGATAGCTTAAGCTCCAGTTTGCATACGAAGGTTTATATTTCAAACCACTATTACAGAATACCATGTTGCGATAGATGTGCGATTGTCAATTTGAGCTGACGTCGCCAGCCAAATTTTGGAAGCTCTCGTTAATTCTCTTTTTTAAACCTTTAATTCCTGGACCAAGTTATTGCGCATGCTTAACTTTAAAAGATGTGGATGGAATACTTTGGTGCTCAGGATCATTTAAATGAAAATTCTTTGGCAGCAAGTTAACATATGCATGGTAATATTTATTTAGTATGTAAGTCTAACTTTTGAGTCTGTGGATAAAATCCTATCGTGTGACCATTCAAATGAAACCTCTTCAGCAATACTTTCCCATGGAACTATTTATTTAGTACGTGGCTCTAACTTTTGAGTCTGTGGTTGAAATCTTATGGTGTGACAATCCAAATGAAACCTCTTCAGCAGTACTTTCACATGGTACTATTTATTTAGCGTGTAGTTCTAACTATTGAGTCTGTGGACGAAATTCTATGGTTGTGTTATTCAAATGAAACCTTTTTTGCAGACCTTTTGCAAGGGACTCTTCATTGTGTTTTGTAGGATTAAAAAAAAAAATTGTTTGGGGGGAAGGGGGACTCTTTTTGCTCATATAAGTGTTAATGTTCCAATAGCGTAAACAGGAAAGAAAAAAAAAAACAGAAAAGGTTATATTCACACTAAAAGGTCACCAACACGTTGTTGTCTTTTACCATAATACTGCCATTTGACATGCTGTTCTGCACTTCATGTCCCTCAGAAGTTCTTTGCAAAGGAACCGGATTATTCTTGCCGCCTCCTGTCTCTTTACGGCTAATTTTTCTTCCGCTTTGCTTCCCCCATACCTCAACAACAAGTGGTGTGTGCAGTAAATAGTCCACGAACTGTCAATGAAAAACAAACAAACAAAAATGACACGACAATTTTTGTGTGCTTTACAGTCGAACCTCTAATAATAATAATAATAATAATAATAATAATAATAATAATAGCGCTTGGTAAAGTAAAGAAGGGTATGGTAGAAAGCATCAAGAAAGTATCAGAGAGAGCTACTATGACAGAGATTCAAAAGATCTGCATGCTGGGATCTGCACGAATCCTCAGAAAGGTGCTCAGTGTATGAACAGAATGACTGACTTGAGTGACTGACGCTCTAGGTGCAAGGTTTGCGCCCGGCTGATGCACAAAAAGAACACCAACAAAGACTGCGATAATAGAGATAATAATAATAATAATCATAATCATGATGATGATGATGATGATGATGAACTTTATTAAAGTCTCATGTCTTATAGCTCAGGCAAGGTGCCTTACTAATTGAGCCTCACTAATTACTTATTGCGTGCTTTTTTACAGTCGAACCTCTCCACAAAGGCCACCTTGAGGACAGAAGAAAGTGGCCATTGTGGAGATATGGCCGTTATGGGGAGGAAGGGGTGTTACATGAGCAATACTTTTTTAGGGAGTACAACATGTTTTTTTTTTGTGCTAAGTTCATTCTTAATGTGTCCCATAATCACGGCAATCCAATCATACGTAATGTATAAGAAGATAAAATACACAAAAAGCTTCAATTATGTCTTGAATCAAATGTTAACGTGACCGAATGAGCAAGGTTCGCAAATTCGCTATAAGTACCGTGGGCAATTTATGCTTACTGCAGCAGTCTAAATGAAACGAATCCAAATGCGATTACCGCGATTGATAACAAACGTGCCATATGGATAAATTCGTGACCATTCTTGACTTTTTCATCAGTCGTTTAAAACAAACTGGCCGTTGTGGAGAAGTTATTTTGGCAGTTGGGGACACGCATTAGTAGCCGTTGTCGGTTGTAGAGAGTTGGCCGTTGTAGAGAAGTTTAAATAGGGGTCAATGTATGGACTGTTTGCCGGGACAAAATAAAGTGGCCGTTGTCGAGGGGTGTACGTTAATATAGAAAATTTAGGTCTCGTCCACTCGTATCCGTTTATATGTTTGAAGATCTTTTTCTCCGGTTTAGCCTGCTGTCCACACGTATCCGGTAAAAACAGTCACCACAAACGTATCCTTACAAAACAAAACAAAAAAAATAATCCTCTCCAGCGTTTTGCTGTACTCGCGTGGAAGGATAAAAACGGAGGGTTTTGAAAAGGATGACGACACGGAATTGGATTCAGTGTAACCCGAAATCAACATGACCGACAGAGGTTGTTGTATTTCTGGGCCGGTTCGTGCAAAGCTGGGTTAAGATAACTAAGGGTTAGTGCGAAATTTGAATACAGATATGAAAGCTTAAAAAGTAAATTCAGTTTAATTCTTTTTGTCAACAAGTTGATGATTGGATGCTCTTAAAAATAACAGAGAAAATTCTTTTGAGCGAAAGAAAAAGAAATTCGGGGTAAATTTAACCCTGGGGTAAGTGCTTATCGGTCTTCGAACAACTGGGCCCTGAACTACAGCCTTGTAGTGTGACTTTGTTGCTATCTCTAAATAAATAAATAAAATAAAATAAAAAAATAAATACGTAAATACAATAAATAAACAAATAAGTAAGTAACCGAACAATTAAATAACCTTCTTGGTGAATTAACGAAAATTTCAAGGTCAAATATCAAACTGAAGGAAACTAGACAAACATGTCTTACAAACCTGTTTAGTAACGGGGTTAAAGGAATACTTCTTTTCATACGCATAAGACGGATTTATAGTGCCTGAGACACGGCCTGTTACTGAATATTCGTGATCAAGGTACAGCTTGAATTTACAGTGTGTCTCTCCCTAACATCAAAGCAAAGCATTTTCACGTTAACATACAGAAAAAGAGGCTTTAGAATATTCACTTGCGCGCGCACTTTTGGTTTCTCCCCTGTATGACTACTTCCCATGTATTCTCTTAAATGAAATCAATCCAGACGACGCTCTCACAACTTGCAGAGCGATCAAGGGTCTTGTCAGCGGATTTCTGTGCTGATCATGGACATTAATTTAAAATAATAATAATAATAATAATAAAAAGGTCAACAGTTTTTGAGAAGCAACAAAACCATGGCGGTCGAATGCGGGACTGTTTCTCACTATCATCTTTTGGTAACTCGCCAATTTATTAATTTTATGTCGCTTTTCAGGCACAGTGTGTGGTTTGCTCTTTCTTTAAATCAATTGTCTTTAGCAGAGTTTAGAATATGCAACCTAGGGCTCCCAAGAACCGCTGAAGAGTTGAGCTATCGAGTAGTGTTTTGCTGCAAACATAAGGATAATGAACGTCGCTTCAAGGTAGAGAGCTTTCAGAAATAGTTGTCATTTGTTTACTGGCATCGTATTGACTTTTAACTTTGAATTCAAGGTGTTGACTGAGCGTAATAAACGGAATGAAGAGTTATCACACATGCCTCTTTGCTTTTTTCGCATATCATATTTGTCCCTTGGTACTGAAATTGCAAAATGCAAGCGACAGTCACTACAACTGTGTAAATCGCGCTCTTAAATCGACAACGACGCGCGCTGGACTATTGATCGAGTTTATAGGTTAACATCGTTTTGCCGCACGAGGACATCAGAAGATTATAGAAGTTATGATGCTGATAAAAATTACTGGGGGAAATGTCAAATTTGTCGGAAGTAAAGTCTATTCAAGAGAGCTTTATAAATACGAGCGAACATACCTGAACTGAATTATTTCCTCTGCGTGTTCGCTTCTCGCTTCTAAAATATTTACTAGTTACAGCTATCGCTAAGTGCCAGCAGACGAAAATATTTCACAAATACGCGCGCACTGTCGAATTTGTTTAGAAATGTCATGAAATAATGTAATTGATGAAAAATAGATCTAGCTTAATTCGACTGCATTGAAATAGTGCAAACTTAAAGCAAGGGGCACACATACACCAACCCACGGCCGGGCCATTATCTCACGCATGCGCACAGCCATATCACGCGGGCAGTGACAGCTACAGATTAAAGCAAGGGACACACATACACCAACCCACGGCCTGATCATTACCTCACACATGCGCACAGACATATCACGCGGGCAGTGGCACATGAACAGCTGTTTCGCCCTTACTGGGGATCGTCAGCCTGGCATAGCCGTCGGTCAGTGACAGGGCAAAAACCGTATATAAAAGAAACTGATCCTGCCGTGGCGAGTCCTTTACCTGCCAGCTCCACACAACACATGTGAGAGCTGTTGGCTGGGAACCGCACGGCAGTTCTCCCACGACATGCGCGGGCAAGTCGGATCATGGGATTGGTGTATGTGTGCCCCTTACTTTAATTTGTTGTTTGAAAATAGTGAACTACACTGTTCTACTGCAAAGAGAATTTGAAATCCCGACTTTACGCAGCGAATTTTTCGAGATATTGAAGTTCGTGTTTTTGTCTGAAGTTGCGCACAAGTCATTTTGGGTAAAGTTTAGTGGTCTTATAAGTAAACTTAAAATCCTCAAAAAATCATGTTAAAGTCCGCGAATATTCAACGCGCAGACTTATATTTGGTCTCCTTTTAAAGCTAAAAAATTATGATGCGCCAATGAAACCTTCCGAATTAGTGGCTGCGGTCACATCTACAACGTATACGTAACTAAAGTTTAACTTAAGTTAGTGTCAAGTTACGTGACGTCATACCTAACGGTAGTTAGTGCTTTCGATCGTCATTGCGGTCACACCACGCAATTAATAACAGTTAGTTCTAATTAGCCTATGTAAATTTTTGTTCGCTTGGTTTTTATTTTGCATTGGTTGTTTGTTTGTAAACTTAAGACTAACCCACGAACCCTGCTTGGGTATATATAACTATAATTAGTCTGTATTGTTTTGGATCACCGAGGCGTAAATGTTCTAATTATGGTTAAGGCGAACAGAGAAACGGTCACGTTGCCGAAATAGCTAACAAAAGTTAACCCCGTCTTAACTATAGTTAGTAGCCCAGATGTGACCGCAGCTAATGTATTCTGCATCAAAGACGCACAAAATTTCGCTGCGTTATTATTGCTCTGAGCAGCATGCAATAAAAAATTCCGGTGGGCAAATGCGACAGATATCGCGTAGGATGGAAATGATCCACCCGACGATTGAGTCACAAAAACGCACACGGCTCGTGGATATCTCTGATCTGCATCACGTGTTCGCTCGAAAACAATGCATTCTCTGTCCTGCATTACGTCACAGTTGCCTTACATTACTCTATGTTACATCGTTTCGAGATTTTTTCTACCCCCGGAACAATCGCGCACAGCTCTATTAGGCTGCCGCCTCGCATCTTCGCGAGGCTGCTTGTTGGCAATTATGGGTAAATTACTGCAATTATCCGCTTACCAACAGGCAAGGTGACCGCTTTGCAAGTTGTGAGGAGAACATCGTTTCTTGGTCCCAGACCTCGTCTCTTCCCCCCGCCCGGTTCACACTATACGCACGAAAACTATACCGGATAGAGCTTTTGTTCACACACAAGAGTGGTGATTTCGCTGCGATATCTGTAAAGGAGCAAAGTTGCGCCGCGCCGATCTCCTAACTGGAGATTCACATATGGTATAAGCGTTCTTAATATGCCGGATAGCACGAAATGCTATCCGCTATGGTGTGAACATGAACAGAAATTGCTACAAAGTCTCCACACAGTTACGTATTACACATAAAAACACTTTGCAGCTACAGAAAGTACAACTTGCGAATGCGTTTTTTCCTTTTTTAACTTTAAAAGACAGAGGTCAAGATCCTTAAAACGTTTTCTGACTTCCTTAAGATAAATTAAAATAAAACAATATAAAACTAATCAAAACAACAACAAAAACAAACAAATACCTTTCCGAATCTTGCTGGTAATCCTCTTGCATGTGGAATTTTTAGTTTGAAAAAAAGTGATTGTCCAATCTAAGAAATGAATGCAAAAAATTAATACGATAGTGAGCGACACAGACACTGGGCGCGATCCATTCAACCGAAATTTCCGGAAATTTCGGTCCAAAACTCAATCGATCGGTTCGGTCCAACCGGAAAAGTTTCGAAAAAACGGGTCCACCTTTTGAGGTGGACCACTTTTCCCGGTCGGACCGGTTGGAATTTTGGTTGAATGGATCGCGCCAACTAAGTTCCATTAATTCAGTCAGGCAGTTACCGGGTAGTTGGTCGGTGTAAGTCCGCGAGTCAGTAGCAAGTCGGTCAGCCAGCCAGCCGGTCATTCAGTCTGTCTGTCAGTTGGTCAGTAATTTAGTCAACCAAAACCTCTCAGTATGTCAGTTAATTTCTCAGTGAGTGAGTTCGCCAGTCCGTCAATCTGACTCGCTAAGTCAGTCAGTCAATTAGTCACTCGGTTTAAGTCAGTCAGTCAGTCAGCCAGCCAGCCAGCCATGCAAATTAGTCAGTCAGTTGGTTGGTTAGTCAGTCAGCCACGTTGCGAGAAATTCATTGATTTACTCTTTCATTAGGTCAGTCAGTTCTTGCATGGAATCCTTAACAAGCCAGATGGTAAAAGGGAATTTATATTTAGCAATTTAAATTTGGATTTTGTCTACTATGTAATGCAGAATGGTTCTCGAAATGTTGCTTTCTGCGCATGGCCGAATTTCGGAAGCTGACAAATTGCATCCGGAATAGAAGGCGGCGAAATGATAGACCTATTGTCGGCGCTTGGGGTAGTTTTAGTTCTTTAAAGCCAGACAGAAAATGGCTCGACAAGCTTCAAAGGGCCTTTTTTTTCATCGCTAAAAACCACGGAGGTCAATGGGTTTAAAAATGTAAGCTATACAAGATGCATTCAAAAAGCTGTATTCATACGATAATTTATATAAATACACACCAACTCTTTCGGGTCTTCGACAAAATCATCACCGTCCTCGTTTCCTTTATCATCACAAGGATAGGCTTCGATCTGCGGAAAGGAAACTCTGGTAATAAGCTCTGTATAACCGTTGTTTAGTGATGACTTCCCCTACTCCTTACTACCCATCATTTGATTACCAAACTTTTAATTATCTCCAAGTCGCACCTTGGCAGACACGATAATAAGCCATTTCCGAGTTCCCCCGGGGCCTCTGTTTCAAAACGAGGGTAGGTGCTCAGCCTTTGATATGGAAATCATTTTTCATTCTCATGCAAATAAGACTCATTTTCACAAGAAAGGTTGTGCACCTAGCCTCATTTTGAAAGTGAGGGTTTTTGGACCTCGGAAGTGGCCTATTCTTCTGGTTTTTCACTTAGTTTCACGTAACTGATGATATTTCCTATGATTTCAATCGAATTCTTGATTCCAGGCAATTTACAAGCACCATTTGAGGAAGTTACCAAAATTTATTGTAGAATTAGATGTCGTAACGCAATGTCGCCCTCCAAAACAAACCCTGCTTAAATAACTAGTACAAAGAAGACAAAAACTTCTTATTTACCTGTAGATGACCTTGTTCATTCCCCTTGTGGTCTGTTATCGAGAGGCTTTCCTCAACTTCAATCTGTGCAAAAGAATTAACAATATACAAAAAAGAAAAGAAGAAGAAGAAGACAAATTAAGTACGAATAATTGAAATAAATAAATAAATAGACAAGTAAATAAATAATAAAAAAAAGATGTCCTTATCAAGACGCGACCACCGCTAAGAAGTCTCTAAACTGCCGCGAAATGTGTCCCAGGGCTTAATAGAAAGAGATAACATTGCGAAAGCTCAAGGAAAAGCGGATGTAAAGAGCTTCTTTCACTGGTAGGCTCAACTCGGGCCAGTTAGCAACTCTTGAAAGAACAACGACCCCCAAGATGAATACTAGTGAAGTGGCAGTTTAAGGGCGTCCAAATACTTTGAAATAAAGGCTAACAAACGTACCTTATATGCTAAGCTTTGGAGATAGACATGGGCCGAACCGATCAACACTTCTGCATCATCCGGCTCCCAGAATGGATCTCTCTCCTGTTTAAAGCAAATAAATAAATAAATACGGAGTTTATTTTTAACTGCTTGATTACATTCAAAAACTAAAGCAATATTTCTCGAAAATGCCCACGGATGGAAATCCAGTCTTGCTTACCGTAAATACGGTATACAGTACATTTAGGGAAAAGCTGATAAGGTGATGCTCGGTAAAGAGGTTTGACACTTGTTGATATTTCTTTACCGAGTATCACCATATCAGCTATTGAAGTTCAAGTGTCACGCATTCCTGACGGTTTTTCCGTTAAACACACGTTTACAGAATGGCCAACTTAAAGAAGTTACAGGGTCGGATGTTAAAGAGGCAGATACTCTGACGAAAATGCTCGAGGACATCGATAGAACCGGAAAAAAGCTAAGAATATGCACTTCACAAGTACATATATTGCGATACGGTTAAAATCCCCGACGAACAACCTGGTTTTTAAGAACCTGTTAGGCTAAAATTCGTGATTACCATTTATGTTAGAATCCGTTTAGGCTAACTTGGCACGAAAATACAGGTTCTTTGTTGCGGGTTTTTACTGTATGTTCTAGTTTTCGGGTTTTGACCCTTGTCGGTTCAAAAAATTAAATAAGCTCGCAGGAGCTTATTCGAACATTTACGGCACAAATAAAAGCCAGGAGCAACGAAAAACAAATGCCTAACTTCAACAAAAGCAGACGAAATGTAAAAATTTTAGTGATGACAACGATATCACTACTGTGTTTGAATAGTAGAAGTAAGGCTAAGCGATCCAGAAACCTGTGGTAGATCCCAGTCCTCTCCCTCCACGTAGTTTTGATACATTTCCTGCATCAAAAACTTCCGATTGAGGAACTTGTTTCGGTCCCAAATCCACTCTGCATCATCCTCCAAGCTTTTCATCTTGACTTTCACCTACCGAGCAACGTATATCATGATTTCAACTCAGTTAAATTCTTTCAAGTTGTATTTGTTACGTAAGGATAACGCCTACAAATTGCTTAACATAGAAGCCTAGAAAACTAAGTTCGCTTTTTTTTTGATGGAATCATCTAAGCTGAATCAGCACGGACATAAAAGAAGCCAATTACAACAAAAGCAAAAAACAAAACTGACAAAACAATGTTCCTGCGTACCTCAGTTCTTCCTTCTTTTAATCCACGAGCTTGCGGTGATATCAATAAAATTTCAAACTTCACCTGAAAATTAATCAGAAAGAATTTTAAAACAGATGGGATTGTTAAAATAAAAAAGCTAAACCTTCACAAAACAACACCGACAACACCAACAACACCTTTCCCAAAACGAAATGGCGCTGACGTCATTTTTACCAGGAAAAAATAGAACGAGTCTGATCTTGAATAAAACGCGAAGTTTTTCCGTACAAATAGAATGTAAAATGTCTTAGCGTGAGAAGCGAGACAATCCTTATATTCCCGCATAAAAGGTAGAGTTAACGTCTTATTTATCTAGGATGCATCTTAAATGAAAGGCGTCTTTGATTTCCTTCCTCAGTTAAATAACAATTTTTGTCACTATAATATACCTTTTTATCAAGTTCTTCTGCCATGGCATTAGTTTCACTTATCATGGGTACCATTTGTACCAAGTCTTCTTGTAAAAGCATTTCATCTTGAATAGCAGAAAAGAAAAACTATTTAGTACAGTGGCTAGACAGGATTGGAGCTTCAAAATAAAAGAAAATAAATAAATAAATAAGTAAATAAAAATACCACTTCAAAATATACATACAATGATTGAAATAAAAAAAAAATGCAAGTCTAATTAGTCGCTCGCAACAATTACAGACAGTGGAAAAGAAAAGCTATTCACCATTTATCGTTTTTTTTTTTTTTTTTTTTTTTTTGAACATGGGCTACAGCCCGTATTACATGTAAAGCATCTTCAACTCTACGCGCGCTTATTTCAGGTATTCGCTTAAATAAAATTATCTTATTGGTGATTTACACAGTACTAGGATTTAACGCACTATTAGTTTGCGTTGTTCCAAAAAATAGGATTAAAAAACGGTCTAGTCCCCTCCTAATTAAATGTACAAAAAACAAAAAACAAACAAGCAACGGCGATGACAACGACAACAAAACATTAACAAGCGATACACAGATCTTTAAAATTTAGACAAATTTGGTTATTTTTTGCCTTTATAATGTAAGTGCACTTAAGAATTATCGCTCGGGACAAAAAGGACTAATTAGCATAAATGTAAGGGAAAAGTAATACAGTCAACTCTCTCTTAACAAACACCCCATAAGACAGACACCTCTGTAAAACGGACACCCAGAGTTGGTCCCTACCTTTCTTTACTCCCTTTATTTGACTCTCTATAAGATGGACACCTCTGTTAAACGGACACCTACAGTTGGTCCGTACCTTTCTTTAATCCCTTTACTTTACTCTCTATAAGACAGCCACCTCTGTGAAACGGACACCTAGAGTTGGTCCCTACATTTCTTTACTCCCTTCATGTGACTTTATATAAGAAGGACACCTCTGTAAAACGGACACCTAGAACTGGTCCCTACATTTCTTTACTCCCTTTATTTGACTCTCTATAAGACGGACACCTCTGTAAAACGGACACGTAGAGTTGGTCCCTACATTTCTTTACTCCCTTTATTTGACTCTCTATAAGACCGACACCTCCGTACAACGGACACCTAGAGTTGGTAACTACCTTTCTTTACTCCCTTTATTTGACTCTCTATAAGAGAGACACCTCTGTAAAACGGACACCTAGAGTTGGTAACTACCTTTCTTTACTCCCTTTAATTATTTGACTCTCTATAAGACAGACACCTGTGTGAAACGGACACCTAGAGTTGGTCCCTACATTTCTTAACTCCCATTTTTTGACTTGATATATAGGACGGACACCATTGTATAAAACGGACACCTAGAATTGGTCCCAACATTTCTTTACCCCCTTTCTTTATTTTATATAAGATGGACACCTCTGTACAACGGATACCCAGAGTTGGTCCCTACATTTCTTTACTCCTTTTATTCAACTCTCTATAAAACAGACACCGCTGTGAAACGGACACCTAGAGTTGGTCACTACCTTTCTTTACTCTATTTATTTGACTCTCTATAAAATGGACACCTCTGTAAAACGGACACCTAGAGTTGGTCCCTACCTCTTTAATCCCTTTATTTGACTAACTATATGAGAGGGAGATCACTCTAAGATGGACACTAAGTGCCAGTCCGAAAGGCGTCCGTCTTAAGGAGAGTTGACTGTTGACTGTATTGCGACGATTTTGAACTAAGGAGTATTGTAGCGAAGAGGGTGCGGCGATTATTCGAGCAGATAGTGTACACACCCAATTTCAATCCACCACGATTTGTTTATTACGTACTTTTTGTTTGACCGCTGCTTTTACCCATGTCAAATCCAGAGTTAGCTGCTATTTCCTCCTGGGCCAAGTCATAGGTGACTTCCTCAAGTTGAGCTCCCTCTTTTTTCTTCTTAACAAGTTCCTCTGGGTGATGCAGTACGTACAAGCTACTTGAACCGAACATCACTCTACAAATGCAACGACCAAAGACTGAGAAGTTAGCGGCATTTCCTATGCGTTGTCGTACAAACAAAACCACCTCAAACCAAAACCAGCTTGATTAAGTCCCCTAATGAACCAATGAGAACTGAAGACGAACGACAAAAGCCCGGGTAAACGCGTATGAACATCGCCAGTGACAACAGACTCACACGATGTTTGAATGAACATAGAGCTTTGTTGGTATATCGCAAGCAAAACCCTTTCCTGTCCTCACGTTTGTGTGTTTTTAGTTTTAATCGTTGAGTACACTACTACGCTGAACAGTTGTTCTCCATTAAGTTACCTCCAGTTATTGCTTTCTTTCAATCTAGATGGTTTCTTTTACAAGCAATATGTGTTCTTTAATGTTTGACCCACAACTCGTTGAAGGAAAAATACCCTCCCCATTTAAATGTCCTCTTTTAAAATAGCGCTCTTTCCATCAACAGAAATCATTTTTAAACGCCTGGGCCGGGTTGTTCAAAGGAGGGTTAAGATAACCAAGGGTTAGTGCAAAATGTGCCTTAGGATATAAAAGCTTAAAGAGCAGATTCAGCCTATTTCCTTTTAGCCTGCGAACAGCAGACGCATTTCCGGTCGTCGCTTCTCTCCCTCCGAAAAATAGCGACAGAAGCGACGACCGCAAATGCGTCTGCTGTTCGCAGGTTAATTTCCTTTTGCCTGCAATCTGATGTTTGAATGCTCTAAAAAGAATAGAGAAAATTATCGAAGAAAATGTTTTTCAACAAAAGAAAAGAAAAATTGCATTAAAATTTTACCCTGGGTTAACGCTAATCGCCCTTCTAACAACTGGGCCCTGGGCGCTTAAGCTACGTGCAAACGGACGCAGCTACCCCTAACATTGCTGGCCCAACATTGTTGGGAGCTGTTGCATCCGTTTGCACACCACTACCGACACGGACGCAACAACCCCATCATTGTTGGCCCAACAATGTTGGGAGTTGCTGCCTCCGTTTACACGTGGCTAAAAATCTGACAGGTTTTTAAATTTGCGCAACAACTCCCAGCAACACGCAAAAACATGCAACAGGGTGTACAAACGCACATAACATGTAACATCCAACAATGTTGGGAGTTGTTGGTCAACAATATATCGTCCGTTTGCACGGAGCTTTGTATGAAGAAACATGGTATTGCACTGAACACGTTCCTCTGAATGCTGCTCAAGTTGTAAACTTTTGTCTGAAGTTTTACAATGAAGTAAAAAACCAACAAACAAACAAAATCAAAAACAGAAAAAAGAACCTGTCATTGTGGTGTATTTCCTTTTCGTCTCGTTCTGGTTTGCCATTCACCATCAGCTTTGCATCAGGATGAGCGAGGATTGTTATGGTTTTACTTTTGTGCGTCACTGTAGCGTGATCGGTAAGAATGCTATACACAACAAAGGCGATTAGTTACTTTGATATAAAACAGGATAATTTATTTAAGCATAATACTACAGTTACTTCTGCTTTACAAAGGAAGACCTAAAGCTGTTTCTTAACGACGCAATTCGGGCTCGTTATCGAGGAAAAACTATGCCGCTAAACCTCAGCTAGATGAGTCATCGGGGGCTTTAGAGAAACGTCCCCGAGCTCGTATCCTTCGATCGCGTCCGACCGATGTTGACAGAGGATGTCACGGCCACTGATCCTGATTATTGCTGTAAATAAGACAACGAACAAACGGACATAAAATTTTAACATTTTGCGATATATATCCAAAGATTAAACAAGAGCTTTTTCACTTTTGTAACAAAAACAAAAACAAACAAACAAAACAAAAGAAACAAGAAAAAACGACATTGAAAATATCAAGTTTCTGTCGTGTGTAAAAAAGTGTTTACTTGTCATTAATTTACTGTGGTTCATTTTATACTTACCTCAACCCACTTAATACAATGTCTGGAGGGGGATCTGCTTTTTTGTTTCCAATTTTTGTTTTACCTGATGTAAACGCACAGAATTCGAATGGTTACATACTACTGTAAGTTTCCAACATTCGACTCTTACTACCCATAAGTATTAATTGTTATAAAGCAGGCCGTTTTCCCCTACAGCGCGTGCACGTGTCACACGCA
>CALNXK010000054.1:2682500-2685000 GCA_942486035.1 Porites lobata
ACAACAATAACAACAACAACAACAAAAACATCCGCAAACCAAAGCTGGCAATTACACTTTTTTGAAAAGCTAACCAGCAAATTTCTCACCATTATCGTCTTGCTGTTTCCACCCAAAGCGTTTTTGAGCAATTTGGTGAGGACAGAGTCGCGGAAAGGAACTGCAGGAGAGAGAATTCAAATGTCATAAGAAATAAGTCATGTCCCCCTCCCCACTAGATTTTAGTAGGCAATTAAATAACAATTATTGGAACGGCCGCTTTATTTTTGGATGGGAGTGGGGGGTATCGGGACAAGCATTTTTTTCTAGTCGATTAACGTGGCAGAATTTTCCCAAAAAATTAGACCGCGAGTGGTCATCCTTCTTTCCTTAGAGCCATGCGCGGCGAGCAAAAAAAATAAAATTATGAAAATTAATGTGAAAAGGGTAAAAAAGAGGAGGGATTGGTGCAAAGCTTCTCTCGAGCTATAGCCCTCGTTACTCGCGGCTTGGCCGCGAGCCCCACACGCGCACTCTCGTTTTAATGTAACTCGAAAGACAAATAAGAGATTGCCTGCAACCTACACCAAATATTTAATGCAAGATTATTAAATATACGTGAGAATTTATTGTGTATAAGTCTATGTTGCCATCTTCTACTGCGTTGAGCAGACAAAAACTTTACTTACAAATTTACCAAAATGCGATGTTTGAGCTAACTGTTTTTTTTCTGTTTCCTTTGTTTGAATTTTTTTCCTCATCAGTTTAAGCAACAGTTTTGGCAAACGTGCATTATAGAATGCTAGGGTCCTACTAGGTCTGCGAAATAGCTTACCGAGAGCTCCTTTCTTTCCCATTGACAGATCGGCCAAAGCTACAAAAAGGAAAATGAGAAAAGATAGAGATCAAAAATTGATGAACAAGCCTGTACAATCCCCTTCAGAACAGTAAGAGAGACTGGCGTATACTATTCACAATCCTCTATTTTGTCATAAGATCGTCAAGATCGAAAGCTCACAGTCACTGGCAGCCATTTTGTAATTGGTTTCAAATGTAACGAGGGGGCGGGTTTATGGCGTCCTCCGCCCCCTAGATACACTGGATAGATGAGATAAGTCATCTTCAAGCAAGAACTCGGTCAAGATGGCCACATTTGGCGCTCATTCGCTCGACGATCGTACTGAAAAAAATAAGAGGAGTCTGCTCCAGAGCCGTTTAAATGCCGTCACGCGTTGCGTGACAACACTAAAAATGCCTGTGTAGCAGGCTAAAGAACCTGTAAAGAGTTTTATAAGATTCGCAAAAACAAAGTGATAATTGTCATTTATACCTTTGATGCAGTTTCCTAGGGTGGAAAGCGACTGGTTGATAGCTGATCCCTCCTTAAGTCTATCGCCTGTGGCTCCAGTAGAGTCTGCTCTCTCGCTAAGGAAACAAAACTATACTTTTTAAGCCTTACTAAAAAGTTTACTATGAAGGGTGTGTGCACAAAAAGCGTATTTTGTGATTATTGTATGAAATACGTCTTTGCAGCAATTTCGCATTCTTGGTACCATACTTTTTTTGCTGTCGCTGTCGCTGTTGCTGTTGTTGTTGTTGTTGTTGTTGGTTTTTTTTTTATTGATTGATTGATTGATTTATCTACATTGTGTATGTTTTTCAGAATAAAATTAGGAATATGGAATATTAGTTTTCTTGAATCAAAGTCCTTTTTTGGAAAATGAAAATAGGAAGGAAAGTAGGAAGGAACACCCCCCCTCCCACCCCCCTCCCCTGCCAAAAAAGGTCTTTTTTGCTTTTGTTTTATTTTTATTTATTTATAAATTTATTTATTTTTCACTTCTCAACTCCGCTATTTGTTTAATTTTCTGGCGAAGCTCTTCACTGACCACATTCTGCTCAAACGTAGAGGATGATCTATTCCATTTCTCGGATTTGGTCTTGTCGACTCTCGCAAATGTCGGTGTCAGCTGACACCGACATTTGCGAGAGTTCACAAGACCAAATCCGAGAAATGGAATAGATCATCCTCTACGTTTGAGCAGAATGTGGTCAGTGAAGAGCTTCGCCAGAAAATTATTTATTTTTGTTAGTTTTTTAATGGTGAGATAAGAAATTGGGTAAAACTTTTCAACTACTACTCCTCGTGTGAACATCGTTAAATATGGTTTCTGTTTCTTCTCTAATTTGACCGGTCAAAATGTTAAAAATAACAAGGTAACATAAACTCGAGCGTACTAGCCTAACAAGCAAAAAAATAAGGTCTTGTTGTTTTGTTTCTGGTGGT
Source organism: Porites lobata (assembly GCA_942486035.1). Classification (NCBI taxonomy): domain Eukaryota; kingdom Metazoa; phylum Cnidaria; class Anthozoa; order Scleractinia; family Poritidae; genus Porites; species Porites lobata. Next base: position 2,684,767 of record CALNXK010000054.1, read on the forward strand.
TTGTTTGTGAGTTCGGTCAAAATGACCGGCAAGCCGGCCGAAAGTAGTCCGGACAAATGGCCATCCGGGCCGGACATGTTGAACGGCCGTTACTTTGAGCCCTGAATCTCGGCAAAAAACTTGGTACCAGCAACTGCGATTAATTGAAGGACTACAGGACTGAGATTTGACCGAGCCTGAGGACGGATGGACAAAGGCAAAACCTGTATAAGATCCACTAAACTGAGGAAACGT
>CALNXK010000054.1:2690000-2777500 GCA_942486035.1 Porites lobata
GGTAACCTTTTCCCTTGTGCAGTGAGGGTAGGCATGGCCTCACCTACATGTACCACAAAGCTATCAAAATTAATGGTCACCTTGCACCCTACATCTAATTACAACAAGTGGAAGTGTCCCAGCTTTTTTGCCTGAGACTGTTGGCATTAGCCTGTAACAAAAATACCTGAGACTATTTTGAAGAAATATGCATTCGATGAAATTAAAACTTAGTTAATTCCTCCAAGGTGCTATAAATCATGAGCCACACAGGAAAAACGAGAGAGGGGAAGGGGGTGGGAGGTGGGGTTTGCTGTGTCTTTCAAGCCAATATGTGTTTGTATAAACCGAAACGGTGATAGAACATGTCACACACGAAAACCCCCCAGGAGAATAGGATTATTTTTTTCTCCTCTCTTGTTTGTTCAAAATGTTAGATAGTGCTATCTACTGGATGAATCACTACCCACCAGATCAGTTAATGAAGGAAACCATTCGATTATCCTCTGGATGGAGATTTATCTAGTGGATGGCCATATTTACTCTTTGAACAGCCAGAAGAACACATTATTACTTTTTATCAAAATTTAATCATCATAAGAAGTCTCACCTGGTCGGCATATTGGGGTTCCACAGGCTCAAGGTAGCCATTGTCACGTTCCTTGAACCCATCATGTGACCAGTAGCTATAATCAAAGGCAAATTTTCTTGGTTCTTGGTCTGGAGTTGATGGATCTTTGATGTAGGTACTGTTGCCTTGCATCTTTATAATCAACACTGCATTGCGAGCTTTCTCCCGAGAATTGTGTCAAACGTTAAGGAAGGTTAGTAGAACTTTTCAGATAAAAGAGAAGTGTTCTAACTGGTCTAAGTAGGAACAGACAACAGATGTACATCGTAGGGTTACTAACGATGGCAAAGCTTAGTAAATCTTTGTTGTCTAAGAAAGTTGAGTAAGATTTATTTGTTAAATAATATTATTTTTTTGCAGAGGCATTCACATACATACACAGCTGAGGAGACAAATTCAATTACACGGTGTATACATAGATTGCCAAAAGACCTATTGGACACTGTAATCGTTTAATCCCCGTAATTTCTTAATTGTCAACATGGGGCACGCCAATTGGGTATGCATGCATGTAATTAAGTAAATGTTCGTGTGTTTAAACTGCCTTTCGGATGAAAATAAACTTTTAAAAAAATGTATCACTATATTTGTCTTCTTTGAAGTTATTTCAGGTAGCAGTGTACTGTAGGATGTAAGATCTCAGGCTTGGACGAACCAGCTGCAGAGTGAAACAACAATACCACCTGCAAACTTTTAGGCTGAAGTACGAATCGCTGATTTCCAAACAAACACCAATACAAACATAAATTAAGTGCACAACAGTATCAAAGACAAATAATTGTCTAAATAGCTGTAGTGCTATGTTTTTAAGGCAAAAGTAAAGTCGTTAAAAGGATATAAAAGGACGAACTCGAACTGCGACCCGTACGTTGTCCGCCATGTTGGTTGTTATGAAAATCAGTAAAGAAGTTTCCTAGGTTACGCGGGATAGCTCTCTTTCTATGAGTCGCGGGGAAAAATCCAAGTTTCTCAAGAAGAAACACTTCGTTTCATGATAAGTACACAATCATCGCAGCAATATTTTAACTACGAACATGCTGAATCCCTTGAAAGTTTGCAGAGCCGGGTCACGAGGTCACTTCAGTCGTCACCACTTGACGCGAGAGCCAGCGATGTTTACCTGCGTTACCAAAACACGCTTTGCCAGAAATCACGCAAAGTTCAAAGATAACGAAAATCCATTCCACGTAGTAACAAGTCATTTTTATTCAAAGTATGTTGTAAGGTTTCAGTGATTTACATGGTGTTTTATTTCTGGAAAATTTAATTGCCATCAGAGTCTGTTTTGTCGCGTCCGTAAGTAAACAATTTTTTTTTCTCGCCCTCCCCATGCGGTTCTTCTAATTACCCTGGAGCCTGGAAGGAGTCAGACAATTTCCCAGAAACCACTTGTAGTTTCATAATTCCAAAATGGCGGACGTTCTCATCCGTTCTGCCAGATTTCGTGCGTTTCTTCCGTCATGTGTTTCGTTGTTGTCGAAGCCTAGACATCTACGAGCGTTAGTAACGTTGCGTAAAGGTATTCTTGGCTTAGCTTTTTCAGACCGGGATCGTGCTGGATGGGACTTCACCCAGTCCTCACTTTTGAGTCCATTTGATAAGCTTTATTTTTGTGGTAAATTAAGATTGTCAGGGGCTTATTTCATATTTATGGTCAACTGTAGTCTTTAAAATGCGCTTGACTACAGTGTAGTAGGTATTAGAATAGCATAAAAACCCAGGCATTTTACCAAAAAGAGAATATCACCCTGACACTTTGGCAGCTTTAAAAGCATAGTCAGATCTTTTTGGTTCGTAGGCAGCTGTTGGCTTGGTTAATTAAACATGTACATGTGAAGGTATATGTATAAACTAAATCTTTGTAATCTGCATTACTTTTCTATGGCAGATGTCTTTGAACAACCTTTTATGAAGACAAATGGTTCCAGAGAGAGTCTATTCCAAACTACCCAAGTTTGTTCGTCTTGTATAAAAGCAAGACATTTCTCTTGTCAGGCTGATGTAATGGCAACAAGTCAAGTTACCACTAATGAAAGGTTTGGAATTGTTACTTAGCATACAACTCTGTACGCACCTAGTCAGCTGTATGCAGATGGTGTTGTGAGTGGGGAGGCTTTGGTTCAAACTTCAGCTGGGCCAAAACCAGTGGCGTCAAGAAAAATAAGTGGTATCAGGACATTAGCCTTGTCTCATTAAATATCCTTCTTTCATTGGTCAATTCAAAGGAGATGTACATTTGGGAAAAGTAGGGGAATTTTGGTGTGTGGTGTGCTCTACCTCACTGCACATTATCATTCATATCATAGGCATGGTGGTTTACGGTAAGCTCATAATAGCAGATAGCAGCTTGTATGCTGACATCTGAGCTTACTGTAAGCATTTTTTAATGTATAACATAAAAGGGACACATCTGCTGACCTCTCATCTTCAACATTTTGTTCATTCATTTCAGTACAGGTCTGTCTATAGTCACTTTTTATGTATATATATATATGTATATTTCAGCAGTATTGAACTTGAAAAATCCAGGAAATATCAGGCACTTCATGTAAGTAATTTAGTGCTATTGTAATTCTATTTTATTTTATGTTTTTTGTTTTTGTTTTTTGATTATCAATATTTTTTTTGTTTTCCCACATTAATAGATTTTTGAAAAATTGTAAATGCCGAGACCAGGAATGTGTTCGAGTAACTTGAACTGCTTGCAAAATAAGACATCACGTCTTTACCGCATTTGACACTCGTACACGAAATGTGAAACGTAAAAATATAAATGTTCTAGAAGTTTTAAGATCCTTGAAACATATTTCGTTCTTTGAGCCTTGTCAGTCAATAAAATTTTATTGACTTACAAGGCTCAAAGAGCGAAATATATTTCGAGAATTTTAAAACAGGCAAAGGTTAGGCTCACTGTAGTACATACATGATCTGTGGATATGTAATGCTAGTAATGAATCCTATTGACTTTTCAGTCTCCCTGTTTTAGATAATGCCCTTTTCTGTAACAGAAGGAGGAAAGTATGTAGCTCATGTGTTACTAACGCACAAGCCGAAGAAAGCAATAGTGTTTGTTCGCACTCGAGGTTAGTCATCAGTTTCATCATTAGTAGTGATCATTGTCGTCATCATCATGACGTTGATCATTCTTTGGTTTGATTTTACTTTTAAAAGCATTGAATTTAATTATTTAAATGCAATAATCATTGCTTATCCATTCATTTTGACAGTTTTGGCTGCAGAGCTTATCAGAGAACTGGAAGAATATGGCCTGAAATGCTTGTCCCTGGAGGTACGTTCTTTTTACTTTCTTCCAAGTATAAAATAATGGAGCAGAGTAAATATGTTAATAAGTTAATAAGTTAAAGAATTATCTGATCATTTCAAATTTAAATTGCTTGATGACTCTCCCCTCTGCAGAGGCCTCTTTATGTCACAGGGAGGCTGGGTAGAGTAAAAAAAAGCATGTGGGGTTTCCTGGAATACCCAGCAGTGGAGATAGGTGTGAACATCAAAGGAGAGCTTTTCATGGCCAGAAGTATCAGAAACATTTGCTAGTTTATTCTTAAATTTGTCCTTTTGTCAAAACAGTGGAATTTAGAGGTCATCTGCATTTCATGATAAGTTTCAGGGCTGTGCTCTAGCAGAGCCCAGTGGCTCCTGGGGCCTAACTTTTGCGCTCAGGCAACTAGAAAATCTCAAATCTTTCATACAAATCATATGCTGGGCACGCTAGATTTTAAAGTTTCACAGCACTGGGCTTCCTTCAATTTTCCTTAGAGCACAGCCTTGAATTTCCATGACCATTACCTCTTAGGCACTGGCTATTTCAGTCATTTGCAGTGATGTTTTGTTGACTTGATCTTTCTTTATTCTAGGATGCCACCCTTTTAGATACCTCAAACACAAGCGAAGGTGAAAATGAAGAACTGAACTCTGAGAAAATTAACGAAAATGATACTGGGTCAAGAATCACTGTGGTGGGTCAGCTATAGATAATAGTCAAGGCTGGTTTGCATAATGATCTTTTGATATTGCTGCGGTCACGAGTATCTGAGTAATGGAAAAGTAGAGTACATGTACATGTAATTGCTTCAATTAATAATTGTAATCTAAGATGCATGTGGTTTACCAAGCTACATTGTGTACACTTCAATAATGTTAATTGCAATGAAAATTGCAACCAGAATAGGTGACATTATTTTAAGGGTGGTGGGGGCCTTGTATTGCTAGAGTATTTCCATGAGATTGCTGGACTTTTTTCCAGCTTTCACAGCAATGTTAAGACTAGGCTTTTCTTAATAAGCTGATGCTAAATACACTGTAGGAGTAAATCTCCTTCCATCTCACCGTAAAATTCCGAAAATAAGCCCCAGGGCTTATATTTTTCAAAGGCCTTATTGAGGGGCTTATTTTTGGAGGGGCTTATCTAGACGGAGGGAAATTTGCGTTTCAAAACCGATTGGGCTAGCCTTATAGTTGGAAGTAAATTTACCGTTTTTGTTTTGTTTTACGTTGTATTTGAGGGCAATTTTCCAAGTACAAGCCCCCAGGGGGCTTATAATTTTTATTTGGAGGGGCTGATTTGCGGAATTTTACGGTATTTTATCTTACCTTGCTGCATTGCTTTTGCTTTCTGAAACTGACCAGAAAGCTGTATAGATCTATCCATCTTGGTTACTGGTCAAATTTGGTTTCAGATACAAATAGTTTGATTTAACCATGTTTGATTCCCAGTTCCTTTAGTCTTCTAGGGCTAGCAGATAATTGAAATGGAGAACACAGATCAACCTAAATTTTAATCTGAAAAAAAGCAACATCTATTCAAATTTCACCTGGACACCTTTGCTTTGATTCCTCATAATGCACACATATGAGTATGGGAGTGGTAGCTCACTGTTTTAAGTGAGATTGAGCAATTGGAAAGTAACATGATGAATTCCTTTTACAGATGACAGAGGGTGAAGTAGAGGCAATGGAGTCATTGCTTCCTGTGGATCTTATTCTACTTGGTCAGTGTTTGTTATCATTGTTTTTTTGTTTATTGCCGCTGTTGTTGTCGTGTTCTCATGTATTCTTACTTATTTTTGTTTTCTTTTGTAAGAAACTACGTTCAGGTAGATGTTTTAGTGGGTGCCCATCCCACCAAGTGGCAGTCAGTTGGGTTGGGAAAAAAGGTGTGACAGAAGTTTTCAATCATGGGCAGAAGATCCCCAGTGGACTTAATTTATTTAAAGCTCAGTTAATCACCATGTTTGTCTAGTTAGTTCGCAGAGTCAGTCAGTCTTGCATTTTGTTCTGATATCAATGATCTTTTCTTCTTGAGTAAAGCCTCTTTAACAAAATAGCCTGGCAAAAATGACACTTCATGTAATTTGCATGCATGAACACACAAAATGACTCCAAGGCTTGCTGTTCTCTGACTGGGCAGAATCAATCAGATCAGAATCAATCAATCTGGTACCAATCAGAAACCAGAACGGCTGTGGCCGATTGGAACGATTTCCCCAGGGGTTCTTCCCTGCTTGAAAACTTTCATTGTCAGTGCTTTTTCTCTTCACCAAGCTGACTGCCCCTGAGTCTTCAATGATGGTATGCATGCTCCTAAAAAGTCACAATTAGCCCAACTTTGATTCTTAGTCCAGCAACCCATGACTGGGAAGAGCTTCACCTTATTTTGCCTGAAAAAGACTCACACTAAAGTCAAGCCACTTGATGTGATACTACTCTATTCGCACAATGATCTGGCATTTCTGAGTCAGGTAAGAACTTCTTCCGGCACTCGTGCATTTCATTATTACCTAATGGTAAATAATCACAGATTCATTCCAAGTACCTATACCCATTTAACTGGCGGTTTCTATTGCTCACATGGCATTCAAAATATTTTTTAGTCTTTGGGAAGAAAGAAAAGTGAAATGTAAAAAATGTTGTTCTTAACATATGGAATGTCAAGGTCTTGTGCGTTTTTTTAGTTGACTTTCAGTTGTAATAGTTGTTATTTTATCTCTTAACATATCGAAAGTTAGCCTGCGAAAACATCCGTTTCTCCTCGCTCCTCGCCGCTGGGGACGTTTCGCGCGGAGAAACGGATGTTTTCGCAGTCTAATCGAAAGTCAAGGTCTTGTATGTGTGTGTTTTTTTTTTGGTTGACTTCCAGTTGCAATAATATTATTGTTATTTAATATCAATTTGTGAAATACCATTGGATTGTAGTTAAGATCTTTAGTTTGTTCAATACTTCTTTCGCTTCCCAATAATTTCATTGTTTAAAAGTAACACACTATACTCTACAAAGTTACAAAAAACGAATTCAGATAACATTTAGTGTAGCATGACATTCGACAAACCTTTTCTTGTCTTGCCCGCTGAAAAGGATCTTGGCAACATATCGCTTGCCACAAGTGAATAACCGCAAGAGTTTTTAAGCAAACGGATCGAGTTGTTAGGCCGTTAAGAATCGGACAAAGGACTTTTTGAAAGTCTTATATATAATATATAGATTTAGCCAAGAATAAAGGCTAAAATCCTTGATCTTACTGTTACTGTACTAATGTAATAATTAATTTTAGATGCAGAGTTATGTTGATGTTAAGAAGCTTTCACCACCTTCATTTTACAATGTACCAATGAGGACTGAAGGACTCCCGTCATTTCCTGGCGAATCCACGGTATGGATCATTTTTGAAAGCAGCACTAAAAAAGAATAAATAATTAAATAAATAAATAAACCCACCTTGATATGAAGCTATTGACTAAGTACAGTTTAATCTTATTGCCCCCAAAGGGTTTTCTCCGAGACCTCTCTTTCACCTCTCCTCAGAACCCAACATTTTCCAACTCTAATTCAATCAGGGGAATGGTGAATGATAAACCACTAAACATGTACTTGAATTTGCCACTAAAGAAAACGAGAGGGGAAACTGGGTCAAGTTAACGTTTGCAAAGACTTCTGGGATTGTTACTCACTGTATAGCCCGGGGAAAACAAATTGGCCATAAGAGAGATTAAGGTGGCTCCGTGATTAACACAAGAGCATTTAGCTGTGACAAATTTTCCGTCATAACTTTTTCGATTTTAACGCAATGGCTGCGAAACTTTGCCAATAACAACAGATATCATTCGGCAATAATACGAACTATTCCGATTTCATTGATGGTAAATATTTCTTGAGAAATTAGCGCTTAAAAGGACCCTACTGTTCAAAGAAAATCGCGTCTAGTAAAAAATTTTGCTGATATTTTTTACTGAAATTTCTGGTATCGGCTTTAATTGATATAATAAATATGCCAGAGGAATTTCAGAAAAATCGTTGGAGCAGAAGTCCGTAACTAAAAGTCGGTCAAAATTCAGCTGTGAAATTGTTTTGGAATTTCAAAAATAAATTACTATCAGGAAGAAGGAGACACCAGTTTCAATTTTTGGGACAAGCAACTTCAGTGTGTTTCCTGATTCTGAAAACAGAAGCCGATTGCCTATCGTGCTATTCTTTAAAAGGTAATTTTCAGTTTTTAGAAGCACTCTAAGTTGCTCCAAACTTTGCTCTGACATCGAATGACTTGTTCCTCGACATTTTTAAAATATCCCTTGGCAGTTTTGGTTCAAACTCCTGCTACACACATTTTGATGTATTGCAAAGCATCCCCAACGGCTTTTCCTGCTTTACGTTGTTTCCAATTCAGGAAAAAGGTATTGGAATTGTAAGCTACCTAGTATCGAAGCTCAGATAGAACTGTCCAGTACCTTTGTTTATGACCAGAAAATGAGCACGAGCGGCAGCTCTGCGAGGAATTCGCACCTCAGCCAGGGGGGACGAGTGACAATGATGCCCATGTCTGTGAACCGATCTGTATAAACATGTATTGCAGAGCAAAACATAATAATCAAGAAAAAAATACCCATTCATTGAAGGAAGGAGTGACAAAAATTTCAGAGTTGTAAATTCATTCACGGGCAGTATTTTTGCGATAATTTTATTTTGCACTGTGATGTTATTTGGTTCACAAGCATGGTCATCATTGTCGTTCGTCCCCCCTGGGTGAGGTGCGAATTCCACGCAGAACTGCAGCTCGTGCTCATTTTGTAGTCATAACAAAGGTGCTGGACAGTTCTTTCTGAGCTCTGATACGAGGTAGCGTCCAATCTCAATACTTTTTTCCTGAGTTGGAAGCAACGAACGGCAGTAAAAGTCGTTGAAAATGCACGGCAATACATCAAAATGTATGCAGCAGGAGTTTGAGCCAAAACTGCCAAGGGATATTTTAAAACTGTCGACGAACAAGTCATTCTACTTCAGAGCAAAGTTTGGAGCAATTTATAGTTCTTCTAAAACTAAAAAGTACCTTTCAAAGAATAGCACGATAGGCAATCGGCTTTTGTTTTAAGAATTAGCAAGCGTTGAATTTACTTTTCCCGAAAATTCAAACTGGTGGCTCCTTCTACCTGATAGTAATTTATTTTTGAAATTCCAAAACAATTTCACAGCTGAATTTTGACCGACTTTTACTTACGGACTTCTGCTCCAACGATTTTTCTGAAATTCCTCTGGCATATTTATTATATCAATTAAAGCCGATACCAGAAATTTCAGTAAAAAATATCAGCAAAATTTTTTACTGGACGCGATTTTCTTTGAACAGTAGGGTCCTTTTAAGCACTAATTTCTCAAGAAATATTTACCGTCAGTGAAATCGGAATATTTTGTGTTATTGCCGAATAATATCTGTTGTTCTTTGCCAAGTTTCGCAGCCATCGCGTTAAAAACCAAAAAGTTATGACGGAAAATTTGTCACAGTTAAATGCTCTTGTATTAATTACGGAGCCACCTTAAGCAAAAGCGTTTTTCAGCAAGGCACTTCAACCGGAAGTAAAGTCTTTTATCGTTTAATATGCCTTGACGCTACTGCATTGGTTTCGCTATGTTTCTTTAATCTTATACAGACAATTTGACCGAAAATCTTGGCAAAAACATTGTCCAAAAATGAAAAAAGGCCGCTTCCGGTTTACGTGCGTCGCTCAAAAGCGCCATTTCTTAATCTCCCTGATCGCTGACCGGCGTGTCCGTAGCAACGATTCCAGAAACAATTGAGGGACGCATTTCTGCTACAGTTCAGTGACCTTCTCGTTTCTTAAGTGACGATTGCGCTGCCTTTAAATCATTATACTGCCCAAAAATGCGTAAAGTGCACTTCTAGTTGCCGTCCGCTGCTCAAACGCGTCTTCTCTTAAGCTCCCTAATAGCTGTATCCCTTAGTTATGTTATGTTATTTTGTTATTTTTTTTTTTGGTTTGTTGTGTATCTGTTCTAGTTGTTACCTGGAAGACATCTTGTAGAGCCTCCACCTCCTCCCATCACGGCAATTATTCCGCCAAAGCTCCCCCGATCGAAAGTTTTCCGGCCTGCAGTTTCTGTACCAGTCAAGGTAATTTGAAAAGTCAATGCCATTTGCTTAACACTGTGAAGTCATCGTTAAGTGTTTCTTTCGATGTAAAGTAGCTTGAATTACCTGTAAAACGTATAACTGATTGAGAGATTCGGTAAAATGAGCACACCGCGCCGGTTGCCTCAGGTTTGTCAGTCAGATGACTCGCTATCCGTCCGTCCATTCATACGTCTAGGGTGTTTGGAGATCAAACTCGATTTCTAAACTGATGGCAGAATCCTCACTTTAAACTTGACTTTTGAACAAAATACGTAGTGGAAATTCTTGTTAATCAAAATGAAACTGAGTAAACAGAATACTTTTACTCTATTTCCTAGTAGAATTTGGAGCAAATTCTATTTATTAGAGAGGGGCGTTTCTAAATACCATCTAGAACAGCGTGGGGGGGGGGGGGGAGGGGCTTTTTTTTCGAGAGGGAGTCTTTCAGGTTATTTAAGGTAGTTGCACACAACGTCTCACTAAATAGTTTAACATGTTTAAAATATCCCTTAGGTAGCTCTTCCTTAGATCTGAATATAAATATGAACATATAATAAAGTAAGGTTGCTTCAAATAATTACCTTTATGGATTATCCGTTCTCTTTGTAGCAATCAGAACGTCACAAACTTAACGATCGTGCTCGCATTTATGTCCGAGGAGGGACTGGGGGTCAGGGATCGCCTTACTTTGGAGGCATGGGAGGGGATGGTGGCGACGTTGTTGTACAGTGTTCCCCGAACGCCACACTGCGTCACTTCTCTGTTAAGGAAAATCGCCGTATTTTAGCCGAACATGGCACATACTTTTCGTAAGTAAAACTCTGTATATGTGTTTCGCATTTATCCGTTCATTCATTCATTTATTTATTTTTATTTTATTATTATTAATCATCACACTTGCGAGCATTAATTCTTATTTCCCCAAAACGTTTAATTGCACTCCACCACTGATTCGTTACAAAGAAACTTGTCTTTCGTGGCTTATGAACTTGAATTGACCCATTTGTATAAAATCATTATTTGGAAGCATTAAAAGCGCTAGCACTAGAAAACGCTGTCCTCGCTCCTATCGCCGCTAGCGAGAGAGACATCTCTCTTCCGTGTGCCCGGGAACTTAAACTAAAATTACCTAATTTGTCACAAGTCAGAACTTAAACATTGTTTTTCAAACAGGCCGTTTAATGACCTTGGCTTTTTCCAATATTTTCAAGGGGTAAAAAAGGTAAAAAGCAGAAAGGGACTCGTGGTCGCGACACAGTCATCCCAGTCCCTGTTGGTACAACTGTGTATACAGATGAAGGCCAAATTGTAAGAGAAATGGATGAGCTGGGCTCCAGGCTTTTGGTTGCTAGAGGTGGCCGCGGTGGGTCACCAGCTACGGAAGACTGGCGCGGAGAGAAGGGCGAACGGTTCGTGATAATACTGGAATCCAGGCTGATGGCTGATGTTGCTCTTGTGGGGTAAGATTAAGGTACAGTGGAACCTCGATTTAACGAAGTGCCAAGGGACTGGGGAAACTATTTGTTCGTTAAATCGAGGGTTCGTTATATCGAACACCTCCATTTAACGAATTTTTGGGAAAACTACCAAAAATTAATGTTCGTTATATCGAGGCATAGATAATATATAAAACTTACAAAACCCAGCATTTCCGGGTGTGAAAAATTACTGTAATAACATTTCAGTACCAACCTCAGGGTGCAAAGAAAGTCAGTTTTACAGCTTGCCATTCAGGCAAGCTGAAGCTAACATTTACTAGCCCAAACATCATTTCAACTAGCCCCAAAAATGTTTTGATGAGCAGATTGATTTGACAGTACTTCTGTAATTTGAACTCCTCAAAAAACTTCACTTGCCAGAATTCACTCGCCCGATAGCAAACTCCACTAGCCCCGGGCTATCGGACACTACTTTCTTTGCACGCTGCGAGCTATATATACCTACGTCACTCGAAACTCGAGAAAAAGCAAACAAAACTGCTTAAAACTACTGTACACATAAACTTTATTCTTGTTGGTCTGTTTGGCATTCATCTTTTATCACATGCTCACATTTATTTGTTATATGGAGGTAAATTTTACGTTTGCCCTTGTGGATTATGTTCGTTATTATAACGAGGATTTCGTGAAATCGAGGTTCTGTTCCATACATTTTACTATAATTTTGGCCGGGCTGTAGAAAATCGTTCATTATACCGAGCACTTCGTTACATAGAAGCCCAGAACAAGGATATCGCGCTTCCTCGGAGACGCTACTAACCGGGTTTAGTATCCGGGATTATGCCTTAGACGCAGGCTAACATCTATTAGAAGCGCATAGAAGCTCAGAACGAATATCAATTTTTGTTTCTTTTTTCTAGTTTTCCCAACGCCGGAAAATCGAGTCTTCTTCGTGCCATCAGTAATGCAACTCCAAAGGCAGCTGATTATGCCTGTAAGTTATGCTTGCCCCTTAAGAATGGCTGTTTTTACGCTAGAGACGGATTATCCGTCTTCAAAATCCGTCAAAATTGACGGAAGAGCAGATGGATAAAATCAGGCGGATAGTCTATCCAAAATTAAGACCGTTCCATTTTCAAGTAAAGACGTATTATCTTTCTGACGCGAATTATCCAACGGATAATCCGTCTTCAGTGTGAATACGACCAGTGCAAACTAAGCCTTCAAAAGGCATTTCAGAAATCAGAAATGTAAGAAAAGTCGGAAAATTGGTACCTCACATTAGATAAAATTATTTGTCATTTCCATATGACTTGATGTAGACAGAACTGCTCGCGTTCAGGTGAGAATTAGTCTAGGGAACACTTCGTGATGTCTATCATACCGTGCTGATGGCCATTATTTCTGCCCAGTGTGGTAATTTTAATCAAAGGCCCTGTTCACATTAATGCGTTTTCTTTTGAAAACGCCTACATTTCAGTGCGTTTAGGCCTTCTGTCTACATTAATACGCTGTTCGTTTTCATCGAAAACGCATCGATTTGAAAACGCTCTTAAAAATGGATCATGGATCAAAACGTAAACGCATACATTATCGTATTGGTGTGGACAGTCGAAAACGCTGACCGAAACCATCGCAGGCCCGTGTGTTTGTAGCGTGCACATAGGAGTTCAACTTAACGTCACAACGTGCAATTCTATCGTTTTTAACCATTTTAGTGTGGACAGTCGAAAACGCATCAAAACGGTAGTGTGGACGCGAATCGATGGATGCGTTTTCAGTGACAACGAAAATGCGTTAGTGTGGGCAGGGCCAAAAGAGAACAAAGAAAGGATGCGCATCCAAAGCTATCTAACCTGAGATCAGGCCCAATTTGAGCGGTTCTCATACATTCTCTCTAACGGCTACCGCTGAAATTGGGCCTGATACAAACCATTGCAAGTTTGTGGTCGTTACGGCCAGATTTTGGCCGTAACGCTGATTAGCTGTTAGAACAATGCCACAAGATCTGATTGGCTGTCGGAAACGCCGGAAGTTGAAAGCGCTTATTCCTCGCGTGGTTGTTTTCGTGAATGATCCGTCGTCGGTGGAGAGAAAGATCGATTTTGCTGTCTTTTTTATTGTTTTATGGTCTTATGGTAGGAAAATATGCCTTAATATGTGCCATAGAAATTCGGAAAATTCATGTGGTTGTTCATATCTTCTCAGGATTTGCTTTATTTACGAAAAGTGAGTGTATCGCGGAGTTGAATCCCTCTGCAAGTTGTTGACCGCTAACAAGGTGCATTTTGATTTACCTACAAACGGGTGCAAATCAAAGTACTGTCCATCTTAAAACTGGTTTCATTTGAAAGTTTAGCCGGGAATGACTTCTCTGAACGGGGTACGCAAGCGGAGGCTCACTGCGAAAGAAACCCTCAATCGCCAACTGTGAAGTATTAGACGAAAAATATCTCATCGCTGTTCAAGGAATTTTCAGTATTCACAGACTTGTTGTTTGACTACGCTTTTTGGTAAAAGTAAACCAAGGAAACTGGTGTCCTCGCTCGTTGGCTGTTTGCTTTTGTTTTTAAAGATTTATGTACTGAAAATCGGGGGAAATTGCCAAGGAAAATATCAAGACAACGGAAAAATAGAGATTTCAGTATTTTAAATTCCAGAGCGCCTAGCCAAAAAAATAAAACTAGTAGAACATCGTGTCGCCGTCTTTTCGAAAACTTTTTACCTTCTACGCCAACAGAAGTAACCTTTGAGATCTCCCTTAATCTCGCAAGAAGTTAAATGTGATTGTGCTGACTGTTTTATTTTTAGCTGAAAAAATTAACAGATAAAAGCTATTGTTTAAGTCAGCCGGTCTGCATTTTTCCCACGCGTGAAAAATTTGCATACTAGAAAAACAAGCAACGGAAGTAATTCTGATTGGCTGATTCGGTAAATGTCAATCAATCAAAAAAGTGGGCGGCAGACATTTCATTAAAGCTTTGTATCAGTCTCTCTTTTCGTTTCGCCTTGTCCGCCGGAATGTAATTTTCAAAGCGAAACGAAAATAGAGCCTGATCTCAGGTTAAAGCTATCTGTTGTTTTCGATTTTATGACCTCTCTTTTTGAACTGTTTAAATTCATTCATAAGAATCATCATTTGCTTAATATCGTTTTACTTACAGTTACAACTATGCGTCCTAATATTGGAATGGTAGAATATGGTGATCATTCACAGGTATATAATTCCAGGAAATTAAATAATAAAAAATTAATATAATAATATTGTCGTCATGGAAACAACATACTAACTGGATTTCACATCGTTTGAATTATTGGTGTCCAATTAACTACCTATAATGTCTGCAAACTGGCTTGGCGAATTCCACTCCACCAAGACAGATGTTCACTTTTATGTCACTGTAGTTATTTTTTTTTTTTGTTTGTTTTTGTTTAAGTTGTTGTTGTTTTTTTTCAATTATTATCATGTGTTTATTTATTTGACTTTATCGCTGTTAAGTTATTATTGTTATTACTTTTTTGACAAACAAGAAAATGGATAAATTTGCCCTCACTGATAATGCTAAAAAAGTAGCCCCTCAACTAGCAGCTAGCTATAAATTCCAGCGAGAAGGGGACCAGTGTACAACTGTGTCTATGGTTTTCGCCAGTATTTGTGAAGATTTTACTTTAGGTCGAGGGTATATCTGCATGATTCTTCAGTGCTTCTATTCTGCGGGCGCGACGAATTTGAGACTGGACTCTTGAGACATGCACTTGCATGAATAAGTGACCTTATTGTTCTTTCCGCTTTGCATGTATTGTATTATTTGCAGGTCAGCGTGGCCGATCTTCCTGGGCTGATAGAAGGAGCCTCAGTTAACCGAGGACTGGGACATAGGTTTCTTAAACACACTCAAAAAGCTCGGGCCCTTGCTCTTGTGGTATGTAGTTCTTTCTCCTAGTTGGTGAAATCCTTGTCATTTCAAAGATGAAGCAGGCATTTTATAGAGAGCTTTCACAAAAATCCAGTTCTGTCGGGCATAGTATTAAGAAATAGATTAATCTTATGTCTGGTTGATAGCTCGGATTAACACCGGGTAGAATTCTCGTCACTAATAGGCTACTCTGACCGGTCAGTTCTGACTGGTCTAAGTGCCCTTAGTTAGTTAATGTTGCCGAGTTCCGTGAGCTCTTAAAAAATTGCAAGGGGTTGCTCCAGTTTGCTGCGCTTACAACTGAATATACCACGAAGCCCTGTGCAAACGGACGGAAATGTTGGCCAAGAACTCCCTAAATCGTTAGATGTCACCTGTCGCGTCCGTTGCACACCCTGTTGCATGTTGTTGCGAATTGTTGCTGAAGTTTGAAACCGGTCAAACGTTTTAGCCAACAACTCCCGACATTTCTTTTGTTGTCTGCTCGCTGAAGGGTAGCGTAACAATGTTGGACTGATCCGTTTGCTCAACTCTTCCAACAATTTTGGGGCCGCCCACGCGCATTACACATGGTTTCCAAAGTCTTATGGGTTGTATCTTTTAACGATGCAGGTTCCAAAATTATTGGGAGTTGCTGCATCCGTTTGCACGTAGCTTAACAATAGAATGCATCACATCCCATGGAATATTTATACCTCTATAGTTACAAGTATAGTGAGAATCATTCTGTCGATCCATACGAATCTCCGCAGTCAAACGAACTTAAGCTGTGAATTATCTTATTTCCAGGTGGACATTGATGGATTTCGTTTGTCAGAAAAATACCCAGCCAGGACAGCATTTCAGAACGTTTTCATTTTGCTGAAGGTATAAGATATTGGCTTTGTTAGTTTAGAATTCAGTTATTTAGGAAATCCGAGACAACGACGGGCAAGGAGATTCGCAACTATGCATTCCCACAACAAAAGAAAAAACGCACTCTAACCGTTGAGTTGTGGAAAATTTAATCGTACTTCGTTTTTGGAAAGTTGAGACATAGGCAAAACAGATTGTGCATGAAGAATTCTACTCACCAAGGAAGCAATCCCTTAGTTCCCCCAACGGTGTTACATCCACTCGTACATGTACTGAATGATGGCATTACATAACTACTTGGTTCATGCATAGTCTAGCAATCTGGGGCCAGTTGTTCGAAGGCCGATTAGCGCTTAACTCGGGGTTAAATTTAATCCGGGTTTCTCTTTCTTGTGTTCAAAAGCATTTTCTCGGATAATTTTTTCTGTTATATTTAGAGTTTTCAATCATCAACTTGTAGACAAAAAGAATTAAATCTGAAATTCTCTTTAAGCTTTTAAATCTGAATTCAAATCTGGCGCTAACCTTGGGTTATCTTAACCCGGCTTTGAACAACTCGCATAGGCGTACGGGCCGGGGGAGCGAGGGGGGCTGCAGCCCCCCCAAATTTTGGGCAACTCAGATTTTTTGGGCAGCAAGAGAAAATTTGGGCAAAGCCAACTTTTAAAGACGTTTCATGTTTTTTTATGAGTATTTTGGAGAGATAAATATTTTCTATTTTAATCTGAAGTCGGCGTAACAATCAAGTTACATTCACTCGAGACAATGGTTGCCAAGCACGTGATGAGTTTCTGTTTATAAGGGAAGGGTTTTTTTTTTGTATCGTTGGGCACTGGGCTGCAATGGGCTATTTCCAATCGGGAATTGATTAGGATAAACTTCCGCCTAACTTTCTAGGATCATCTTCGCTCGTAGAACAGTGTATGGCAGATAGGATCAGCGATTAATCTGAAAGTGAAGAAGTGGCTGACTAATTCTCACTTTGAATTACGAGAAGAATCTTAATGTTTTTTTAAAAAATCTATCAAGTGCTTCAAATTATTCACTAATTTGTTAAAGTAGACCGAAATGTTTACAAAACCGCTAACAAGAGCGCCATGATACATACTAATGAAATCCTTCTTTGTAGCAATTTTGAAATATCACTCGTGATATATGCCAAATATCACTACAAATCATGCTATTACCTATACAATGTACAAATAACTCACACACATTTTTAAAAAGATTGAACCTACTATGAGGTGAAATTGCATGTCAAAAGCGCTTCGTTTTCTACAGATAGCGGCTAAACAACAAGATTTTCCTTGTTTTACTGTATTTCTAACGATCAAAACTTTATCCCAAACTATCCCGATAACGCTCTTACAGACTCCGTTTTAACTTCACAAACACCGAGGCGACTATTGGAGGAAAAAGCTCCCGAGAACGATTTCATATTGAGAAATAATGCTGCAAGTATAATAGGTAATGGCGTCATTTCGTTGCTATGACAACTCCGATGTCATTGCAACCCTGATCATGACAAATTTTCATCTTTATCTAACACAACTGTGGTGGCAATTTTTCCAAATGTTTGTTTATGGCAACGTATAGTTTATGCTCAAACTTGGCAGGTATATATTGACCCTGAAAAACTGTATTGCGGCACTTTCGTATGCCAGTACGGCCTATGTTGTTGGATCGTATGGCCCTTGTGTCTTCTCGACTGTTTTGTAAAAATTTGGGCAACTTGCAAGAATTTTTTGGGCAAATGGTTTACCGCCCCCCCTGGCCGAAAATTGCCCGTACGCCTATGACAACTCGGCCCTTTATAGCAAATAATAGTATGTATAGCAATCTGGTATCTCTTCTTATGCGGAAAAGTCAAATGCTAATAATGCTCGTTAGCCCTTTTATGCTTAGACCAAGTTACTGTTGTTACTGAAGTGTATTCATTACTAATCTATGAGAAAATATTTTTACTTAGGTTATGGCTTTAATATTAGAGAGGTTAAGCATCACTATTTCGTCAAACGGCAAACGCAAATTTGTACCACGTGACAAAGTTTCCTCTTTACTTGTCGTTTACTGGTCATTATTTCTACACCTTAGAAATTAGTAGTTTCACGTAATTGTTGATCCATAAGAATTTTTTGAGCTGTTATTATCTGCTCATTTTCTATTTTGAGAATTTCCTAATTTGAATCAGACGTTTACCGTAAACATGAAGCTTAAACTCTCTATTTCTTATTTATTGCTGTTTTTAACCTCTAGGAACTGGTGTTATATGACAAGGAATTATTAAATAGACCCAAGATACTCATTGTTACCAAACTTGATAAGAAAGGTGCGACAAGCAGATTTCAAGAGTTGAAGCAAAGATTGAACTCTGTTCAGGAACACGGTAAGCCTAACGCTGAATGAAAAAGTCCATGGGAAAGTCCAGTTACATGTTTTTATGTACTTTGTTATAAAATTAGGTAACAAAAAGAAAGTTACTTGTCATGAGTTAGATTAACCAGGGTCGGCCACGGGGGGTAGTGGTATACCAGTATACCCGAAAAAAATTCGCCAAAATACCCCAAAATACCCAAAATTCATCCAAATATACCCAAAATTATACCCAGGTATACTTTATACCTGAAATTCAAAGAAAGTGATATACCGAATACCCGTATTTAAGCTGCAATATACCGTATACCCGATTTAAAAAGCCCCTGTATACCGTATACCCAAAAACACTGGCCGACCCTGATTAACGACCAGCTTGCACCCATTTAGGTGTAGTAGAAACGATGATAGCAATGGTAAGTTCTTTTTATGAACCCCAGCTGCAAACCCTTACAGTAATTAGCCTGTGGCGCATTGTAGTCCTGTTTCTTTATTGTATCGTGTTTTCAATTTGTAGGAACACTACTTTCCATCTTACAAAAAATACGTTCAGACAGTCCAGTGCCTCAGGAACAAACAGATTTAATGGCTATAGCTGACAAACTGACCAGAACTCGATTCGATTCTATATTACCTTTCTCCGCTTTTACGTCATTTGGTTTAGATGATGTGCGGGATAAGATGAAAGCCGTGCTTTGAATAAAAGTAATTCTGGAAGATGTGTTATGCTGATTGTGTAGAGGTTAAATAAATAAATAAATAAATTCGTTATAACTTGATGTGTCAATGATGTCAGTCTTGATATCTTTCTTGTTTGTTAATTTAAGTTACTTCAAGACGCGCCGTCCAAGAGTCTTAGTAAATGGCCACCAAATTAAAAGTAATAACAGCTTAAAATACCTGAAGGAAGATTTAACTAACAGGGAAAATGCAAAGTAAGGCATATGTGGATAGAAGATTACAACAAGTTCATGACTGACAGTTTTTTCAGCATTTAAGAAGCCTTTATGGCCCTTATCTTTCCTTCTAAGACCATCATTTGCAGTAAACGTATATTGAGTTTTATTTTTACTATTTTGTTAATATGTTGTTGCTGCTGTTGTTATTGAGGATGATGTTGTTTTGGTTATAATTAATTTCAGAAATTCTATTCATTTTTGGTTTATTTCGAGGCTGTAAAGGTTACTTTAAGCTCTAGTAATCAAAGCGCAGGTTATTCTAAAAGGCAAGTTTAGATATTTTTTAGTTTTAAAGTTATTGTTTTTTTGTTTGCTTGTTTTTGCCTTTTTTGTTGCTGTTGTTGTTGTTGTTTTTGCTGCCCAAATGACGTGGTGATATTAAAGTCTTTGCATAAATAATGTTATTTAATACTTCCGCGTAAAATACATGCAAGGAAACAGCACTTTCTAGTTTAAAATTTCGTATTAAAAATTAATCAGTTTTGACTTTTAAAACTGCCTCCAAACGTTTCTTCAACTAGACTTTAAGCTATCAGACACCTGAAAGATACTAAGGTATCGCTTGAAAGACAAATATTAACATTAGATCGTTGGTCTTCTCTTTGGAATATTATAATCTGTTTTGATTTCGAAAGGGTTGTGTTATGTTTTTGTTAGCAAACATTTGCCGTGATGTACTTATTGAATTGATGCTGATCACCTTTTTAAGAAGGCTGAACTCGTTACGCTGGAATAGTGAATTTGAGAATGCTGCAAACTGAATGGAAAAGGGAAAAAAAGAGACGTAAAGTTCTACCTAGTTAAAGTTCTCATCAGTTGACTTTGTTTTTAAATCATTTTACTCAATAAATAATTCAACAACAGTTGAAATATCTTGCAAAGATATTCAAACGAAACCCAACGGAAGAAGCTAAATAAATGTCTGAGGGATATTGCCGAAACTTTTTTCTTCCTTTGACTAAAGCAAGAATTTCCAACTCTGAAAATGCTACTGGAACGCACAGTCGTTAACTTGTTTAACAATAATCTCGTAGTTTCTTTTTCCATTGTTTTTATACACCACATATCCAGCCTTTGTCCCTGACTAATATCACTTACAAGCTGTGATTGGTCAAGTTAAAGCAAACCAATTATCTTGACAACGGAAGACTACATCAGTGACCACCACAAATCAAAGTTTCAGAGGCAACTACAGTGATCGTTCTCAAGGTCAAAGAATTCTGTCTTGAGATGGAGAAGAAATTCGACTTCAAACCGTTGCTCACTGATTCGCAAGATAGCCAGGGTTCCACCCCTTTGAGGATATTCTCCATTTCAACCGCTAAACCGGAAAATATAAAGTTTGAGGAAGAAGAAATGGATCTTATTAGTGGTGGCAGCGATGTTTCTAGTGTCGAAGAAATTGCACAAGAGAGAAACGAAAATCCATCGCATGCATGGACCGAAGGAAACTGGGCCTTTCGGAGAGATGACATGGATGAAGACCTGCCATCATTCGAAGCGCGCTACGAAGCCATGAAAGAAATTTTTCCGTCGCTTGGTGAAAACGACGGACGAAGCAGCCGCTTAGAGACGCTAAAGACCCCTGATGGGAGCAAAGTTGCGTTTGGCGAAGCGGACAAAAACGATAGAGACGAATTGTATGCGAAGCTTCGGGAGGCTGTCGACAAAAGAGTCTCTGAGAATGTATCGAGATTGTCCAATCCCAGTTTGGTGTCTGGCGATTTCCTTTCTATACATGAAAACGGCAAACCCAAAACGGCGCCATCGTCTGTTGGAAAAATTGAGGCTGAGAAACAGTACTTCTTTCCTGAGCTTCGAAATCTGATAGAAGGCAGAATAGAAGAAACCAAAGTTGACACGTTGGCCAACCGAATAGAACGAGAGCTGATGAGGAGGCAGCATCTTTGCAACGAGCAGGCTTTGATGCTGCAAATGCTTATGAACCGCGTCCAAGATCTGGAGAAGCGCGGGCCACCCAGACGAGGAGCAACTCCTGTTCACACTTCGTCACGAGCGTCCCGTGGAAACCGGTGCATGTGCTACCACACAAGCAACTACATCGTGGAGAAGGCCACGCAGACTCCCAGTGAAGTCCACGACGCCGAAGGGGTGTATGTCATGGTCGCCCGAAATTCCGGGGCAAGAGCTAAGAAGGTGCAGAGAAGGGTTGCTTATGGCTACCCTGAACGAGTTACCGAGGAGAAAAAAGTGTCGGCGCTTTTAAGTAGAAAGATTGTTACTCAGCAAATAGAGTTTTTGCCACCAATCCCTGAACCTTATGCCAAAAAGCGACCTCGAGACACAAAGAAACCAGGGTGGCATAGAGTGTGATAGCGGCGCAGACTGGCAGTTTCCTTATGATCAAAACTAAAACAAAAAGACGGAAAATTTCGTTTATTGAATGATGACAGGTCCCTAATATCTTTTAAGATTCCGTTTGCATGGGTATATCGACTTAGGGTATACATGCACATATCGGCATCCCCCTCGCATTTTTAGATACTTATAACCGTCAGGAGTAGCTTACTTAGTTTGTATCATGCACAGATAGCGTAACTGTCCAGGTCGATAAGCGATCTAGAGGGGGCTGTTTTGAGACTTAAAACGTTATTATAAGTGGTCACTACTCTTAGTTACACAGCTTGTTTTTGGCCTGCTCTTTCATTGAAACACGACCTATTATATTAGAACAACTGGATGGTGCGATGAACTTGGAGCATGGACCTATGAAACCAAAGGAGACGATGCCCAAATGACAATACCTTTTGAGCCCACATATTTTTTAGTCTCTAACTGGCAAGCGGAATTCATTCCACACAATTATTTACATGATAATGCCTGAGCATTATCCAAGGCGCTCTTAAGAATAATGACCGAGCGCGTAGTGACCATTGAAGTGGAACAGTGGGTTATTATTCGTAATTGCTGGTTTGCACGTGACGTCACGGCGGTCATGTTGGTGGTCAAGAACTAAGCATTTCTCCCCTCTGAGAACTAAGGGACGGATCATTAGAAAAGTGATTGGGGGGGGGGGGGGAAAAAAAAAAAAAAAAAATTCATGCAAGGGAAAATGCCAAGAAAAAAATTCATGCAAAGAAGAAGGTAAAGAAAAAAAATTCATGCAGAAGGAAGGTCCAATTGTGACTTTTTCAGAAAGTCTGATTTTTACCAGGCACATTATGAATAAACAAAAATCACTTTCTTCTTATTGAAAGGAGACAATTAGAACCTTGTTTTTGTTTTAAATTGCAGCTAGTGTACCTACAACATACACTGTATACTGTATTATAATAAAAATAATAAAATAATATTTGTAATAAATGAATATTAAAATGTGGTAGCTTTGTAAATATTCTATAAAATTATTTGTGCCCACAATAAAAATTAGAGGATGGGTCTTGCCGCCTTGAATAAGAATTCTATAATAGAATGAAAAAGTGCATTCACACGTAGTAGTAAGTGTTAAAACTTTAACCGTCAACGACATAAACAGCAACACTGCCACCGGTAATTTTAACAAAAATTAAGAACCACAAAGTATGGTTTTCATTTGCAGTCAGTCCACCTGCAACATACAGTGTATCCTGTATTATAATAGATTTCATAAATACATTTAATCATCCATAAACAGTTTCAGTATTAAACTTTTCAACATATAAAATCTATAATAAAAATATAAATATTAGAATTTGGTATCTTTGTAACTATTCTATAAAATTATTTGTGCCCACAGTAAAATTAGAATCTCAGAGAAAAAACACCAAGTAAGAGAGAGAAATATGAGCGACACAGAGACTTCCCAAAGTATCCTTGACAACAACGGTCTACTCATAACCGAACTAGCGAACGAAGAACCAGACCAGGAAGTCGAGGACGAGCTATTACAATCTGCGTCAGAAGACGAAGATAAGGATATTCAATCTCCAACCCCACCGAACGAGCCAGCGAACAGACTTGCGAAGAAATCAGGACAAAAGTCAAGTAGAAAACGCCCTTTTGTGAGAGAGAACCGAGTCAGTCACAGTAAAGAACGCTCTGCCAAGATAGCCCGCCATACGCGCACAAACACCAGAAGGACGTTTCAGGGAGGTGCAAAATGTATCCCACCATTCCTTATAATGTCAGTGGACATCTTCGCCCGTCAGGGCATTTTGACAGAATGCAGCCAGCTACCAGACTATGGGGAACTCTCACACAAAAGGTGAGTCTTACATTTATTTATTTAGTAAAATGTAGCTTAAGTTCATTTAAGTCATTACAGAGCACCATAAAAATTAAATAACTTTTAACAGTCATTTTAATATTTCACTTTTACTAATCAGGTACCTTCTTTTTGGATTGACATTTTGGAGTGGAGGGCACTACAGAGGGGCTGTTTTGGTGAATAGAGTATGGCATCATTATGATGGGCTGTGAGAGATGAATGCCAGAGGGCAGGGACTGAAAAAGTGCACAGGGAAGCCGTCCACTCCAAGTTGCTTCCTCCTCTCTCACTGTGTGTACATTTTAGCAACGATTTTGCATGAAAGTGGCCTGTATCCTTTGATCTGTTGTGAGTATAGAATAATTTATAAAGCACAAAAACATAGATAATAAATCAAGATTTCACTGTTCAAAAGAAAACAATATTTGTCTGAAAAAAAAATTCGTGCAGAGGGGTTCACCTGAAAAAAAAATTCCTGCACAAGCAATGAGCGACAAAAAAAAATTCGTGCAAGCTGAATCCCCGCCCCTTTCCATCACTTTTCTAATGGTCTGTCCCTAAAACCCTACTTTCATGTAAATTCTGCAAGAAAAAAATTCCGTTTTATTGACCACCAACATGGCCGTGGTGGCAAGCCATGACATGAATAATGACCTCCTCTTCTAACTTACTGACCTGGGCCGAGTTGTTCAAAGCTGGGTTAAGATAACCCAGGGTTAGTGCGAGATTTGAATTCAGATTTGAAAGCTTAATTTTAATTCTTTTTGTCTACAAGTTGTTGATTGGACGCTCTAAAAATAACGGAGAAAATTGTCCGAGAAAATGCTTTTGAACACAAGAAAAAGAAACCAGGGTTAAATTTAACCCGGGATTAAGCGCTAATCGGCCTTCGAACAACTCGGCCCTGCTGTTTCATTTATTTAAAAAATGATCTGTTCAGCCACGTGCTGCCAGAAATAAAAATGATGTTACACGAGACGATTTATAACGAAGATTTTTTGTGCAACAATGTTGGAACAAGATGACATGATTTCTGAATAAAGAGTTACTTGATCCTAGATAATATTCAACGGCTTCAAACTCCAGGACAAAAACGTTTAGCACCCACAAGCCTTCGATTCAATATGGGAAGCTTTATTATCAAGTCATGCGGTTCGACTGTGAATCACATGAAAAAACGACCGGGTAGATAACGTGGAGCTCGTAATCGGCGTCCTGATTCAGACAGGATTTCCGCCTACCCATTCCTCCCCCCTTTGGCTTTTGTCTTAAACGTGTCATCTTCTCACGCAAATGACTCAGTGAGATCTGATGGACTTTTGCGAGGGAAGTGTCACCGATACATGTAAAGGGCATTCCCAATATCATTTGCTTTGTCTGCTAAAGGATGATACACCAAACGAACAGGAAACAAGATGCACATAAAAGTGGGGTTTTTGTATGTAGTTTTATTATTTTTTTTGTGTTTGTGAAGCTTTGTTGGAGCTCACACACACAGGTTACAATTGATCTATCGATACAATAAAAATCCATTTAACTGAAGAACGCCAAGATGATTGCAGCCAACGCGTATATCGTGATTTCTTTCGTGCCTTATATAATTTCTTTGTTTATTTTTACAGCATATTAATCGTACTAAGTATTTTCAATCAAATTGCTAGATTTGCTAGATAATTGCTATCTAGAGAGACTAATGCCCCATTCACACCAACTAACTATCTTTAATTAAACCGGGTTGCAAAAAATGTGAAACAGTCAAAAGCCGAGGAAGATTGGAACGCCGACATTTGTCCAAAATTCCGAATAATCTTTAACATTGCCTGCAATTTGTTATTTGTTTAGCTGATCAGCTTGTAAACATGTTTAAGCTTTGGCGTGAATGAAGCATAAGTTCTATACCAATGTTCTTCTTAACAATGCCTTTAAGAATCGATCCGCTTTAAAGGTACACTTTAAAAGAACATATTTTAAAAACATTGGATATATAGGGTGTATATTACTGTCATTGTGTTGTATCTAATGAAATTTATTGGCATCATTAACAAAAAATTCGATCAGCGTCAGCCGCTTATGAATGGCAATCAAGCAGATCAGCAATAGATAAAAAGCAGTAGAAGAAAATTGAAAATATCTTAATAAAGCGCCTGAGCACCGGTTATCTTCTCTACCCAGTATCCAATAATTAAAAATACGTATAATACACGCTTCATCTTCCCTATCGAAATTTTAATTGTTTACTTTCCAACTTACTACCGCTACTGATTTTATTTAACTGTACTAGATGAATAATCCATTGGACCCTAATTTAGGCTATAAAAGCATTTAAACCATGAATCAACAAAGAGTGATTTTTCTTTACAAAATCGTAATCAACAACTGGTCTCGCCCAGCTTATGGCAGCGGCTGGGATCGTTATCCGTTTCTGGGAAACTACCCACCTACCCCTACCCTAAGCCAACATTTTGCCCTAAGTGAGAAGTAAGTGTTAATGTCTACTTTGGGGAGGGGTAAGTGCGCAGTTTCCCAGAAACGCGTATAATGATCCACAAGGGCTTGCCTGGGCTGTGTCGTTAAGGGTGTAATTTGATGGGGCATCTACCATCACTATGTCTGCCCAGAGGGTATCATTTCATTAAGTTTACCTTAAAAGATAAGGTTTCCTCAGGGTTCATGAGGCGTCCGACCTATCATTAAGCTATGAAATAGTATACATATTAGAGTCTACAGAAGATGTACAACATCATCCTTCTTTGATATTCTTTAAAATCGATATCCCTTTAAATCTTCCTAGTTATGTATTTTAATGTAGTTATGTAAGCTTCTTCTTAATTGTTTTGTCTTCCAACTAAAGATATATTGATGGAATTGTTTACAAAGTTTCTTTTTTCAGCTTTATGGTACATGCAACTACCTATCCTCTTCCTATGATCGTCGCGACAACTACATTCTGTCACTTAAATCCTTTTCTAACTTTAATTTCAGCTAAGCAATGGAATACACTGCCTTAATTTTTTCGCACTAGTGTTTTTTGAAAATTTTAAGACCATAGTACAAGGTTTTACTGCCTTCAT
The DNA here is from genome assembly GCA_942486035.1 of Porites lobata. Taxonomy (NCBI): domain Eukaryota; kingdom Metazoa; phylum Cnidaria; class Anthozoa; order Scleractinia; family Poritidae; genus Porites; species Porites lobata. The sequence continues at coordinate 2,716,851 of CALNXK010000054.1, forward strand.
ACAAATTCTTTTTACCTTGTTCTTTATATTTATACTTGTACTATTTTTTTTTCTTTCTAAAGGTGCATTTTCTAATAATTATATTTAGATAACGCTGTAAATATTAGCTTCTTTAAGTGTAGATATTTAACGCACTTTATATATGTTTTGCTTTTTCGTAGAGATTAACTCTGTTATCTACTCTAAAATTTGAGTGTAAATGTGTGTATGTAGGTGTGTATATATCAACCGGTTATTAAAGCTATCTATAACGAGAAACTGTTTCATCTCTATTATTTACAGGGCAAGCAAGCACCAAATAGAACTACATCTATACGGAGTATCAGTGTCAATAGCTACAAAGGCACTAACATCCTAAACACAGCAAATGCCTCATGCACAGACATCATGGCTGCTTACCATTTACACATATCACCTGGGTAAAAATATTAAATGCAGGAACGCAAAGTATATCCAAAACAGCTGAACATACCAAAGTCAAGTAAAGTCATCAATTGTGTAAAATACGCTCACGTATCTGTGAGAAAGATCTCAAGTTACTTTGTAGGTATTAGACATTAAAATAAGATAGAAAAGATAATAATAATAGTTGACATATATACAAAATAACCTATCGAAAAGATGAACTCTAAAAAGTATTTACTTAATTCTTGAAAATTTCACAAAATAAGATAAAGCTAAAACTATTTAAAATGCGATAGACTGGTAGAAGTGGTATGTTAATTACAGTACACCTGACAATTCCAGTTCTCTAATACTATTTCTAAAAGCCGTGAAAATGGTATGGTTCTACATGAATTGGACATTGAATTCCATAGTTTTGACGCTGTAAACCGCCACGATTTAAGACCGTATGTTAAAGAGTCTGTCATTTTCACATGGGCGATAATGCACCTTGTTTTGGCGAGTAATTCAGATTATGGGGAGTTTGTTTTTCATTAGAGACGAAACGAAGGGTACGCTCATTTATACTACTACATGAGAAATTTCTGCAATTTGATTGGCTTACAGCAGTGGCATTTCAGCTTAATTTGAAATACCTACATGTGAAAATTACAAACCTTTTGAGGGTAGTAGTAGAAAAAAATAATAGCATGATTTGTACGTTATATTTGGCATAAATACCACTTGTGATATTTCAAAATTGTCTCAAATTTCACTCGCCTAACGGCCAGTGAAATTACGTAAAACAATTTCGAAATATCACGCGTGGTATTTATGCCAAATATCACTACAAATCATGCTATTACCTACACTAACAAGCATTTCGAGTTCTTCAGTATTAGGAATAGCTGTGTCTTCGCAGTAGAATTTCGGCATAATTGGTGTAAGCCCATAAGTATTGCTAAACTTACAGCATAGTTATTACAGGAGAATGGTTATGAAAAGCGACAAACTCGATGACAAAGACAACAGTGCTGCAATTTATGTTGGAAGCACTCTGAAAGTGCACAATCCTTTGTTTCCTGTTGGCAAATTGTTACGGAATATTTTGATGCAACGTTTTTATTGGTCAATACAATCAAAATGAAATGAATGCTTTTGAACGTTGTGCACCTTCAGACCCACAAAAACACACAACAAAGGAGTCTGACGGGTTCATAACCATTTCACTCAATTAACTATGCTTAGAGGGATTTCCCTCTCTTCATGCCGTTTTCCTAGTACCGGCCAACGATCGACATTAGCAAGATCTGCATTGATTCGAATTTCTCTGGTTTACTATCCGCGTCAAATGTTTGGGCATAGTCAGCATACAAAGGATAATCTGCTCTATTTCAAAGCTTCGTAAAGATATTAATTCCCGCTGTGATTCATTCCATTTTCAGGACTGATCATCTAATTTTTGAGGACTACTCACCTAATCAAACCCGCTGACGTCGACTATATTGTAATCATGAACTAGGTCGGTGGTCAGCTCCATAGGATTTAAGCTTCTTCACTATCAGTTTATGTGGCAAGGAATTGAATGTTTTGGAAAGGTCCATGAACGCAATTCCAATGATATTATGTTGGTCCAGTTCCTTTCTCCACTGTTCTGCGAGGTTGAGTAGAGCAGTATCCGTTCCAGACTTTTCCCTGTATCCGAATACGTTGGTGAAAAAATACTTTCAAAATAAGGGCGGATATCTTGAGCGAAGTAAAGTTCCAAATACTTTCGACAAGAACGGCAAAATAGTTATCGGCCTGTAGTTAGACTTGGTCAAGCAGCAATCCTCCTTCAAAAACTGGTGAGACTTCGTGAAATTTCCATTGTTGACGTTCGGACGTACATACAAATTCATACCCCCACCGTGGTACGAGGGGGGGTGGATGGACCCCCCTAGAGTTCTTGATATGTTGCAGTAATTCGAAAAGATTTTTCTTTCAGTGGAAAGCCTTTGCCTTCTCTACAAATTGAGGAATATTTCATGAGTGGTGGCGCTGCTGAAGGGCCTGTGACGTCACCATCCATGGTCGCATTTTGGATTTTACCACGAATTAGAAATCAGGTTAAAACCGCGAGAAATGGTGATTTTTTGTGCTTGAGATGAAAAATAGCAAATAAATAAGTATTTTGCATGATTTTAGTCTCAAGATTTACTTTTATTGTTGAAAAAACTTTTACTCTTCACACTTGTACTTTCACAAAAATGGCTTGACCACCCCTAACTTATGACGTCATTTCCCGTAACCATTGAAACTGACAATCACTGAACTTGACTCAAAATGCGCGCGAGGGATAAATGAAGAGCTACCGAAAACATCAGATGCTAATGTTTTATCCTCTAGGAGAAAACTCAGAAAAACTCTAGGGGGTGGCATCCACCTTGTCCCCCCCCCCCCCTTCCCTCGTACGTCCCAGGGTTTAAAAATTCGCTGAAAGGGCACATTCCTTTAATGGCTCTTGGTGAATTACGATCACAGTCCGTTGTCTTGTTTATTTTGATCTTCATCATAGCTTCTGTTACTTCGAAGGAGTTTTTTTTTCCTTACGGACAAAAGAGGTTTAGGAGTATATCAAAGGTCCGGGTTGACGTTCGCACCTTAACTATTTTATTAAGTATGACCCAGACTTGTGAAAAATGACTCCTGGGTTCAAACCTTTCAAACGTGTGAAAACGTCCTTCAAAGTCTCTGCCACCTCGGTCCCTTATGATACTTCCATTGTCCTTCAATACAATGCGCCAGTAGAGCCTATTGCTTGATCGTACTCCAAAAACGTTTAAGATAGCCCTGTAATGTCTTTCTTCTCACGCTGACAATTTTACTTCTGATTAATTGGTACCCTTCCCAGTCTTCAGAATTTCTGAATTTGTTAAATTTCTTCTTCAGACGATCGCGTTCTCATTCTCTTGGCGAAAATCTGGTGCAATGAATTTCAATCTTGTTGAGATAACAGGTGTGTGGTCATCAAGAACAGTCCATGTTAAAGAGCTTTAGATTCTAAGACGAGGAAACTACGAGTACGAGATTTAATTTAAAGTTTTTTTTTTCCCATCTCGCAAGAATAATAATAGCGCGTTTTTAATTATTATTGTTATTATATTTATTTATGAGGGTTTGTCCCTCTCCAGGTTTCAAAATGTTTAAACTTCTAAAATTTGAATGACGATGGTTATCACATTTGCCCGCAAAAATCACTTAACTTCACGCGCGTGTACTACTTAATATTGGGAAAATCTCGTTCTCGTAGTCGTCCTCGTTTTCCGAACGGAATGGAACGAACCATTTGATTTTCAAACCAGAACAGTTCCGGTGGCAGGTGGCCCATGTTTACTGTTCTGAACCTTCTGACTGCTGGAACAGCGGATGGCGACATATTGGGCAGGTACGTCTGCAACAAACAAAAGATATCAATAAGAACGAAAAAGAGCCTTCAGACTCTCTAGGGAGGGTAAGTACAAGATTTTGGTATATTCAGAGTTCTAGGGTCGTTTGGGTGGACAGGCCTTAGTTACGATTGGTCGATGGTATGCAAGGCAGCCATTAACCAATGGTAATTGAGTAACGTTTGTCCACCCAAACAATCCCAGAAATCGTTGCGTGTGCCGAATGTTTTTACCTATTCCCCGTATAGTTTCTAGAATGGGGAATTAACAAAAAACAAAAGACGTCCGTCGGGAGAAACTATGGAATCGAGGTCTTGGTGGCGGAGCAAAAAACAAGCAGAACGAGCGGGTAAGATTTTGAAAATCACTCTTTTCACTGTGCTACTCATTGCATTCTGATCGATCGATATTTCATGGAAGTATGTTTCTTGGAATTCTTAGACTAGTAAATGTTTCCAAAATGTGCTTCGCGCTCAAAATAAACTATACTGAGAGTCTACAAATACTAATCTTACACGTTTCATTCATTGGTAGTTTTCGTTGAGATCTCGAAATTGAAGCTGGAATTGAAAATTCCATGTTTTATTTTTACTCACATTCCGTTTTGAATCATAGCTATAGCACAGTCCTTGTGCACTTTATGGGAGCAAGGGAGAATCTGACAGCCACTGAAAGCATCCTGTCATTAAAAGGAAACAAAAGTTGTTCAGTGTTTATGTACGAGTAAACATAATTAACATTTAATAAGAAGTGTAATTGTACTTAGTGCCGAGAGTATATAAGGAGGTAACTATCCGAGCGTTTTGCATTTTTTCCGAATTATACCTAACTAATGTTGTCGTATTCGTAATGGAAGAAATAAATTGTTAAAACCCTCACTTTAACTTGTCAATTTTTTTTCCACCTAATTAAAGACACAAATAGCCATGCACATCTTGTGTTAAAGCGTTTTCAGTGAACTTCAACATTGCCAAACATCTCTTTCTTTGCTTTTTTTCCTTCTTTCATTCTCATATTAAATCATATCCTACACCATTGCCCTGGTACAAGCAGAGACAATCAGTGGATCGAGAAATCTGCCTAAATAACTGGACAAAACAGGACCACGTTGGGAAAATTGCTAAGAGAAACTAGCAAATTTTAAAACAAAAGCTATAAAGTCAATTTGGAATGCCCAGGTTTACGTTAAGTAACTAAAATTTTATGTTTTACCTCCAGGCAAATGCAGCATTCATCATGGCCGGAGTCTGGTCGGCATTTGTGTTTCCCTTGAAGTCTTTTGTCCAAGCAAACGTTGCACACGTTACAGTGGAAAGACTTGTCACGATGGATTCTGTGCCGTTAGAAAATAAATTGTTTTAATGAATGAGAAACCTGATATTATAATGAAAGATAAGTTGCCGAATGTACTAAACAGCACGAAGAAGCACCATAAACAAATAAAAAAGGAGATTTTGTTTGCTTTTTTTTTTTCAAATTTTATCCCGTCTGTTGCAGATTCTGGTACCACCACGGAAGGGGCGCATTGAGTGGTTAGTTTGAAGATAGAATAAGGATTCTCCCAACTACCGCCGGGTCGCACTTCCTATCTCTTGTGAACACAAACTGGACCGTGTTGAAATGCCTCAATCTACCAAGACAAAGTTTCAGGTACAAGGGAAGTGGGGATATCAATCCAAAGGTGTCGCCTGGTAGTACAGAGATAATGAAAATGGGGTTGTTTTTGGAAGGCGGACTTAAAAATTCCCAACTATTACTACTTGTCCGTCCCCCTTACTACGCAGCAGTAGAGATTTTATATTGCTCTTATTTTTTCGAGTGCATGGATGACCTCAACCCAAAAATACCTTCAAAGCCCCTTTCTTTGGCGATTACGTGTTCTTTCCACGTCACATTTGGAGCAGATAAAAGGATGTAATCTTTACACTTCATATGTGTACCACTGTAAAAGCATTAGGCATAAGTCAATGCTAGCAGACTGTTATCAACAGCGACTTAATGACGTCAAAAAATATTTGGATTTGCCCTTTAAAGGTTTCGCTTTTTCCATTTCATTCAATTGTTTTTTTTAATCAACATCTTGGCTAGATTTTAAAGGTGATTCTCGTTTGATGTCGCCATAATTCCGATGTAGAGCAAATAATGGGGAATACCGTATGGATATTGGAAACCGCTTTTGTTCTGCGCTGCTCTTAAAGCATGTACGAGATCATGTTATTATTTTTCCACAACTGCTATATACCACCTTCGCGTACCTACAGATACCACACTTGTCACAATGGAATGGATTCTTGTCGAGTGAGGTAAAATGTTTACAGATTGCGCAGAAATAATCCGCCAGTTTTAAGTTACAGCCACGGCACTTTTGACTTCCTTCATCGATCTAAAGTTTTTGAATATGAGAACGTTTGTCAGAATAATAACTTGCACTGGCTATGTTTTGAAAGGGACAATATTTACAACATCACAAAAAGGTGAACAAATCATGTTCTATAGACATCAAATATTTTAACTACGACATTCTCGACGCGGTGAATCTAGCGACACAGTTGAACAATGAACAGGTACAAAAAGTAAATGATTGAAGCTAAGTGTGGAGTCAACTCTCCTGAAGACTCTATAAGAGAGAGATCTCGCTAAAACGGACACCTAGGGATTGTCGCGCGTTTCTTTACTCCTGTTTATATGTGATCTGACTTGATTACAGTCGAGTACAATTAATAAATCTCCGGAATCTGTCACGTTACCTTAATCTGAAAACTAGATATTTCATGATCTTACCACTTGTTCGTGGTAACAGACGGTACATCTGATATGTGTAGCGTTTATGGCCCTTGCTTGGTCATCAGTGCATGCGGCCGACTCATTGTGACATCTGTGACAGGGATAGAAACGCCCGCAGCATGGAAAACGGACAAGGCATCGCCGTTGATAATGACCGCATGCAGGACGCGGGCTTTCTTGCACTGGCGAGGTATGGTCGTCTACCTCGGTGTCCGTGGTTCGCTCTTTCCTCGGGAGAGAGGCTGCTTGTTCTGCTAAATATTCTTCGCCGTCAGTCCCGGTACGATCACAGTTCCGACCCACTGCTTCTTCTTGTATACTTAATTTTTCTGTTTGCTGGTCTTTGTTTTTGTCTTGTTTTACTTGCTCTTCGCTGACATTGATCGAAGCAAAGAGATTAACAGTTGCTGACATGACCATTCGAAGACATTCTAGGAGAGATTCTTGATTTGAGTCTGGCTTCAATTCGCTTACACCAACGGAGTGTTCTTCAGTACAACTTTCTGAATGTTCGGGGGCTTCACCTTGGCTACCCTGTTCAATCATGTATTTGTCTGCTAGTGAACGCATTTCTTGGTAAGGACTGTGTGTTGATGAGTCGTCAAACAGTGGTTCACAAACTTGCAGCAAAGTTTCTTGATCGAAGTGTTTCGCGCTATCACTGTGGTCGCTAGCAAGGAGATTACCTCGTCTGACGTAGTGTTCTGAATTTACTGGTGGAGATGGAAAATGCCAGCTTTTGTCCTGCTTTGGGAAAGGAACATGGCTTATAGTCCTTGAAAGGACAGAGCCCTCGACACTACTGCTACCGGCGAAAACATTCCTTTTAGATGAACGTCGACAGCTGCTTTTTGACAAGTGGCTATTTAGGGGCCCGTAGGCTGCTAGCCTGTGCATACTGTTTACAGTGCCGTAAGTTCTAGCTGAAAAGTAATGCTCCTGAGTATTGCTTTCTCCAGGATCGTCCCACGTTGCCCCATTGACGTTGGTGTTGTATAATCTAGATGTTAGCAGGCTGTTGTTGACAGCATGGCGCTCCACAAATTCAGGATCTAAACCAGCGCCGATTTCCACGGGTGGATAAGCATATGTTAAATCGACTCGACCGGCGCTGGGAGAATAGCCGTTTCCTGCTACAAAGAGACTCGGCTTTGGTCTCGCGCCACCAAAATTAAGGTGCGAGTGACTGATATCTGTGCTATTTGAAGACTTTTGCTCTACAGGACCATCGATTACATCAGGATATCCAAAATTGTTCGGACAGTAATTGTGGATGTGTTTCCGCTCGTCGATATTCTTTAAACCAACAACGCCTCCGTCTGCTCTGCGCCCTTCGAGAACTATTCCCTCCTCCTTGGCATTTGGCTGGGAAGAGCCCACATCTTTTAAAGCAGGATTGACCCTAACATGTTCAGATCGTTGCGAAGAGACCTCTGGTGTACACCCATCAGCTACTACATCACCCCCATAAAAAGTAGGTTGGGAATCGTGTTGCATCCAATTTTTGCTAATGTAGTCTACATTTGACAAGGCTGGACCACCACTAAATACCTCTTCATTTGTTTCCAAAAAAGTTCTACTAGAATTATTATCCTCTGAAGCACTTTCCCTCAGGAACGAAAATGAAAAACTACTGGTTTCCACTTTCTCTCTGTCTTGTGTGCTTGAATTGGGTGAGTTGCAACCGTCGATTACATCTTCGCTTGCTTGCAGGGAAGGGTTTGAGGCATGACGACCTGAGGCTAAACAGCTTTCCATGGGGAGTAGGACACTATTTTGTTCCCTAGATGTGATGGAAACTTCTTCATTCCCACCATATTTGGCGTCGTTTTTACTTGATTTTTTACAATGACTTTCAATATGACTTTCGGCTCTCCTCACTGACAGCTCTGTGACTGCCAATGATCTGGTTTGATCAACATTGAAATATGCGACGTTTTCCTCCAAAGAACGAAATACTGCAGCTTCTTTTGAAGAAGTTATGTTTGCGGTGGCATTAAGATCAATGGTGCATTTCCTTTGAGACGGGTCTTTATCGTTTGTTTCAATGCTTTCATTCTTTTGTAACAGTCCGTTTCCATCTACCCCTCTTCTTTTCCCGTTCTCTTCTTGGTTAATTTCTCTTGTGCCCATTTGAACTTCGTACCTTTTCTCACGTTGGCAATCATAGAAAACCATTTCAGAATCTGACGTTGAAATTTCGCAGGACTCATTGGCGATAGCATCCGCTTCCTCAGGGCTGGGCAGAGCAATTACCACAGCCGTTTTTTCGATGCTTGTATGATTTTCCCATGTTTCATCCTGACTTAATGAGTAATTCAGAGGTTTTGAGCTGCCCCTTCCTCTGTTTTCTGCCTCACTTGTCTCTTCCTTGAAAATATTGTCTGCAGTTTTATGTCCGTTTGATACTTTTCCCCCACCCATTTCTTCCTCTCCGCCAAAATTCGTGAAACTATTTTTGCCAAAGACAATCTGACTGGCATCATTTCCTGAAGTTTCCACCAAAGAGCTTAATTCGTCTTTAGGCCCTATCTGTTCAGGCAGATGGTAGCTTTTAGAGTTCCGTTCCTGGCGCACGTCTTTTTTTCTTAAGCGCTCTTGAATTTCTGATCTAAATGATTTTCTTGACTCCTTGTCTTCCTCAAACAATTTCTTGCCTAAAAAGACGTCGTCGTCCATTGAGTGAACTTCTACAACGTTTTCCTTGACTGATGATAGTTGACCTTTCTCTGTGTTCACCGGATGATGAGATCCCAAACTGGATGAATCGTTACTCTCAGTATCACGCTCATAACTGCAGGACGCCTGTTCAAAATGACTGGACATAGTTCCCCCGGGAGCACCACTACACTTCAAACCTCCTACAGGATATGACATCGGCTCTTCATCGGGGAGACTGGCCATGTCACTTAAAGTTGATTTCCCGTGTTCCGTTACAATTCCATCCTCGCGTTGAATCTGTTTCTCTGAGAATTCACAGGATAGCTTACTGATTTCTCTCAGTAACTTCAGGGTACTTACTTGAACATTTTTTCTTAGAGCTTCCTCCTAAGAAATAAAAAAGCAGTAGTTGAAAGGTATGGGGTATTATTTCCACATTGTGGAACTTAACTGAAAGGATAGCCTTGGTACACAATCTACCTCTTGTTATCAGGAAAAGACAGTAAAGATTATTTTCCACTTGTAACATAGAAGCTTGAGCAAAAAAGATCCATTGAACGGGGAAAACAATCGAGCTGAAGAGAAAACTACCGTTTACACCTTGGGAGATTAAGCCGCCATTTCGGAGAGATCTACAAAGTTAACCGTAATCGACACCATATCGAGGAAACTGGAACTGGGTTTTAGGACCTGCATGTTGCCATGGCTGACTGAGTGGTGTGTTAAAACGTAGTTCGGGGTGTCTTATCTGAAGCTGAAGGATGATGATGTTGATTTATAAGGGGAAATATAATCAAATTCAATAAAGGAAGCACGCAGGTGTGCGTGTAACTCCACCGCCAGTGTTATTAGAAGATTGATTATGCCCTCTAAGTAGACTGGCTGACAGACCTGACCAAGTATTAAAATACTTAGTTCTAGCAGTCCTTTATGCGCGATTCAGACTATTGATACCATCACGTAATGAAATGGTGTCGACAGAAACAATGCCGTCTTGTTATGCAGTGATTATTTTCCTCATCAGAAATTACAACTTTTCATCAGTGACCGCTAACTGATAATTAATATTTCAAAATATTTTACCATGCTGTTCCACTCATATCTCTTTTACAAAACAGGTAGCCAATTAAGTAACTTACGTCTTCTTCTTCTTCTTCTTCTTCTTCTTCTTTTTCTTCTTTTTCTTCTTCTTCTTCTTCTTCTTCTTCTTCTTCTTCTTCTTCTTCACTGTCTTCTTCTTCTCGTTGAGGCTCATCCGAAAAGGCGCATTGCCTTCGCACCACACTGACCTTGCATCCCACTCCATGTGTGCTTATAAGCGGTTCAGCGAATTGCTCAATAGCTTTGCAGCAAGGACTTGGACTGCTGCACAAATCTTTGAGGAAGTTGAATTCTGGTCTGATTTCGTCCAGCTGAGTTGTCCTGTCGTTAATACGTATGACTTGAACCTTCTGCACGATTGATATATCCTCATGCCAAAGGGTCACTCTAGCTCTGACGGGATGGACGCATGTAAGGACTAGACACCCATCTTGTGGCCTTAAGGTCGACTTGTCCTCCCAGGCACAATTCTTAAGAAACCAGAGAGAAATCTTGCTGAACATAGCCAAAGTTGTCTGCTTATCGGTAAAGTTCATGCATGTTATTCTTTCGCACAAAGCAAGGGTCATCTCAGAAATGGCTCTACGTCCGATGGATAGCTTGCTCTGGATGACTTGTTCAAACAGGCAGAGAGGCAGGAGCTCAATACGACCACCACATGTCGTGATATCCTGCTCGCAAAATGAAGTCAGATCAACAACAGACTGAGTTGCACTGGTTTCAAAACCAAGACATTTGAGTTGAACAAACTCTTTGAAGGAATGCAATACCTTATCTTCCAATTTCTTCACATCATCCATGTCCATAAGGAAAGGTGAGCTGAGAGCCGCAACCAAATTACAACTTGGCTTATTGCTTCTGTAGGCTAAGCTTCTGAACAAAGGCTTCTTAGAGAGGTGGCCCACCCAGTCGCTTTTGTTTTCAAAAATCGCCGACGAAACAAATAGGTCTTGCACTGCAGTTTGTCCGTTGCAGGTCACTGAATTTCTAGACGCGTAAACCTGAAGTTGGCCATCGAGAGTAAGAAAACATTGGTCGTCATTTGGAAATTGGTTGACATAAAAATCGTACGCAGCAAAAGTAGCATCATGCGCTTGTAGCTGAATAGACAGTAGCAGAAAAAATATCAACAATAGCTTCAAAGTCATCTGGTTGTTAAACGTTAACATCTCTTCGTCTTCTGAATTTCCCTCGCGGCTATTTTCAGTTTCTGCCTTAACGTCTTCCAAATAGCTTCTTAGAGCAGGACTCTCCAGTTTGTTTTGACTTGTCAATTTTGCCTGACTAATGATAGTGCAAAGGTGTACCAATGCTGCATTAGGACAAGCAATATTGTTGGTCATACCGTACCTGCCTGCTTCTTTAAAGAAGGCAACGGCCTCTTTGGTCATTCCGTGCTGAAGGAACTTCTTACCACTTTGTAAAAGGTCACGCATGAATTTCTGAGAAATTATCAAAGTGGACTCAGAATGTCTGCCAACTTGAGGTTGCTTTGCCTTCTCCTTTTTCTTTCGGGAGGCATGGGTGTCTTTTAGTCCTAGTCGGTTAACCAGAACAGCCAATGCTAGCCCATACTCTGCAACAAGACCTTCAACTACTCCCTCCTGTCTTTCTCGTCGTTCAGATCCCCACAATGAGATGTCTGTGATTTTTCTGGTCAGTGCCAAGTATCTTTTGGACAGCTGCTCTAGCAGTGAGACCTGGTGAATGATTTGTACGTTCTCTATTGCTCGCTGAAAGTAAAGATGCGACTCATCTGGCCGGTCTAACCGAAGGGCTATGTCACCGAGTGACAGGTAACAGCTCATTAAAAGTGGGTGATTTTCGCCGAAGATACTTCTCCAAATCTCCTTTGCGTCCTCAAATTTCCTCAGTGCTTTAGGTAACTCTCCAATAAGTTTCAAAATCGTCCCTTGTTTGTATAACAGTGCAGCGACACTGAAGTGATCAGGACCAAACACGTTTTGTACAATTTTGAAACCTTTTTCTAAAAATTCGCTGGCAAATTTGATTTTTCCAGTTTGGACCAATACGTCAACCAACGTCTCAAATGATTCGATCCTGACGTTTAAGTGAAGTCCCTCAAGTGAGTGAAGTCCCGTGAATTCCAGTAGGTCATACACGCTAGCCGACGTCAACATTTCCAAAGGATGACCCGCTTTCTCTTGTTTGGCACGAAGAAGCAACACTTCGTGAAGCCGCAGATGAACAAAATTTAATAACGAGTCGAATTCCTCTCTATTCTTGTTTTCGCAAAGCTTTTTAAGAAACCGTAACTCTTTCTCTGCTTTTGGGAACATCGCTAGAGCATTATACATACTTGCTTGATTTAGCAAAACCACAAAAGTTGTTTGAAATGGCGGTTCGTTAAACCTCGTCTCAAGGGACCCGTTATCCATAGTTTTGCATTTTTGAACAAGTCGTTCCTGTCCAGTCAATGCCTTAGAAAAATACCTACACAACATATCTAAACGACAGATGTTGCTTTCTACTGCAATCATCATGGAGTCTAAAGATGGACCGCAAAATTGTTTATTCTTGCTGAAGTTAAGATGTCTTTGCGAATTCTGAAAATCGCTTCTCGCCCGATTGAATTCGCCTCTTACCATCAGAATACAGCCTCTATTATTAAAAGAAGCTCCTATACCACGCAAGCGACTTGTTGAATCTGATTGCCCGTGGAGATCAATCAAAATGCTAAATGATTTTTCGGCAATCTGGAATTCTGACGTTTCAGTGGCAAATGCTCCTAGAACGTTAACCAGCCGTGGATAAAAATGGGGATCACCTGAATCCAAAGTGATGATACCGTGTTTAACTGAACAACTCACGCCTTTTTGTCCTCCCCAAGTCCAGAAAAGATCCTCTCCACGCTCTAATACTTTCAAGTCAAAGTCGGATGGCGTCTTGAAGTGCCTTGAATCGCGATTTGACACCAATTCAAAAACATTTCGCAATACAGATCGAGACTTTGCGATATAATCACTTTGAAGTAGGTCCATTGCTTTTTCAAGATGTATTATAATCATCTTGATGTCCTCTTCGGTGTTATTTCTGGTGAACCAAATTTCTGCACATATGCGATCAATCTCGCTCCCTGCTTCCCTGAGGCAAACCTCTTCCATTCTGGCATCTTTGTCGTCATCACTGGTAGGAGACGTTTCCGGTGATGTTTGATTAACCGTTCTTCTTTTTTCATGAGTGGCTCCTTCAGCTAAAGAAGTTGAATCATTTTGGTGCACTGCAAACATGGATAGAACAAACGAAAAATGCATATCATAATAATTCTTAGCCTGAGAGAACACCCGGCGTTTCGCAACGGACAGTGCCACCACTAGTTTCCCCGCAAAATGGCTTCTGGGAAACAAAGAGAGCATAAATTCCATAATGACATGTCACTAACCAGAACCGAGTATGCTTTTGATCGGCTGAAATTTGCTTCAACAAACCCGATACACTACCCAGGTATCGGTAGTGACGCGTTAGCAGTATGGAATTTCTGCACCCTTTGCTCGGACGTCATTTTGCGTCGGGATCTTTGCCATGCAATGCAGTTATTCTTTTCTTCCTTTTTTTTATATGCGCAATAATTACCAAGACTCTAATAACTAATGACCTCTATAAATTTTGAATCAGAATCAACCGATAAATACGTATCTTATTTTTTAATTAATCAATGAAAAAAAGAAGACATCTGTTGACCTAATATGGACCAAACGACAGTAAAAAAAACTCCGCCAAACAGGTTAAACCAACTAAACCTATGAAATGGCCTAATTTTGTTGAGATTCCACCGCGTTATATCCATGAGATAAAAACGAAAGGATCTGACGTCAACAGATTAATCGGGAAAAATACACATAAATGGTAAAAACTATAATTTGTAACTAATTTTAGAAATCTAGTTTCTTGTTATTTTACGTACATGCACTACTGCTCACCTACCTAATTTTCCCTGAAAGGATCGACGTGATGGGTTTAAAACTCTTGTTGGACGTATGAATAGTTTCCGGCTAAAGCACCTAAGGCGAATTAGAACACCCTTAAAGATTTCCGGTCTTCTTGGAAAGGAAAAACCCTCTGGCCGTTTTATTGCCACTTTATACGATTCCATAACATCAAGCCCCAATATTGCCGCAGGTATAAAGCGCACACAATCTGCAAATGATAACCAAATAAAATGGTTAAAGAAACTGTTGACCACCACTAGTAATAAACTTTATACCATCTGTGAGATAGCCAAGATCGTAAACAGACTGGCGGCGATAGAAACAGCTGGAAGTTTCTCAGAAGTACGTAACCCAATTCCTGCAATTGAATTACGGGAAAAACCCCTCTCTTTATTTTGCACATGAATACACGAAACACTTCCTTATTTCTAGTTTTGTTTTTGAGCTATTATCGCAAACAACTACATAAAAAATAAATTAAAGTGATAGAAGTTTGCATTTGTCACCTATAATGAGGACTAAGGTATTCATAATCGAAGTCTGCAAAATACCCGAATATATCATGTGACAAGATATTTGATGGTCTTTATATATGAATGAAACAGTGTGTACTTAGGAAGACTAATTATGAAAAACGCCTTAAGATATTTAAAATTATTTTCTTTATCTGTGTGCAGGACTTGGTATTATAATGAATTTTAAAATACCAAAAGTGGGCTATTCTACAGGCGCCTTGTAACTTTGGCTGTACGAGGCCGCGAGTGAATTGGTTGCTGTTAGTCTCCTTGAACAATGGATTTGTTTTCGTAACTTAAGGTGGCTACACATAGTTTTGGCAGTTTGCGAGTATATGTCATTTGCCAAATCATGGCAAGACAAAGGGTGCAGCTCACAAGGCTGAAACTTGGCAAGTGAAAAATATACTGATGATCAATTTTGGTACGGTAAAATCTGACGTTTTCGTAGTTTCCATGGCAACATGAACAATTGAATACAACCTTAAAATTTCATTTTTGCTGAGTTTACATAAAATTTCTTTCATTAGATTTTCCTATAAACTTGTACACAGCTTACTACAATTAATCATTACCATTTGAAACCTTTTTGACCAAATTTTAACAGACGGGTTTTTAGATATTCAACAAGGGAGGGGAATAAATATAATTGCAGTGTAATTATTAAATGTGTCACATGTGTTCAACTTCCATTTTAAAGTTCTCGTTATTCAAAATACGATAAAAGTAAGAATTCTGGCAATATCACAAAATTTTAATGAATAGATTTTGAGAAATTGTCTTCTGTGTATCATTCCTTTTTCGCCGCCATGTTTGTTTGTCTAATTTAAAACATGCGCCGTCACGCGAGTTACCGCTGACCGCGCGCAACACCATCTTAAATGTGTAGTAAATTTAAACATGAATCACATTTAGGTTATCCCGGTTAAAAACGTTGTACGAACACTATTTTTTGCAACAGAACGTATTTCATGATCACAGACAACACTGTTGATGACTTTCAAGTTATTTTCAATTATTTAGAAAACGTTTGGTACATTCGCCGATGTATCGAGTTGGAATTTATTCGTATTCAAACTATAATTTTGCTTACCTGAAAAAAAAAATCCGATTCGATGCTAAATATAACCCTAGCAAGTCACTTTACCATGTTGATCAAACGCCTTTGAAAGGAAGAAAACCTTACAAAGAAGGACATTCAGCATTTTAGATGGTCATTTTCAGCACTCAGCGTTTATGGCGCATGCGGAAGTAAAACGAGTCAAACAGCTTGGTTTAGTTGATATAATTGAAGTGCCTTGTCCCAGAGTATCTATCCAATCAGTTTATTAAGCGCTCATCTATATCAACCTGCAACTGGCCAAAGGACTTTTTATTATAGGACGGTATCTCTCTGGAACGCTCTGCCGCAAAATATCCAATTAAATCAATCGTTAACGCAGTTTAACACTATGATGAGAAAAAGACTTCTTAGGACTCTAACATAAGAACCCAATAATAATAGTTTAATCACTAGGCACTTATTTATTCTAACTTCCTGTATTTTAATTTTTAGACTTTTAGAACTTCTTGTCTTTTGCTTTATTTCATGTCCTTCTATTTTGTTAAATACTTCACTACAAAGCCCGTGGAGACGTGCAATAAATGTATGTATACCTAACGAGTACTCCACGATGCATGGCAAACACATGCACCTCGCCAAGCAATTTATGTTCAATTACTAATTTGCAGACGGTCGACAACACTTTAAACTTTTTTGCTTACCTGTAGTAGGTCACTTGATCATAATGAACGCCTTTGAAAGGAAGAAGACACATACAAGGAAGTTAGATGGGAAGTTTTTAGATGGACATTTTGATTAGTCAGTGTCATTAGAACTTAAGCGGAAGTAAAACGAGTCAATCAACCTCGGCGGGTCTGGTGATCGTGCTTTATCGCGGATCCATTTACATGTACTTAACGATATATGGCACACGTACATCACGCCACGAGGATGACGACAAAGCAGAATGCGATAAAAATGTTCCAAGGAAAAAGGAAGAAGAAGTAATGTGTCGTTAATCTAGTATGTACTATTAACAAATGTATGCTTAAACGAAAAAAACCCTTACGGTTACTTCCGCAAATGCTAACAGCTTAAGACAAAGAATGAAACAGCAGGTAAACTTTCACTTTGTTTTAATCTGTAGATTGTCAAATTGAACGTCCCTTCCGAACGCAAAACGTAACCAAGGACTGAAGAGGAAACTTAAAGTAACACGACTCAAAACGTAACTCACAATAAACCGATCCATAACGATATTTATATCAACAGAAAAAAAAAAAAAGGAATAACTTTTGTAAGTCATATTAAATTTTTATGCTTGACTGTAACTGAGCTAAAAGTCGGTGAGATCAAAGTTGAAACTGTTCGAGGTTTACGCCCTCTTCGATAACGTTTTTCGAATGACTTGTTTTATGTTCAACCGCTGAATCAGCCAATAAGATAAATAGATGGATAAATAAAATATAATGATGTCCAAGGAGCCAAATGAACACTGACGATCCCTTTAAGAGCACAACAACAACAAAAACAACAATAAAAAACAAAGCGACATTAGAGCCAGCTATTAAACATTTCAAGTCCTGACCTGATTGTGCAGTCCTACCCTACGCCTGTTTTGTATCTTATGGCAACCGATTTTCAACGGATACAAATAAAGTGTCCGAGCTTTTTACTGTTTACGCCAAAGCGGACAGTAAAGGAGAACAGAACTTTACACTTCACATCACTATTCACACTGCGCCCTTGTTCAGTCAGTTTCATTTCGGAAACACATATACCGTAAAATTCCGAAAATAGCCCCGGGACTTTTACTTTTCAAAGCCTTTTTCGAGCCTTACAGTTAGAAGGGCTTATAGAGTCTTATTAATGGAATTTTACGGTATTCGTGGAAAAACCGACAAACCGAAAAAGTCGATTCCAATAAAGGTATGCATTAATGTAGCAGTGGAAGCAAGCACTGTTAGTTCCAAAAGGAAAGATACAACAATGAATAAAATTTAGAAACTTCTTATGTTGCATCTTCCCTTTTTAATAGATCTTACCGTCACCGTCTCGTTACGGCAAATGATTAAAATATAAATGTCGCCCATTTCGGGGAAATCACCTTTCATTGTCAATTAAAAATCAGTTTAATGTGGTATTGGAATCGGATGGATTGTGATGACAGCATGTCTCTATATGTGAGCTTTGAAATGCCGACGGATGTGTTTTCATAGGGAAACCCAAACGAAGGTGCTTACGAGGGCCCCAATAAATCAGGACCAGGAATTCAGTTACAAGAAAAAAGGGACTCCTTCTCTGATATATTCAGGGCTTCATTTTTCTTTTGTTATAAAGTATTTTGAAAGTTATTTTCAATATTTGTCTCATCTTTTAATATTCGTTTTTATTTCATTAAGTGGATCAAGGTTAGTCTGGATTTTTTGCGTGACATGGGTATCTTCCTGTTTGGATCTTTTGCTTTTACTCGAACTTGAATTTATGCCAAATTCGCAAAGTTAGTTAAGTTCATTCCTGGAATATTCTTGGCTTGCCTTTGTCAGATGCTATTTTTTCCTACGCTGTCGTGTTTTGCGATGTTAGAGTTGACCTTAGTTCTCGAGCTCACTGAAGTTCCTGTTTGGGTTTGTTAACCATAGCGCCTTTTCATTGCTTTGTACCAAAATATTACACACACCGAGTTTGCTTTGTTTTTATTCCCACGGTAAGCTGACCCAAAAATTTCCAGCTTTGGTGATGAAACCGCTACTATTTAAATTTGGCCAGTAAGAATGCGAGTGTCGATTTGTCCATTCGTCATCGTGCGTATGTCGAGATATTGAGCCCGCGGGAAGTTTGGAGAGAACGAAAGAGGTGTAAGAGTTGCTCTAGGGGCAGCCGAGAGCAACTCTAGCTTCTTGAATGCTCTCCAAACTTCTTGCGTGCTCAATATCTCGACATACGCTATTGAATTTGATTAGGCGCCGAATATTCTACCTATGTTATAAATTATTGCATAAGTTTTGACTTTAAAAAACTCTTTTCTAGCTATTCGCATTTATTTTCGTTTCAGCTTTTCGTATCTATTTGCATATATCTTTCGCACATTATCTTGCTTTGCTTGTCATTTTTTCTGAACGTTATTTGCCTGGAGACTAGTTTTCTGTTACGGTTATTCATGACAAGTGATTTGTACTTCCACCGTATGTGCTCGCAGCGGACACGTGTTATTTTAGTCAAAAGAATATTTAAGTAGTTTCTTTGAATTTTTAGTTCCTTTCAGAGTCAGCATTTTCATCTTTAATTCTTTTGTTCGTCGGTACAGTCGAAGCTTTCTTAGACAACGCCCGCTACGTTTAAGAAATGCACCCATCGAACATGAGGAGTACAAATGTGGCAGTAGAAGGGCCTCTAAAAACTGCGAGTTGCAAATATAGTGATCAGACCGGCGCCATGTGGTCACCTTCAGGAAGTAAAAGACTATGGAAAAGTTAGGCCAAAGTATTCGCGGTTTCTTAATACAAGTGAGGTGAAACGTGACCGTAGAGTCCAAGAAAAACTACACAAAATTTAAATATGAATTGAAAAGATTAATATATCAAAAATGACACGCACAATGAAATCATTGTTCTTGCGATAGACGGTTACAAGATGTGATTCGTGCCAATCTAGTACTGTATTTTCTAGCCTGTTCCAGTCTCCAAGACAGTGGTGAGAGGTCGTTCAGTATAAAAAAATGCGAAAAACGCGCTGGGGCTCATTTCTCATTCATTTTTCTCTCCCATTTTTCCCACCGCCACCGCCCCGTTTCCGCCAAGTCGCGCGCGTCTTATTTTCGCTTTGCCCGTTTTAAATACGTCCCCACTATACTGAGGGTCTCAATGGGGTTAACCGATAGGCGTAAAACGGCCAAAAATTTAGTCGATAGCCGTAAAAATTGAAAAATTTTAACCGTTAGCCGTAAATAGGGTAAGAAAGAGTTAACCGTAAAAGAAATTCTTCCCTAGATTTGTTAGTTTTAAGGAAGATGCTAAACTCTCTTATGATTGCGTTTTTATTTCCTGGCTACTTTGATTGCGTACGCACGTTAGGCCAAGCGCCTAGCTTTTAGGTGTTGACCTAGACCTAGGCTCCATTTCCACCGCCGCTCTCTCGGGGAACTAATTTTTTCCATAGCGGAAATCTGGCTTCTTGCCGGGGATTAATATTTTAGATTTTCAGGAGGTCGTACCCTCGAAATACTAGCAACACGCAGAGAGGTCACTGTTTGTAAAACACGTCGCCGATTAAACAACAATTCCATCTAACAATTCCCTGTTTTTCTCTGACGCTACGGCGTCTTCCCACGCAATCTCAGTCAAGGCATTTCGGTGGCGTATCTGAGAAAAAAACTCGCTCGGACAACGTGACCCGAAACGCATCAGCCGCGCGGAATAATGAGGCCTACAGACAAGGCAACGGCAGACAGTCGTTCTGTACAGTCCTTCGCTATCATTAAAAGCACTGGACCGGGAATTGTTTTACATTGGCCGTTTTCACACTAGAGCTAGAAAAGGTTATCCATCTGATACAAGCCTGTGTACAGTCACTCCCTCCCCCATGTACACTCCTTCTCCCTTCCTCCTTCTGAGGGGAGGGGGCAGCTGTACACAGGCTATCTGAAATGGATAATCCATCCTCAAGTAAATTGTCCCTCAAAACTGACGGAGAAAGCCAGGCGGATTGTTCTCATTCAAAATTAAAATAATTGATTCCATTTTCAAATTAAGACGTATTACCTATCTGACGCGGATTATCAAACGGATAACCCGTCTCACCCGAATAATCCGCCTCTAGGGTGAAAACGGCCATTTCTGTTATAAGACCCCTCATAAATGCACGTGCACGTGGCGCCCTGGCCTTGAGTTGGGCGTTTGCCTGTCTACTTTTGCCTTTTCACAAAGATTATTTTTAAATTGACTATTGACATTTGTATGCGTAAAATAATATTAGAAGTGGAATACTTTATAAAAAGTATGATCTGTCAAATGTTAAAATTTTTCAAAAGAATGGTTTATTTCATTCCGAGATGATCCTAAGCCCTTTATTTTGCTTTAAAGATACAAAAAATACACGTTTATTAACATTTAACTCCTTGAAACAAAAGAAATTAATTTTTAACTTTGTTGTTAACCGTAACTGAAAAAAATTAACCGATAGCCGTAAAAGAGCCAAAATTTTAGCCGTTAACCGTAAAAGCTACCACCCCATTGAGACCCTCTATACTATCTGAGAGCCTGGCACAAGCTACGCATTTTCTCGATTAAACGCCGGGCGCCGAATAAACGCCGGATCTTAAAGAGAATGTTGTGAATAAACCCCTGAGACATTCATTTGTAGTACGATAAACTTATGGTGTAAAGACAATACACGGTTGTCAAAAATAATGACCAAAAAAAGGTTTTCTCCAGAAAAAGGAGGCCAAAACAAACTGCAGATTGAAAGAAAAAAAACAAAAGCCGGGTTCACAAAACCAAGTTTGAATTTACGCCAGGGGCGTTAATTGAGGAAATAAGGTATAGGCCACGAATTATGAACACTGTTCCAAGAATACGGTCGTTGCTAACATTGCTGTCGTTCAATTTTGACTTTTGGTCGTTAATTCGACTGAACGACAAAAACTCCAACATAAAACAAGAAGAACGAAAGTCCAGTTCATGTGACCACGAAAGGCGGGAAAACAACGAAAAACAAGGAACCCAACCGCTGCACTCACTACATTCGGGGATCTGTCTGACCAGGCCGAGGGGGAAGAGACTAGGTCTGGGACCGAGAAACGATGTTCTCTGGAAGTAGCTCCTTCCTGTGTCTGACGAAAGAATAAAGCTTAAAACATCCTTACAGTGTCCAACTTACCTTCTCTTAACTCAACTGTCGAGTGTTCTACATTAGGTCTTTTCCGGATTATCAAAATAACAAAACATGATTACCAAAATATCAAAATATGATTCACTTTTGCAGTATGACAACGTCATTGTAAAAAAATACACTTATTACATTTAAAGGAAGCTAACTACTGTCCGTCATCATGAAAGTGGTTTTAAAACTGCTGACAAAATGCATATATAGGCTCATTAATTTAGAGGCGACAGAGTCAATTTCAGCAGTTCTTTTCCAAAAAAAAAGTGAACTTAGTAACGTCCTTCATAAAAATATTACCTACCTAATTCTGCTAGTACCGTTTATGTTGGACTGAGCAGACCTGAAAATGGAAGAAGATTTCAAGTGTGTTATAAATATAATTGAATTAATGAATTAAGTAATCGTGTTTTTCCCGAGCTCTTATCAGGGCTGAAAGTGCGGCACTCCTGTATGGCGCGCCGTTTGTTTCAAAATTAATTTTTTCATTGGTTATAAATTTTTAATCAGTTTTGCGGACCGGATTTACCGACCAGTTATCGATCAATTAAAATATTGTTATATTGTGCTAATTTTCTACCAGAGACGTAAAATCGATCAGCCAGCATATCATCAATCGGTCAGATCAGTTTTCCGTAATCAACCATGAGAAGCTGTCTCAAATTTTGATCAGTTTTGCTAATAATCGATCAGTTCATTGTAGATCAGCGTAAACTGGGCTTGTATAATCTACCATTGTGCGTATTTTCATTCAGTTGAGCCAAAAATGGATCAGTTGAATGATCGATCGCATTCAGTTGTGACTAAAATTGATCAGTTGTTATATGATCGATCAGTAGTGCATATTTTCATTCAGTTGCGACTTACAGATCGATCAGTTGTTATATGATCGATCAGCAGTGCGTATTTTCATTCAGTTGTGACGAAAATCGATCAGTTGTTATATGATCGATCAGTTGTGCGTATTTTCATTCAGTTGTGACTAAAATCGATCAGTTGTTATATATGATCGATCAGTAGTGCGTATTTTCATTCAGTTGTGACTAAAATCGATCAGTTGTTATATGATCGATCAGAAGTGCGTATTTTTATTCAGTTGTGACTAAAATCGATCAGTTGTTATATGATCGATCAAAGTAAAAACTTGCAAGAGGTGACAGGCCGCACATCTTCACAGGCGTGAAACCTTTGAAACCTTTTACATATTGCTCCATTGAGGAGACCTCCTCTTTCAGGGGATCTTACAGTTTAAAATTTGAACGATGATATCGCTTCTATATGGCGGACCAAGATACGGCTCGGTACAGTTTATGTTCAGCAAGGGAAAATTGTGTAAGTGGAGCAGAACCTTTTAAATGTTCAACAGACAATTTATTCAGTTCGCGCGTATTCCTGTTAAATTTGTAGCCCGTGTATGAGATATGTCTACTCAAAAATATAATAATTTTTCCATAACTGCTGTTATCTGAGAGTAACTGCTTTTAATATCTCCGTAAAGTTTAGGTTTACGCGATCCCAGAGAACAATGTTTAGCTGTACACAGCACGTATATTCAAAAAAAAATATATCTAGATCTGACACTGGTTTTGGGTATTTATCACGTCTAAGCATGATTTAAATACATTATGATGCTGTGTCCTTTGAATGTCGTCTTAAAACTCAATCGCTTTGTAAATGTCACTTGTAGTTTTAATATCGGAGGAGAGTACTTTAAAGCTCAATATTTTTCAATACCATAATTAGCATGTTGTTTTTTTACCAATCAATTGACTGGCTTCTTTGTGCCACTACATAATGTGTGTAGTTAAATATAAGTTTACAAGCAAGACCGGCATGAGAAAATGCAAGGGGTGACGGGCCGCACATCTATACCGGCGTGAAACCTTGTGTAACACCTTTTATATTTTAGCTCTAACGAGCATGTCCTTTAGGGATTTTCCTTTCTTGTAGGAAATGATAGGTGGTTCTTTGAAAATTTGGCGAAGTAACGGTTGGTTTTGTATAAGATTCCAGTTTTTCATTAAAACTTCTTTTAAAGTAGACACTGAGGGCTGGTACTGTGTCACGAAAGGCAATATTTCTTTTTCCTCTTTGTTGTTGTGTTTCAGGAGAGCAGACTCCTGAAACAACTGAATGAAAATACGCACTACTGATCGATCATATAACAACTGATCGATTTTAGTCACAACTGAATGAAAATACGCACAACTGATCGTTCATATAACAAGTGATCGATTTTAGTCACAACTGGATGAAAATAGGCACTACTGATCGATCATATAAGAACTGATCGATTTTAGTCACAACTGGATGAAAATACGCACAACTGATCGATCATATAACAACTGATCGATTTTAGTCACAACTGAATGAAAATACGCACTACTGATCGATCATATAACAACTGATCGATTTTAGTCACAACTAAATGAACTGATACGCACTACTGATAGATCACATAACAACAGATCCATTTTAGTCACAACTGAATGAAAATACGCACTACTGATCGATCATGTAACAACTGATCGATTTTAGTCACAACTGAATGAAAATACGCACTACTGATCGATCATATAACAACGGATCGATTTTAGTCACAACTGAATGAAGAAAGGTACGCACAACTGATCGATCATTCGACTCATCCATTTTAAGCACAACTGGATAAAATACGTAAAACTGGTAGATTGTACAAGCCGGGTTTACGCTGATCAATGTGTCAATTGTATAGTACCCGACAACTGATTGATAATGAACTGATCGCTTATCAGCAAAAATGATGAAAATTTGAGACAGCTTGTCATTGATTACGGAAAAATGATCGATTTTACAGGACAGATTACCGATTGATGATATGCTAGCTGATCGATTTTACGTGTATCTGGTAGAAAATTAGCACAATATAATAATATTTCAATTGATCGATGACTGGTCGGTAAATCCGATCCGCACAACTGATTTATTGGAGTTCATAGTAAACTACTAAGGTGTTTCTAATAATGACGACGAAAAAGCAATGATAGAAAGATCAAGGAGTCCTTCTTTCTAATTTTAAGCGCTTAAATCCATGATTCAAAACAGAAAAAGATTAAAAATTTATAACCAATGAAAAAATTAATTTTGAACCAAACGGCGCGCCACTCCTGACGCCTGCTAAAAGTGATTAGATCACGAAATGCTGTAGGCGAAATTAAGGAAATTAATGTTTAATGAGTGTTTGGAAATCCGGGATTTTTGCATCCTTTAGATTTCTCCTTCTAAAATCATTTTGTTTGAGAAGTAATATCAAGCATTCGACACAGTGTTTCATCACCAGATGAAACACCTTCAAGTTCCGTCAAAAATAATCCGCTGCGCGTCGTATTTTCAACTCTTGTCAAAATCTGATTTTAATGGCCCAGAACAGGTCTTGCCCAGGCATGACATAATAAACTATGTGCATTGCACTGCTGGGTATTGCTGTCCTCAGCACATATCCCACTTTAATTTACTTCTCACTGACAAATTTTTCCCTTTCCTAGTTCCGGTTTGGGTCAAGTCGTAAACGTGAATCACCGCCGGACTCAGTCGCCGGCGCGTGAGGAAAAAAAAGACAAAAACACTTGTACAGGGTAACAGATGTTAGAAATATGACTGCTACTTGTTATGTTATTTAATAATAATTTTTAGTTTCATTTCTGTAGGTCAAAAAAGTATATATTCTAACAAGGAAAGGGAATATTCGTCGAAACAAAACAACATTTAAAACATGTCACGGAACTCGGACTCGGATCACCGCGTTAACATGCTTGGCAGACAACATTACCCATTGTTTTTACTGTTCAAAAATGTTAATGAGTCGATCCTGCCCTGACAGAAATTAATGCCTGGAGCGGAGAGTTTGCCAAATGCACTTTCATTTGTTGACATTAAGACGTTTTAAAAATAGTCCGTCCGGCCCCACTCAGAGGAGCCATTAAATGTGGTATTCTTGGCGGCATGCCACAATCTAAGGGCTTAACACTAAGTTTACCGGCGAAAACAAAGTGGGCAAAGTAAAAACGAAACTGAAAGCTAAAGGTCGGGGAATTAAAGCCCCCAGTCTTGAGAGCGGGATAAAACCTGTTTACTGAAGCCCCGGGGGGAGGGGGGAGGGCACTTGGGTATTTTTTGGATGGGTATGTGCCGCCCGGGACTCCAAATTGGCACCCCGTTCTAAAAAAAATTTCCCCTAAAACTGATACCCCGTTCTAGAAATGGGCCAATTTTTTATACTCCGTTCTAAGGTGCAAAGAGTACAACAGTTTGCTTGTTAACGCATTGAACCGTATTTTTAAAAGCAATCTGTCCTTGAATAATTTCAAATGGCTGCTTACAAAGCTGGGGCTTTCGTGCGTTCGAAATATTATACCCCGTTCTAGAAAACGCCTCTGAAATGGAAGCTTCAAAATCACGACCCCGTTGGGCGGCACATACCCGTATAGGTAATGTATGGGGGTACCCTCCCCCCCCCCGGGACTGAAGCTTTGCTACGAATAAACATCCGTTCACTGGAAGGCGCCAATGAAAAGAAAAGGGCTTTTTCGATTAGTTCGAACATGAACAATATTTTGCGTCGCGTTCTTTGAACGACCGACTGAGTCGGCGTTTGATATCTTTTATTGGAAGCCAACGAAGCCTCAGTTACTTAACTTATATTAATATATTTTTTCACAGCTGGTGCCGAGCAATATTGATGTTGTGGTTAGCCACAATGTTTGCATATTTTAAAAAAATAAGTTCACTGCAACCAAAGCGCTGTGAATAAAAAAAAATGTTAGTAAGAGGCTATAGATGCTCGTAGGTTACCTTATTCTTCAGGTCTGCAAGCCAGCGAAATAACCAAACTTTTAGTTTTAATAGTAGAATGAGAGTTAACAAGAACAATGAGCCAACTGTGAAGTCTTGGAAGGACCGCTTGGGTATAAACAGCAACGTAGCCCGAAAAGCCGGATCTTGACGTAGATCACGATTAGCAATGTAGGATAAAACTTTAAATCAAACCTAAGGTTGATCGGACAGCTATGAATGGGTAATTTATTTGCCCAATATTTCGGTTTGACCAAAATAACCTCCATCGAATCGAAATGTGTTCGCACAGGCTATCAAATGTTTACTTTAATGGCCGCTTCGTCTCGACATGTCTCGAGGTTGCCAACCAAACTGAAAAGAATGCAACATGCTACGCCACACAGGAACGAATGCTTTGCCTGTTGTATTGAAGGGAGAAACGAAAATGATACTGTCTTTATGAAATTATAGAAAGACAGTAAGGGATGCAGAGGTTGTGAGCAGCATCTTCCGTGATGTTGTCAGGGTTGTGAATTACCCGCCATAAAATGTATCTGTTAGCCCTTTTGGGCCTTTCCACATAGCAAAATGGATTTCCTTAACTTTTCGTATACTTCAACTTGTGGTATTCCTATAGTTTCATATACCTGAAATTTGAAAAAGGTAAAAAGGTCCCCCTTTCTTCGAGCGGAGCCCCCCCGCCTTATCCCTCACCTAAGGTGAATTGATTAGTCGATCATAGAAGAAGTAAAACTTACCTGCTGTTGGCAGAGTGCAGCTTTTCTGATTCAAGATCAGAAAAGTTGCTAACACATTTTTTCCTCGAGAAATATGAAAAATAAATGATCGGATGCTTGCATGTTAATGCGTAGAGGACACTGCCCAACGACAAACAAATTTAGCAAGTATCTCCTATTGGCCCGAAATTAAAGGGGAATCCCCTGAAACCTGAAGCTGCTATATTGTCCATTGTTCGCCCAAGGGTCTGCCTGGTGGGGCGCGAAGCATTGCGTGACTCAGGCTCCAGCAGCTGCAAACGAGACCAGACATCAAGATTTCTTCATTTTCTCCAGAGAGAACGGTTTTGTCAGCAGCCAGTCAACATTGAAGTAAAGAGTTTGAGCCATTTTGTGTTTAAGTTTTGTTTATGTCTGTTTTTTAGTCAGGGTAATTTAAAGAAATGATGTTAAGGAGTCTTCAGTGACACTCTAAAGATCTACGAGCCTTAGTTTGAACACATACAGTGGAACCTCGACATACGGCGAACCTCTATATGACGAAATCCTCGGTATAACGAACAATTTTCTTTACCGCATTAATTGTAAAATATATGGAAAAGGACCTCGTTATAGCGAACAAATTTTGCCAGTCCCTAGGCCCTTCGTTATATCGAGGTTCCACTGTAGTATATTTAGCAATTATTTAATGAGGCTGAGAATCATCTGAAGAATAAACCTATTCGGCTAACTCAATGTTGTGCCCAATTCAAACCCTTTGGGAATAACACGTTTTGTTTCAGGAATTTCCATATCATTTGAATGTGAATGCCACATAGATTACAATGCAAATCAATACACAAAGAATGGCCGAATTTATGCTAGAGACGAATTATCCGTCGAGAGGGATAATTCATCTCTAGTATAAATTCGGTGCTAAGACGAGTTATGGAACAAAATTAGTCTGAGGCTGATTCGTAACAGACAGATAATTAGTCTTAGACGAATTATCCGTCGTTAAATTTATATCTAGACGGAACGTAGATGGTTTTTTGACGAAGTTTCTACATGAGAGGGACTGGTTTCTATATTTTCGCAGTGTTTCCTGTTTCCCGCGTAAAATATCTAGACAAATTATTCGTCAAAATTCGTCCTCGGATTTGTACGTAGAAGAATTATCCGTCGGACAGATAATCCATCTAGACGGATAACTCGTCTCTAGTATAAATTTGGCCAATCTTAACCCCGGGATATTTGAATTGGGTACAACATTGAGTAAGCCGAATAGGTTTATTATAAAGATCGAAGAGGAGCCGATTAGACCGATGCGGGTAGCACCCTAACTTCAGATGATACGAGAGCCGAATTCAGTGATTGTCTTATTCTTCATTCAAAATAATTCCTCGTTTAAAAACAAGCTAAAACATGCTTACCCCCATCGCTGTTAAGTTCATCTACGGTCTGTAGCTTCGATAGTGCATGTTTATCGGCAAGTTTAGTAATAATAATAGTAATTTAAGAAAATATATTGCGCAATTTTCATGACGAGATGATCAACTGCGCATTACAACAATACATAGAATAAAAATAACTAAATGATAAATAAGAATAACATCATGTGTTGTGTAAAATATTAATAAGCCTAGCTAAGAATAAAAACCTTACTAAAAGGTACATCTTTAAAAGTCTTGCTTAAAGTAAATAAAAATTACATAGTCGTGTAAGTAAACCTAAGAATGAAACGCCTTACTAAAAAGAAGCGTCTTTAAAAATTTTTGAAAAGTGTCAGCAGATCTGGCCATTCTAATTTTCAGAGGTAAATCTTTCCAGAGTTTAGGCGCCGAAGCAACAAAAGCATGGTCGCCCAGGGTTGTTAAAGTTTTGAAATTCGGATGAGACAGCAGTATTCCGTCGTTAGATCGCAGTCTATATCTTGGGTTTAAAGGCCTAACTTTAACAAGATCGTTGATATAGGACGGTGCTAATCCATGGATGGCTTTGAAAGTTAAAAGTAAAATCTTAAAATTAATTCGAAATGAGACAGGAAGCCAATGCAGCTGATGGAGCACTGGGATACTATGGCAAAATTTGCCCTGCATAATGACAAGTCTGGCGGCTGCATTTTGAACTCTCTGCACTTGTCAATATGGCACTTAGGCACACCATATAATAGACTATTACAGTAGTCGATTGGGATACTAACAAAAGAGTGGATAAGAGTTGCAGCTACATCCATTGAAAGGTATTTTCTTATGCGTCTAATGTTGTGCAAGTGATAGATGAAGGGTTACTCAGTTCCTCAAATATTTTCCAAATTTTAAAGCAGATGTCGTCCGTCAAGTTGTCTTCTTGTTGTTCTCGCTATTTTTTAGCCAATAGTTCGCCTATTTCGAGTGAAATGCCATTTTGTACGTATTCAGTACCAAAACAACTCAACCTCGTCCCCAGGCAATATTAAGCCGCACAATAAACGTCATTTTTCACAACACCATTTGCTCTTAACTTGGTGACAACGACAAGCAACGCCTTGAAGAGAAATTTTTGTCGTCGAGGCAACGTCACCTCTTGAAATGGGCATCGGCACCGACATATTAAATTTTTGGCCAGTCATTTGTTCGCTTACACGGGCCGCATATTTCTTTATGGGCACTGATAAAATTGACTCCGGCACCTCTAAATTTATGAGCCTAAGTAGATGCATTTTGTCAGCAGTTTAACCAAGATGACGGACAGTCCTAGACGTGGATTGGAAAAGCATTACTGATTAGGGTTTAGCACTAAAAATAGTGATTAGGGTTAACCACTGACTCGAAACGGTTTAGCTTCCACTTAGGGTTAGGGTTGTTTCTATACAGGTTTAAATCAAACTAGTTGGCAAAGTGGTATAGGTATGGACCACCGATTCTACTCTCCGAGTTCGACTGCCACTCACGCTCTTCTGAACATATTTTTTCGTTAAAAAATTGAAGAGACTTGCACTTTCATGAACATTTGCTGATCACAATTTTCAAGACACTTAAAAATTTTATCAAGTGTAGTAAGGAAGCAGTAAAGAATACTACGTTGTATAAACTTCATGAGGTGTCCGCGGGGATAGATCCAATGGGATCCAATGCTAACCGCGACCGACTGGGTTGAGCTAAAAAAATCTGTTTTCTTTCTTTTTTTCTTTCTTTTTTTACTTTTAACTTTTAGATTTTTTATACATTAAAAAGATTTTTGGAAAGTCTAGAGATTTTAACATGAAATTTTAAGCTTAGAACTTTTAGAGCCGAAAAATTCTGCAAAATTCGTAAAAAAATATATATATATATTTAGAGATTGGGATTAGCTAAATACTAGTAATGCTTCTCCTGGCGTACATTGTTAAAAAGAACTCAATTCGTTTATAAAGCTATTTACAGTGTGAAAGAGTGACCAAAGCAAAGAGGTTCCATGGCTTCATGCACAGCGGTTTTACCATTCAATACAATCATATAATTATGTAGATCCCACAACTTTGTTGCACTTGGAAACGTCGTCGTGGAAGAAAAGACATTAGCTGTTTCCATTCTAAAGTGCGTTATCCAAAAAACAATTACCTTAAGGACCTTTGTACTATATCCTCACTGTCTACCACTTAACACATCGCGAAACTAAGTTATGGGAGAGAGATCCGCGGATTGTTGTGGAAAGAGGTAGACAGCAAGAATAGATAACGATATGTGAGGAGTTGTCAACCAACACCAGGGGAGGAGGGTGGGGCGAACCTTGATAAGTCGTCTCGGCGGTCGGCGCTGTGACACAGTGAAATCAAAGCCACGTGGTGTATTCTATCTATCAGGGGAGCCCGCAGTGCATTGATGCGTCCCAAAGGACGGCGGAGTATTTTACTGGTCGTTTGGCGATGCGTTAATTAATTATTCAGTGAGAATAGTACTATATCCTCACTGTCTACCACTTAACACATCGCGAAACTAAGTTATGGGAGAGAGATCCGCTCCTTGCCATTCCCTGAGGCAGCCTGCTATAACCTAGGTCTCCGACCCTCTCCCCAAAACACATCGACCTTATAATTTCAATACCCAACACTCAACACCCAATACTCCATAACTCAATAAAGATTTATTAACTGACAACAAACTAATAACCACCGGAGAGTACTGGGATGAATGTCCCTTAGTCATGAAAGATGTATTAATTCAACTATACGAAATTCTCTGCAAATTTCCTTGGTGGGAAAGTTGCAGGGTGGGCGGAGAGCTCGTAGAAGTAAGATTGAGCGTAACCCGTTCTAACAACTGCAACGAAGCAGAAGCACTGGAGCGGCGCGTGTAATACAAAGCCATTTCTGTGCTCCGCCAACCCACGTACTGAGCAATCTGCTCCGGAGTACATCCCAAACCCTTGAGGGTGTATGAAATTCCTACACGAAAGCTGTGAGGGGTCTCTCCGTCATTAATGTTGGCAGCCTTAAGATGCGTTTGGAGCCGTGCAGATACGGCTGACCCTCCGAACGGACGATGTGACACAAACTTTTTATGCTCCGAAGACCTAAAGAGGTACTCACCATGAAGAGGGACACCTAATGCCCCACACGCGGCAATATAATAGTTCAACCAAAAAACCGGGCAGACAGGTACATTTGGAATACCTAACAGAGCAAAAGGGCGAAACTGACCTGCACGCCTCGTTTTACTAAACGTAAAGTTGAGAAGGAACCCCTCCCTATCCTTAAGGCGAAAAAGCTGATCTGCCTTCAAACGGCCCAAATCCGATGCTCTATCACCAGTGTAAAAGTCAATAACAAAGAATGTTATATCCCTGACCAGGAGGTATCTATTGAGAGGAGAAAGCGCAGAGCCTTCGGCAATAAGCCCGCGAAGATAGGCAATTAAACGGGTGAATTTGTCATAGAACAAAGGGACAGCCTGACGAGGGGGCAAAGGTTGCTGGGCTTGCTCCTCTCTTACAAACTTAAGATATTCCTTAACACAAGGATGTGCCAACGGGTTAGAAAACCCTGTACGGCCTAACCTATTGAAAATCGCTCTAAGTTTCCCTATATATGAATCGACAGTTCCGGCCGCTAGACGCTTAGGGCAACTACAGGTCTCACTAGAGCAAGAGCGCACATGGAGTTTCTGTTTTCCCGCAGCATCCTTGCTAATCAAAAACTTTACGATGTCTTCCGCGGTTGCAGCAGAAACTTTCTTCGGGGGTACAAGAGAGCACAAGAAACTCGACAGCTGAACTTCTAAAGAGTCCTTTTGCCGTTCATAAGGTTTGCTCCTATACGATGCTTGGAACTCTGTAAAGCGCTTGTTGATCAAAGGCATGTCCGCATGTGGACGGGTCCCTTGCGGTGGCTCACGCGACAGGGGTTTACCGCAGGCCTGGCAAAAGTTCGCGTCACTGTCGTTTGGATAAGAGCAGGCGGGACATCGGCAGGCAGGCTTCCATGGGCGTTCGATCTATAGAGACAAGCATAAATACCTAGCTTAGCAGGAGCAGACACAACGAAAAACCCACAGATCCCAAGGCAAGGGCCTAGCAATGAAATCGGGGGAGGTGCGGGAAGGGAAAAGCAACACGGCCGGGTCACCTTTCCGCCCAAGAAGAAAAGAATCTACTGCCATTGCTTGGAGTATTGCCCACCAATAGCGATGCGGGCGGAAACGAGGGACAACGATGGTAAAAGCGAAACGCTGGCGTTGATCAAAAAAGTACCGCAGCAACGGTCCCACGAGAACGAAAGGGGGAAAGACATAGACGTTATGTTCGATTGGTATCGGTTGTGCGAAAACATTAACGCCCAGAGAATACGGAGTCGGCCAAGGCGAGTAATGAGGCAGAAAGCTCCCATCCCTTCCTCTGCGACAGTTGCTGTCCAAAGACATCAAGTCAAATGTGTGTGGTCCAAACCGCGCTTGAACTCGGGCCCACGCCTCCTTGGACAAGGAACAATCAATGTCAGTCAGAGCACGGGAGGGCGCGTCAGCAATGTTTTCACTCGATGGGACATATTTCAAATGCAAAACAAAGTTTCCTGCTCGAGACATTTCTTCTATTTTTTTCAACTCCTGATTCACCAGAGAACTCCTACAACCGCCATTTTCCCAGGCTGCTCGGAGAGTCGCGTTGTCCGTCCACACATCGATTCTTGCGTTTCTGATAGAAGGGAAAAAAGAGCTCAAAGCGTTACATAGAGCCCTGGCCTCAAGGGTATTGATATCACCTTCAAGGTAGATCCAATAGTCTCGTATTTGCTGGCGTAGGCCATCTTTAACCAAGACTGCTCCCCAGGCCCTCTGGGAGGCGTCACTGAACATTGTGACAGAGAGATGATGTTCCGACCGCCAAGGTAAGAGACCAGACCAATTGTCCAAGAAAATCCATTCCTGAAGTTCCTGTCGCAAAGGTCCCAGGATTGGAACAGAGAGCTTCGAATTCTTGGCAACAGCGCTGATAGCCTTGAATACCTCCCGCACATACAGCTTACAAGCCGGGATTGCGAGACTAAACGATAGCGCCTTTCCCGCGAAACGCTGCAAGCTCTTTACGGGCGCAAAAGATGATTCCAGGAGTTCGTCACGCAACGCTTTAAATTTCTCCTTTTTATCCAGTGGGACTAAAAAAGCTTGCAAGACAGAATCGGAGATGAAACCCAGGAATTTAACAAAAGTGGATGGCTGTGGAGAGCTCTTTGCAAGGTTAACAAAATACCCCGCTGAGATCAAAAGGAATAGCAAAATAAAGGCTGCTGCTCGTGCGAGTTGGCGACTAGGCTGGCAAACCAGTGGACCGGATAGGAATAACTGGCCCACATGCCTGTCATCAATATACTGCGAAACAGGTACGCCCAAAGACCGCGCGGCACTGGTGACGACAAGGCCAACGTTATGATATAAAAAGGCACTTGCTTTCCACCCGAAAGGTAAGGTGCAGAAAGAAAAATAATAGCCCCTCCAGGAAAAACGGAATAATTCCTGGGAGTCCGGGTGAATCTTGAGGTGTTGGTATCCATTCTTATCATCAAATGTTGTCTGGAAATGCCCTGGGAGGACATAACGAGGCAGGTCTGGGAGGTGGTCTAACTTGAAAGGGAGATCTTGAATCCATAAATAAAGAAAGCGCTCGTCGTGGCATAAACGCGGCTTAGATGGTTCGACTGTCAAGGGGAGGACTAAATGAGGAGGAGAGCATTCGCCAATCTTGCCGTAGACTTTGATAACACCCTGAGAGACCCAGGCTAAGACTGTAGTGTCAATGAAATCGGTAAATTGATGGCAACAAGGAGAGTTCGGGAAAATAGAAATCGGCGGTACAGCGGAATCATAACTTTTCCCTTTGAAGTTGCCCTTGAAATGACGGAAGAAACTATCGACCCTCACTCCCTCTCGGATTATCTGTAGCAAATCAACTTGAGGACAAGTGTAACCGGCTGAAGAAAAGAGATCCTCCCAGAAGTCAACATGATTATGTAAGCTGCCCGCTTGGAAATAATCTGGGTGTCTAAAACGCAATTGGGCCAGGTCTGCAAGGGATGGATCTTTACTAACAAGCTCCGCCGGTACGGTGGGGCCAACGAAGGATAAGGGTTCCCCGTTTATGTCACACCATTTGACGTCACGGCTCGGGAGCGCAAGGATTGCCCGTAGTGCAACCGCGAAATCCTGGGAAAACGGAGAACGAAAATACAAAAATAAGAAGAGGAAGAAAAGAAGGTGGGATCCCCTATCCTTCGCTGACCCCAGCTCTGATCATAGACCAGAATAAAGGCGCTGAGAAGGCCCCCCAGGGTCAACGAAGAAATGAGGCGAAAACCAGAAAAAAAAAAAAAAAAAAAAACTAGGACGCTAATAACTAGGGGAAAAAATCTTTATTCCAGCCAATAAACAAGGATAATGTAGGAAAAACATATCCCATACCCTTACAATATTTACATGATGCTAACGCCTAGAATTTCCGCGGCCGCGTCCGCGGCCGCAATCTCTGGCGAAATGCCCTGGTAGACCACATCTGTAACAATTAACCGAACTGTAGACATAAGGGCGTTGGCGCCTAAACTGGCGAGTACTATTACGACCTTGAAACCCAGGCTCTTCACGCTGGATAGTCTTGAGAAGCGCAGAGGACTCCTTTGCAACCTTGGCTCTAACCGGATCGCCTAAGAGGCCCATGAGCAGCCGTTTATGGGCAGAGGGGGAGAGGGCATTAGATCTTCCTTTTAATTCATCCAAAATGGCCGCGTAATAGTCTGCCTTTTCGTGGGCGGACGACCTGGCTGCCCGTACCAGGGCCTCGACGTGAGCAGAAGCCTCCCAAGGGTCATAAACAGCTTCCGGCTTCTGAAGAGCGTTGCGAACAGAGGTAAGAGCAGTGGTGACCACGTCAACGCCCTGCTTTTCCTCCAAAG
This sequence comes from Porites lobata, assembly GCA_942486035.1. NCBI lineage: Eukaryota > Metazoa > Cnidaria > Anthozoa > Scleractinia > Poritidae > Porites > Porites lobata. Next base: position 2,752,522 of record CALNXK010000054.1, read on the forward strand.
CTTTCAATTTGTCTTCAAGAAGCTTAATTCGATCGTCCGCCTAAGAGTGACGCAAAATATGAAGTATATATTAACGTCTGTAAAACATTTATATGTTATTAATTTCGGTCCCAAGGCAGAACCGAAAGATCCCGAAACGAGGATATGCTAGATCCAAAATGGACGGTTAGGCCGTATAACAATAATCATTGGCAAATAAAACCGGCTGCCAGAGCGAAACGGTCCCGGACCGCATATATGACCAATACAGGCGCCCGGAGCCGAGCGGACTTAGCCCGCAAACACAATAAACATGTCACCCCAAACAAAACGGCTCCCGGAGCCGGGCGGTCCCGGACCGCATACACAAAAATATCTCACTCCAAACAAAAGAAAAAGAACCGGCTCCCTGAGCCGACCAACAAAAATTCTTTCTAAATAAAGAACAGGCTCCCAGAGCCAAACGTTCCCGGACCGCATACACTAAATACGTGGTTTTAAACAAAACCCGGCTCCCGGAGCCGAACGGTCCCGGACCGTATATAAAACAATTCGTTCCGAAACGAAAGCCGGCTCCAGAGCCGAGCGGTCCCGGACCGCATACACTAAATACTTGGTTTTGAACAAAACCCGGCTCCCGGAGCTAAACGGTCCCGGACCGCATACACCAAATACTTGGTTTAAACAAAAACCCGGCTCCCGGAGCCGAACGGTCCCGGACCGTATATAAAGCAATTCGTTCCGAAACGAAAGCCGGCCCCAGAGCCGAGCGGTCCCGGACAGCAAACGCAATAACTCGTGTCTTGGACAAAACCGAACATACAAAACAAAAATATTTCGTCCCAAACGAAAAAATCGGCTCCCGGAGCCAAATGAGACACAAACAAGCCGAAACAAAAGGACCTAGTAAAATGAAATACATATACGAACAACGCTAACAAAAGCGAAGAGAAAAACAAAAATATGCCCTAGAGACACGTGGAACGTTAAATATGCTAAACAAAGTACTAGAAACGTTGGAGAAAAAACACGAAATGCGCACAAACGGGCAGCTAAAGCTAAAAGCGAACGAAAAGCACCAGAACTAGAAATTACCTGATTAGCAGCCGCGGGTTGCGCCGCCGGTTCTGCGAGAGCTTCTGCGAGAGGTCCTGCAGGAGGTTCTGCGGGATGTTCTGGGTTAGCAGGCGGTTCTGCCGCCACCGGAGGTAAAGGCGGTAATTCTCCCGCTGGTTCCGCCATGTAGTCGAAGAAAAGACGGTTTGACGCTAGCGGAAAGTACAAGGAAACGAAGGCGGGCTGGTGTTGGTTGACAAACCGATACAAGCGAACCTTGATAAGTCGTCTCGGCGGTCGGCGCTGTGACACAGTGAAATCAAAGCCACGTGGTGTATTCTATTTATCAGGGGAGCCCGCAGTGCATTGATGCGTCCCAAAGGACGGCAGAGTATTTTACTGGTCGTTTGGCGATGCGTTAATTAATTATTCAGTGAGAATAGAACCTCCGATTGTTTGTGAGCAAAAATTTTAGAGTTTTTCGGTAAAAGTTTTAGATTTTTAGGAGAAAAGCCTGGAGAGTTTTGGACTTTTTTGGGGGGGGATTTTAAGAATTCCTTTTTGGTGATTATCCAGAGAGATTGCTAGGCGAATTTTCGGGATGATTGCAGCTCAGCCTAACCGTCGTGGATAAACTCTTTTGTTATGGCATTATATGAGAAAGCGGAGAAAAATAAATTTTCAAGAATAAATAGCAAAAGGGAGCAAGACTGCTTTAGGTAACATCGCTAGTAATATAAAAGTGCGCAGAATGTTTGTGCAAGACGCACTAGCTGTAATGTTTTATATATCTTCGATTCGAGTTGACTTTTGACGTCTTTGCATTTTCTAACGACAACTGCATGCATGGTTTCCTCGCTCTTTTGATCAATAAGTGCCTTTGTTGACACAAAAGACCAGGTTACTTTGCTGTCTTTGCTGATCAAACTTGACGCCATCTTGATTTCAGTGATCCACAATTCTCAGCGTGAAGAGAAAATCCGGGCACGGCACTGCTAAAAGCTGGCATCGTATCACCTATTCACATAGTCCCGTCACCTCTACAATTTTGGACAACGGTACCCTAAGCAATTCTATTTCACGATAAAAATAAGCGGTGCTGTGTTCAAAATTCCCGGTCCCTCTGGTGCCCATTTTTAGAGCTGCCGTGCCCGTGTAAACCGGGCTAAAACGCAGATATGATCTTAATTCACTTCATGGTGAACAGTACTACATGTTTATGATCACTGTCTACCACTTAACACATCGAGAAACTAAGATCCGCGGAAAGAGGTAGACGGCAAGAATAGATCGCGAGATGTGAGGAGTTGTGAACAAACACCAGTGGACGAGGGTAGGGCGGCGCTGTGACACAGTGAAATTAAAGCCACGTGGTGTATTATATTTATAAGGGGAGCCTGCAGTGCATTGATGCGTTTCTAAGGACGGCGCAGTAATTATTCAGTGAGAATACTTCTGATGTAGATGTTAAGTTCACCTCTCTATATATGCGATCGCGTTTTAAGTCTCGAAATATGCAGGAACCATCACTGGAGTTAACTTTACAGTACGCTGATTTAGCATCTGGACGGGAACGTTAGTTGACGACGGGAAAGCTCCCGGAAAGGACTAAACTCGACTTCCGGTGCCCAATTTGTCGCTTTGCCATTGGTCAAGCCAGTTGTTTGATTTGCGCACGCCGTCGTCAACTGACGTTCCCGTTCTGTTGCTAAATCAGCCAGTTAACGTCACACAACGGCTGATGCATTCCTACTGATTGTGTTCGCCAATTATTAATGTCTAATCTAAAAACCTAAACAAATGCGATGAATATATAAATTAATTTGGCAACTTTATATATCTGTACGTTTTTGTAACTTAAAATTACCACGGCCACCCACGTTCCACATCGATAACAGATAGCAATAGACCGTGGAATAACGGTAGTCCTTTATTGATTTTAAATTAAGCCTTCGATTTTAGCTACTCTTTGGCGACCAGCTACAATTTACTCTATAAAAATATATATACCTGGATTTTTGAAAACCGGGTTAGCAAAAACATCAACTCATTCTACTACTTGGCAAGCTAAAACAATAACAAATCATTCAAAATCATTTAAAAGCCTTTATCTGACACCGGGCAGTAAGTAAGTGGTATTTATGACAAATATCACTACAAATCATGCTATTACCTCTACAAATAGTTAGCAAAATACCCCCTTTTTTCGCGGTTCGATAAACGACAGGATTTCGCATGGAATAGACAACAAACTGAATGAAACATAGTGCACTAATTATCACCTTCTTATCTGCAAAAACCTTCCTATGGTTCAATGCCATAACAGCCCGCTAAAACTAGACCTAGATCCAATTTTCCTGAGTCGAAAATTGGTTTTTCAAGGCACAATTAGCTTACTCTGGCTCCAGAGGTCCGTTCTCAAAATACCTAATATGAAATAAACCGTGCTTACAGTTCGATAAGGCTCCCGAGACGGACTTTCGGCGATCCGCGCTTTGTTGACGCCGTGAACCATCAGTATCCATAAGAAAAAAATATCCTCTGGAACCTAGAGTACAATCAGTTAAGCTAACACCGACAAAACGTTTTTTATGCCTGCCACAGAATATTTTGGTGCAACAGCTCAACCACGCGACCACATACCGGAAATCACACAAGCACACATTTTCGCAGCACTAACCCTAACCCACCACCTCGCATAATCTTCTCACGTTTAACACAAGGGAAATATCATCAAATAACTCGGAGAAACTTAGCCTATTTGCAAATAAACTCCTCTGGACTTTTCTCTTATACTCGTATTATTCAAGTTCCCGGGTGTACAGTCACACGGTCGGCAGACCAGCATAGACCCTGTTTTCACACCAGGCCCGGCTCAAAGTTCACGCACCTGCAATTTTGCTCTCGTCTAATTATTTTTACTGGTAAAAGCCTGTTCCCGAGGCCAAAGAGCATGATACTCTCCGGGAAACTTTTCTCAAGGTGACCAATAAAGAACTGCAAACTGCTAAACGGCGAGGAAACCAGCTTTAGGCGCGCACTGATTTCAAATAACTGTGACTTGTGTATAAGAGAGAATTGTGGGTAGTGACGAAAAAAACAAACAAACAAATAAAGAGGGAGGGAGGGAAGGGCATTAGATAGAAATTCGCGAAATTCTGTCTACAGCCACTTGGAGAAATTAACAAAAGGTTTGCTAACCCTGCTTTCATAGATCCAGGTAGATATACATGTACATTGATCGAAAAGCTAGCACCTTTTGGCAACTTTTTGGACATAAGGTAATTACTTGAAATCCCGTCTCCCACTTACGCACAGAGCTAATAGCACTAATCACATTATAGTACTTCAAATTCTCACTTTTAAAGGAACAGTATCCCATTACTGCGCATGTACCAAAATTTGATTTTCTGAAAGATTGTCGCGAATTCAAAAGATGAGAGGAGAGTAAGAGAATCTTAAAACATCCGTTTGCATCGCGTTTGGTCGAGTTCGATACTACATTAAAACTCTTCAGAATTACAGATCAATGATATATTGTTCCCGTTAAGTTTCGATTTGGGTGAATCGGGATTTTTTGGCATTACTTTCATTGCCGTTGGCCGGAGGACCAAGAGAAGGGAAGCGCTTTAATGCCAATAGACCTTTTTACCAATACGGCGGCCATATTAATTCGATTTAAGGATTATTATAAGATGCCCTGGGGGCATGAGCACATTTTGTTTGAATTTTTGAGCGCTTTTCGTGACATTTTTTCTGAAAGTTTTCTTAGAATAAGATTTTAATGGGAAAAAAGATCCTTGTGCCGTGTTTGGATGTAATAATGATCGTCTTTTTCTAGTTTACTATTAGAAATATGGTCTTTCACTGTATATTTCTCGGGAAAAAGGCGATCATTATAACATCCAACCACGGCACAAGGATCTTTTTTCCCATTAGAATCTTGTTCTAAGAAAACTTTAAGAAAAAATGTCCCGAAAAGCGCTCGAAAAATCGAATTAATTCAATATGGCCGCCGTATCGATTAAAAAGTCTATTGAAGGCTTCTTTCTCTCGCCAGCTTCCATACAAGCTCAGATCATATCGTGAAAGGAATACGCAGAAATGGAACAGCAACAATGAAGACTATGTGAGAAAGAAACCATTGAGACATGAGGAAATCTCTTAAGCTTCGTGAACCACAATGTCTTACAACGACGTGTTAGTAAAGTCTTGAATAAACCTCCATACGGCCGACAAAATCAAACAAACAGGCACTACATGTTTCGAGAAACGAATGCAATGAAATCATAACAATGTTCAGGGGCACCCAACGTCAATTTTTGGAAAATATCGGTTGGGAAGACGACTTGAGATCTAGAATTTCGGAGCATTTGATGTACAATTTCTTACTTACCTGCCTCTCCTAGGACTTTCGAACATCTAAACAACTGGTATAACTGCCCATTTGTATTTACGCTAAACAGGTCACCTAGAATTTTCGGGAACCTTTTTTCTGGCTGAAACTTTCGAAAAGGTAAGTTTTGATCCCCATAATTTTCGGATCAGCTTGGAAATCCGAACAGATGAAAATTTTTAAGGGGATAAAAATATGCCTATATCTACCGTTTAAATACTAAAATTCGTTCACTAATGCTATGTTTAAGTGGTTTTGAACTATATTCTCGTTGGGTGCCCCTGGATGTTTGACTAACCTTTGCGATGCTTCATCATGTTGAGATTACATTTTTATTCATATCTTTCGAACTGTTCAGGCTACAACGCGAGCAAATATTACTGAACTTGGACTTGCCACAAATTGACATCTGACACGAGTTTCACAGCAGAAAAGCTGTTTTAAAAGCGAGCGGAACGAGCTTTTCGGGTCGCGAGGCGGCCGAGCTAGCGACAAAATCGCGATGAGTGTTCGTGCTGCGAGCCAAATTTTTAATAAGGAGAAAGTCTAAAATATTACTTGAAAATGTAAACAACTAACAAACCTCCGTCGGCGGATTCTTGTCATGTCAATATGGCAGTTCTCTTGTCTTTTTTCGAAAAAACATATGACGCTTGCGCGTGCGCATAATCGGGACACTGACCCTTTAATTCTAACGGTTGTGCAACTAAGCAACGTCTTGAGAGGACAAGATGCATCATATGGGAATATAATACTGTTTTTACTAAATTTACTTTGATAAAATTTCTAAAGTTTCTCGTAGAAAGCAAGTTCGTACGTCGAGACGACACAACTATAGACGTGACATTTATCTTTGGAAATACCGTAAAATTCAGAAAATAAGCCTCTCCAAATATAAGCCCCCCCGCCAAAAATATGCCCCTCAAAAAGGGCCTTTGAAAAATATAAGCCCCGGGGCTTATTTTCGGAATTTTACGGTATGTTTTGTCCCGCCTGTTTTAAACACATCGGAAGCAAGGATTAAACCATAAAACTACCCCAAGCTAAAAAATGTTAAACTGATAATTATTATTTATATTTGACGCAAAGTGCATCGTATACACGCGCAACTTTATTCGATCTATTGATCAGTGCCCTCCGGTTGCTGGAAGAGCGGATGGCGACATATTGGACATGTGCGGCTGTAAGGAAGAAAAGATTACTGTTAGTAGGAATAATAACAACTTTATTCCAAGATCTTTTAGGGAATTTGAGAAAATGGAATTAATTTTGAATTAATGGCGGTGGTGGTAATGTGGACATTAATGGGAGTAGTCCGTCTGTTCGAAATATTTCAATCAAGAGTCCTTCCAATTACCTAACTGTCAGAGTTTCCTATCCTTTTAAATACTTCGACTCCCAGTGAAATACTTGCCCTTTTAAATCAAGGAAGCCTGAAAAAGATACCCATTTCAGGCGGGACCTTCCCGAATAGGTCATTATAAGTGGTCCTTTCCCCACCTACCCTTCCCTCCCCGCAATAGTGGTTGCGTGTGTCGTCGGAGTGAGAAAGTAAAAAAAAAAAAAAAAAGAAACTCTTGTCCCAACTTCTCAACATTTGGTTGGTATGTGAAGATATAACAGAAAAAAAAAAGCGCTGTAGAGAGCTGTACTGGTATTATCGAATCCCGTACTAATGTGGTTTTTTTTACAGGCTTGCGAATAAAAGCTGTGTCTATAAAATCGATAACCTTCTTTAGTACGCGTATATACTAAAACAAAGGATAGTGTTTTTCGCGCGCTCTGATTGGCTACTCAATCAGTGAATATCCTCTACTAGCCACCTCCACTTCGGTGAATAATTGTTATTTATATTATATTCCTCTTCTCACAGTTCTTATATTATTATTTCTTATATTATTATTAATTATTTCTTCTTCATTCTTTCACGGGTTTATAACTTAATAACAAGCTTCCAGTTAGCTTCTTGGGTCAACTGCATGATAATGCAAAGATCAGGGGTTCCGTTCAAGACTTTATTTTTTTTTCTTGCTTTCTTAAGCAACTGACTGACAAGCAAGTCACCCCTAAAAAGGAAAAAAAAACAAAATCGTGTTTCTGCCCATAATTCTACTCGAAAAGGCTTTATAGCAGCAGCAGAAAAGGAGAAAACAGTCTTCCCTCTCTCCTCGAACCAAAATTCCCCGTATAGATAGGCTAGGTAAACATTTTTTTTTACCTCATGATGGTGCATCGTAGGCGGTTCCTCACGCGGAGCTCTCTATTTCTGTTATATATGACCAGAACTCATAGTAAAAAAAACCTGCAGCTATGGAGATATGTAACAACGTTATACTTACATTCCGTTTTGTATCATGGCTATAGCACAATCCTTGTGCACTTTATGGGAGCAAGGAAGAATTTGACAGCCACTGAAAGCATCCTAACATTAGAAAGAAATTGGTCATTGTCTAAGACATGATATATGGTTTATGGAAAACATAGGGGTGATGGAAACGCATTTCCTGTCAAGGTGCACTCTTATTCTTTTACTTGTTAATCGGGAGAAGTGTTTGTAACGTGATTTGGATTTGGAGTAGGAGTAAACTTGCATTGTTTAAAACCCTTGTAAATAACGAAATTCAACTTTCGATTACCGACTTAAGGTGGTACCTTAGTAAAAGAACCTAACATAGATTGCAGATGAAACTTGGTACACTGATGCAACAAGCCAGGAAGATGATAAAAAAAGTAATAAAAAGTGGGGGTTACTGTGCTTGTTTTCACGTCACAATGCTGACAAATACGGCTATTTAGCACCCTATGGCAAAAACCTCGCGCACGTCAAAACTAGACAAAAAGGAGAGATTTTTTCGATGATGCATGTGGTATCGCACAGAATTCGACTTAAATGTGTTGTTTATCGACGTACGTACCAGAAAAGTGCCTTTCAATGCCGTTGTTTTTACTTTGCGCTCCAAAGTAGACTTAATTTGGACACGCGCTATTCGACCCGTTATAGCTCAATCCGTACAATTTAGTAAAATTGCTAAAAAACTGAACATAGATTTATGCCAATTTTTTTCTCATTTAAAGGTTGCACTGTTCGTACTAAAATCATGAAATAAAAATAGGGCTCACCGCACTCGTTTTTGCCGTAGAGCTGCAGAAAGTGCTCACAAAATAAATTTCCTCCGTTTTTTGACAGAGGACTGGGGCGAGTTTAAAAATGGTATGTATGTGGAAGGGGGAAGAAAGCATTAAAAAATCCGTTTTTACAGAATTGAAATCGAGATATCACTGTTGCGACGCAATGTGACAAAGACGGCGCTTAAATGAAAAGCAATGTGAGTTAGCACAAGTTTAACATCCACTATCGAGGTTCTCCGTGAGGAAGTCGAACTCAACAACACGCGCGCTGTTGACGTTTTGCACATTCATAACACATTGAGTCTCATCTCGGCAAGAACAACCGCAAGCGAAAATTCAAATACCGTTTTTCTTCAGTCAACTTCATTTAAGTAATGTTACTTCAGACGCTCTTGTTTTCGGTGTCGATCTTGCTATGCGAAGTAAAAGATGCGCAGTGCAAAATCAGCGAATCACCTTAAAATTTTGGAGCATATACATCTAGTTTATTGGCGTACACTCTCTTTCTTAAAAGAAATTTTTATAAGAACATGCCAAGAACAAATTCGATTCTCAGAGAAGAAAAATTTATTTTTCAAAACTTTTACTTTCCTATATCCAGAAAATCTGAATTACCGTAATGTCCTATATGGAATCAGGGTGTAAAATTTAGTTCTCTCAACACATTCCTTTTGTGTATGATCAATAATACATTTACATTGTAATTGTACAATTCATTTATGAGAAAACTAAAACCATTGTCGTTAGAAAGTTGTCACTAGAAGCGCAATAACAGTAACGTAAAAAAAGGAAAGCTGTGAAATATGCCTTATACAATGGACCCAATATCTACATCGTGTAAGAAAGTGTCTAACGCTCGAGTTCCAAAATACATCTTCCACGTTATCAAAATCTTGGACGGTGAGAAAATCAGATGTTTGATCTCCTTTAGAACTTTGTTCAAGCAGTGGATAGTGCCGGTAAACCAACCATTCTCATTAAACGCAGTCACCTTTCTTCCCACTGGTGGATTGTCATAGTCCCTGTCCGTCATCCTGTCCTCTGCTGGATCAGGCCCACTCTCCTCATTTTAATTCTCATTGTCAGCATCGCTGTCAGTTCTACAGCTGGTGGAAGTGTTGTCCTCATGACGTGGATCAGATGATAAAGGCTGTAGTAGGGAAGGTGGTGGAAAAATGTAGCTGAGTAGGCGCTCTGGTTTGACCAATTCGTCCTGAAATCAGGCGACCTGTCTTCTGCCACACTTTGAGGCGCAGGTGATCATAAGCAGGTGTTACTAGCTTGTTTTAGGCATCTCCAGCCCAGTGGGTTATCAATATTCTTCGCTGCATGGACGTAAAACTCTTATCGTGGCCGTACCACTTCGTTGCATTGTCTTCATCATCCAGCCACCGTCTTTGAGCTTGCCCAATCAAGGACTTAAGGAGTTGTGCATAACTAGCATCAACTGGCTGCCATAGATCTGTTGTTGCGGGTAATCCGTACCAAACAACACCCCTAAGTTACGATACTGCTTCTTCAAATTATTACAAAACAAACAAAAGCGATAGTCATCAGCCACAGCTTTAGAAAGGGTTCTCTCAACCCATTCCACAAAGGTAGTGGTGTCCGCCCATGCATTTTGTTTGAAAGAAAACACCAAAATCGGGGTGATAGCTGCCTTTTTATCATTGCTGATTCGTTTGTTCTAGTTGTACCCCGAAAAATGATACCAAGTCTACGCTGATCACCATTTAATCGGTCTGAAGCACACCTGAACTGCGCACTGGTGTTTTACAAGCCCACTACCAGGCTGATTAATCCAATCTGGTGCTGTTCTTCTTCTGAGAGCTCGTAGGTCGTCTTGATGCAAACGGCAAAGGAAAGAGGGCTCTGGTCGATATTCAATATAAATCTTCTCCATTTGTCATCGTAGCGATCATCTTTGGCAGTGCGTATGAGCCTCTCACGCATTGTTACGTGATATTGCTGTAAAGCTGCACCAAAATCTGTCTTTGTCACTTTCTTATTTCTCTGTTTTGCCCGCCTCCTTAATTTATACTTCCTTACAAAAGTTGCCATTACATGGTGGCGCAGCTCCGCGTCGTCATCACCTTGTTGCTAGGACTAAATTTCCTGTCTGTACCGTGAACGTTTAAACAAAAAGTCGTCATTCTTCACTTGCATGCGGATTAAGGATCGAATGAGATGCATATAATTCATAATTAAGTAAAATTCCTCTCCATTCCTTTCTCCCTTTACGGATCCCTGTTTTACCTCATCCACTTTATATTCTTACGTGAATACCAGATACTACAGTAGTCCCTCATGCAGGGAAACAGTTGACCGGAACTAATTATGCTTTTAGCTGCCCGAGTAACTACATACAACGGACTACATATAACAGATTTCCTTCATTAGCTAGCAAACTAGACAATGCACAACACAGCTATTTGATATCAGATTTGATATCGCAATATGAAATATGTTCCCCTAGAAACTTTTCCTAATAATAAAACATATTTTACCTCTAGGCAAATGCAGCATTCATCATGCCCAGAGTCTGGTCGGCACTTGTGTTTCCCTTGAAGTCTTTTATCCAGACAAACGTTGCATACATCGCAATGAAAAGACTTATCACGATGAATTCTAAGAAGAAAAAACAAAGAACGAAAAAACATTTCAGCAAGTGAAAAAACGTAAAAGACTTCAGAAATAACTGACTAGAATAAAAGCAATAATAATAATAATAGCGTTGAAGCGCTGCAAAAGTGAGAGGAAATTCTGATTTGTCTGTTTGTTTTTTCGTTTCATGTAGAAGGCACTACACGGAGTGAGGACAGAACAAGCATTTTCTTCAGTTAGCCTGGAGCTACCGGCGAGTAAGCAGTTTACATCTCAGCGGTCCAAAAGAGGTTGTAACAAAAAAAAAATAGCCTCAAATAATCAGACTAGAGGTGGCGTTGGTAAGGCCAAAAGGGTTTCTCAGTAAGTAATCACTCAAGTGGTATGATCCTGGACAAAGTATGGAGCACTGTTTGGAAACGTTAAATTGTTTTGTGATTGTTAAACCACATACAGCCTTGAAAGTCTGGTAATTTACTTTATTTTTGGGAGAGCATGATTGACTTGAAAAGAGAAAGATCAGAGTGCAACATATGGCCCTTGTTTCGGCGATAAGGTATTCTCTCTCCACTCTTATCTGGAAAAGAAAACAAAGGGTAGCTTTTGCAGTGAATGTGGACGTACTCAGCGTTGAAGCGTTGTGCACTGCTCAATGCTGGGCCGCTCAGATCCGTACAGTTATCAGGTTGATATTGTGATATTGAGCTTCTGTCTGTGGTTTACGCCTCCAAGCTCTTTGAGATAGTACAAGACCACCTGCCGAATGCGCATTGCTTCGCTGACGACACGCAACTTTACTTGTCTTTCGATCCTAACAGTCCTACGGATCAAGTGATGGCATTGGAAGCCATGGAGCGATGCATTAGTGATTTACGTAAATGGATGAACCGGGACAAACTAAAGATCAACAATGATAAGACTGAATTTCTTGTTATCGGATGGAGACCACAGTTGCTGAAAATTCATCACTGTTCTGTCCGTGTTGGCACTATTGATATTAAGCCTGTTAAAGTAGCGCGTAACCTCGGCGCCTGGTTCGAATCGCATTTTTCTATGTCGACCCATATTTCTGTGTCTTGTAGTGCGGCATTTTTCCGGTTACATAATATCAAGAGAATAAGCCAATTTCTGCCTAGGGATAAATTAAAAATGGTGTTGCATGCCTTCGTTACAAGTAGAATTGATTATTATAATGGTTTCTCTATGGATTACCGGACTGTGAAATAACTAAGTTGCAAAGAGTACAGAACGCAGCAGCTAGGCTGCTTATGTCATGTAAAAAGTATGACCATACTACGCCCATTTTGACAAATTTATACTGGTTACCAGTAAGATATAGAATTAATTTTAAAATTTTATTACTTACTTTCAAAGGCCTCTGTGGCATGGCACCTAGTTAAATCATCGATTTAATTCATATTAAGATTAATACGCGCTATTTGCTGCGCTCTAATGAAGGTGGTTTATTAAAGCATCCATCAGGGAAAATGAAAAAGTCATTTGGTGAGAGACCCTTCAGTGTGGCTGCGCCCACTTCATGAAACCCTATTCCTGTTGACAGGGCTGAATAACGTACTACGCATGTCCGTGACATCACTTGTTTACTAGTCTAGCCCGTGCGCGAAGCACTCGCGCAAAGTGAAATTCTAGCATCTGAGACCATTTTATCTTCGACCATCTAAACTCATATTTGTGAATGCCAACAAAGGAGAAATTCTACGAATACGTTAGAAATGCAACTCATGGAAAGAAATGTTATGTAATCCAGGGATCAAGGAAAATGTTTTTGACCGTCCCGGCGAAGGTTTTTCATTGTTTTGATGCAGATCGTCAGTAAGTTTGCAGAAAGATGACTGAGAAATTAAAAAAGAGCAACGTGCTGGAGTTTGGGCGACTTTTCTTCGATGGTACGTAAACGATTTACTTAAACATTACTTTATTCTGGTTAAGGAGGAGCAAATATTTGTAATGTAGGCCGAGCGATAACAGTTGTTGACCGTTTCTTTTGACTTGGTGGCAAGACAGCCGGCTTTGAGCGCGATGATACCATCAGACACAAGAAGTCGTGAAAGTCATAAACTTAGTTACAAATCTTAGTGCGATCAAAGAAGCTTTTACGTACCTCTAGCCGGCTTAGAGGCGCTGGTCGAGCTGTAGAATCAGTATTTATTCGGTAAAGTTTGTTTAAAATTTAATTTGCACCTTTAAGCTTATTAGTGGATAAACCTTTAAAAGTTTAAAGCTGTTGAAGTTTTGGGAAACAATCACAAGTTGGCTCAGCTCTATGTGAGTTTTCGTATTAACTATAGGTTTTCCTTTTATGACAGGTTTGAATGAAGCAGAAGAATCAAGGAATGAAGATCTAGACTTCGAAGAGAAAAATAAATGAAAGTTTGTAAAGAGTCAGATTGTGCTTTCTCTGTAATGAAGCTTTTTAGAGAACTTCAAGTCATTGATACTTTTACCAGCAAGCATCGACTGTATTACTTGCCCATTTACTCTTTTCAACATTAATTTTGCCTGTTGTCATATACAAAAATTTATAATAGCTCTTTTGAGCTGAGCCAAGAATGAGTCATAAAGGGAAACAAGTTTGGAAGAAAGAACTTGATTGAATTCGAAACCTCAGTGATTGTTTTGTGTTCTTACAGTTCTTATAGTGAAACCAAGCGAGATATAACAAGAGAAATAACTTAAGGACGATCATTCAAGGAAAAACAGAGATAAATAAAATGTACCTTTAATGCTGACACTGATATGATGTCCAGACGATTTCTTAGAACTGATAACATATTGATAATCTGTACTTCCATGTGTTTACGCTTGAAAATGTACACATTCGAATGAAAGAACTGTTTTCGGCTTCGTCTGTGCATCTTCTTTTGTTCATAGCAAAAAAAGGGAAAAAATTACGAAGGTGGAAACGAGAATTCAATAAAGTATGAAATAATCTACCTTTAGTTTAAATGGGAGCCTTGAATTTTCGGAAACCACCTTAATAATCGCCAAAATGTGAGGATGTTTTGAAAATCCTTTTGCAAACGATACTATTTAATTTATAGCGGGGACGCTTCTTTCGTGCGTCTTCTTTTGTTCATAGAAGAAAGTAGAAGAAAAATTACAAAGGTAGAAACGAGAATTAAATAAAGTGTGAAATAATCTACCTTTAGTTTAAATGGGAGCCTTGAATATTCAGAAACCACCTTAATAATCGCCAAAATGTGAGTATGTTTTGAAAATCGCTTTTCAAACGATACTATTATTGCAGGGATGATTCGTTCGTGCGTCTTCTTTTGTTCATAGAAAAAAGTAGAAGAAAAATTACAAGGGTAGAAACGAGAATTGAATAAAGTATGAAATAATCTACCTTTAGTTTAACTGAGGACCTTAAATATTCAGAATCCACTTTAATAATCGCCAAAATGTGAGGACGTTTTGAAAATCCCTTTGAAAACGATACTAGGTTAGATTCCAGACCTCTCCCGTCTCGGCACATGCGCAGACCTTGTTCAGCTCTGTCATTCCTGTTAGCCTTCGCAACATCAAGCGTTCTACTTTTAAGTCTAATCTTAAAACTTATCTTTTTAAATTAGCTTTTAATATCTCTTAGATATTAAATATATTTGTATATTTCTAATATTTGTATAGTTTTTAGGTTATTTATTGTTGTAATTGGCTTTTGATCACCTAGCATGTTAAAAAGCGCAATATAAATGAATAAATTATTATTATTATTATTATTAAATGCTATGCGCCTACTTCAAGGAAACAAAAAAATATAAGTACATTTCCTTAGACCTAAAGTCAAGAATATACCTCCTACCTACAGATTCCACACTTGTCACAATGGAATGGATTCTTGTCGAGCGAAGTAAAATGTTTACAGATGGCGCAGAAATAATCTGAAATTTTCGAATTACAGCCGCGACACTTTTGGCTTCCCTCGTCAATCTATGGTTTGAAAATATAAAAACATTTGTTAGTGTCATAAATTGCATTACATACTTTATTATAGAGAATATGAAATCAAACTCAAAAAATAAAATAAAACAAAGAAAGATAAACAAAAACAGAAGTTAAGCTTAACGTTAAGATCTATCTTTCAGATATCTTGTTGGAAGTTTTCTGCCTTGCAAAATATATTTAAAAAAAACAGAGACCCAACGGAAATGCAAGTTCTAGGGATATCAAACATTCTCCAAGGGATTCCTGTTGTAGTTCATGATCTGGTTTGCTCAAAAAATTCAACCGACTGCAAATGCCTGAGGTCGGAATTGAATAGTGCGCCCTAATTAAGCAAGTACACTTAAAACATGACGACGCCGGACGCCTGCTAGCGTGGTATCAACAATTTTAATGTAGAAACTACAAAGCATTAGCAAATAGATGGATGTATCATCATCTTACCACTTGTTCATGGTAACAGATAATGCATCTGATATGTGTAGCGTTTATGGCTCTTGCTTGGTCATCAGTGCATGCGGCCGACTCATTGTGACACCTGTGACAGGGGTAAAAACGTCCGCAGCATGGAAAACGGACAAGACATCGCCGCTGATAATGACCGCATGCGGGACGTGGGCTTTCTTGAATGGGAGAGATGCCGTCTTCCTTCTTAGTGTCTGTGGTTTGTTCATTTCTCGGAATAAGGGCTGTTTGTTCTCCAGAATATACTCCCCCAGCAATTTCGGTTTGGCCATTGTCTACTCCGCTCATCGCTTGTTCTTGTATACCTACCTTTTCTGTATTTTGCTCTTTAATTTCCACCTGCGTTTCGGTGGCCACAATAGAGGCGAAGAGGCCTACAGTTCGCGACATGACCTTTTCTAGATCCTCTAGATGGGTTTCTATGTTGTCTTCAATTAAATCCCGCTGGTCTTCATGCACAGTAACCGAATCTGCTTCCCTGGTGTAAGTCGAATGCAAGGAAGAATCGCCATAACTGTCGGTATTGTTATTGAAATTGGTCGAGGCTACGACCATGGCATTGCTTGAATCTGGATTTGGACTCTGAAACATTGGTCCATGATCTTGCGTCAATTGCAAGTGACCAGGACCGTAGTTTTCTCGGTATTTACGTTGTAGGATACGGTTTTCTGTAGTTCCTTGTAAAGGTGGAAAATGCCAGCTTTTCTCCTCCTTGGGGAGAAGTGACGGACTTCTAGCCAAAGAATGAACACTTCTTTGCATGGTAGCGCCACCGTCAAAAGCGTCTGATTCAGGTGAGTGTCGACTTATGCTGGATGAGTTATGACTATTTTGTAATACTTCTTGTCCATACAAGTTAAAACTTTTTTTCCCGCTTAAATTACCAGAGACGTTGGCTAAATAGAGATGCTCCTCACTATATTGATATAAACGGTCTTTCCATTCGGCTCCATCAAAATCAGGGTAGTGGAGGTTATCGTCAGTAACAGCATGGCGCGCCACAAAGTTGGGATTTAGGCCGAGAATAATTTCCTCGGACTGTTGGCTAGAACGTAACTGCACGGGCCTCCCAATGACACTGGAGGATCTTGGTGGCTTAGGCAATCCTTGTTTAGGTCTTGCGCCTCCAAAGCCTTGTGGATGATATTCAGCGTCGTCTCTGTCTGCAGGAGGATTTGCGGAAGTATCAACTAACACTCGTCTGTCCAAAGTCACTTGATCAGAACAATTATTGTAAATCCTTGGAAGCTTATTTACCTCTTTAACATCATTCCCACAACAAACGTTTCCAGTACCCCTTTCTTCAAACGTGGCATCACCTGAATGGGGATTTTCGGTCGTAATGGCGGGACCGTCGACAGTATCTTGAAATGTTTGTGGCAAGGCATCTGTTAAATAGCCGTAGGCGTCTGCCACAACATCGTCACCCAGAAACCGAGAATGTGTATTGGCTCCCATGGTATCTCCTTGCTGGACTTCTGAAAGCTGTAGGGTGGGTCGAAGAGCAACAGTAGTAGAATCTGGCAAGACGTCTGAGATAAAACCATCTGCAACGACATCGCCTCCAAAAAATGGAGATTCAGGTGTCTTTTTCATGTGGTCTTTTCTGTGAATTGCACTAACACCGCTTTGATGGCCTCGTTGATCCAGCTGTAGTTTTGTACCAATTCGACCTGACACGTCAACGTTATCATGGCTTTGTTTTCTCCTAGAACTAGGGAGTCCCAAATTGAAACTCTCAAAATCTCGTGAGGTGTTCTGAACCGCGTCCTCTGCTCTCTCTACAAAACACTCACCAATCTCTGAGATTTTGGAAGATTCGGAATTGGTCTCACTGCCAAGCAAGCTCGTTTTCCTTTGATTCTGGGAGTCATGGCTTTTAAACATTCCGATATGAAGGGCATTTTCCTCTTCTAGTTGCATTACTTCTTTGTTGTGTTCGGCATGATTTCTTTCAACCAGGCCAGTTTGGGGGTCTCTGATATCCATGCCTCTTTCTTGGGTGGCGCCTTCAAGAACCACATGTTGATCGCTTTGTTGGCCACAAACCTCATTGACATTAGCTTCGTTTTCTTCCGTTACACAAAAATGATCACCATTCTTTTTCCGCAGCAAGGCGACTTCCATAATCGTACTGGTGGTTGCACTTTGTTTTTCCTTTTCATCTATCACTGACTGACAAACCGAGCCATTCTGGAGTTCAGCAGCGCTGGGAAATACCCAGCCTCTCTCTTCTTTCCTTTCTTCACTTGTCTGCAAAATACCAGGAGCGTGTTTCTGGCAAAAGGCCATAGAACTTCTACAACTTTCCGGAAAACTCTCATTATCTTCGCATTTTTTGTTTCCATCTTCCTCTCCTTCGTGTTCAAAGCAATCGAAAGATCCTGGTCTTAGACGTTCGCAATGAAGTTTCTGATGAAATGATTCTTCCACAGAAGACACTTCTTTTACACTCTCTTCTTTTGTATGGGATTCACTTTTTACCAGGAGGCAAGGATTTGGAAGTATTTCCTTTTTCTTCATTTCTTCAAGTAGCTTAGCAATGGAAAAGTGTCGAGATTTCCTGTCTTTTACGAACAGCTCCCTCCCTAACAGCCTATCTTCATCGGTGACGGCCACAGAATTACTTCCTTCCGCATTCGATGACCCAGAAGGTGTAAGCAGCAATTCGTTTATCTCTTCTGTGTTACCTTCAGAAATGGAGGCTGTTTTGCGGCAATAACTAGAAATGGTGGCGGAGCCACGGGAATCGGGAGTGACATCTTTGTCAACTTTAAGGGAGGAAACGTCTGAGTCAAAGAAACTGAAAGAGGGATCAGTTTCGGTAACCTTTGGAACCACCTCATTCGTTTGGACGCCTTTTGATGCATCTTCAGGATGTACGTCTGGTACTGCACCATCAGGGTGTTGGTTGCCATGAAGAAGGTAAGTTAATTCACTGACCGCTGTCAAACACTCAAGGGTAATAGCATTCAGGCACTTTCTCGCACTTCTTTCCTACAGGCCAGACAAACATTGCGCGTATTAATTTGTAGATATTTCTAGAGAAACTATTAACGCGTTTTCTCTTATAACAATCAACCTAAGTTGTTTAAATACATGTATAAGGTCACAGTTAATTTCCCCATTGTGTGTTGCACACCACTTCATTTAAGGTTATGTCTTAGTGGGGTTTCGTAGATCGCTTAACCGTTTTTCTGACCTGCTCTCACGACAATCCATCAGATAACACTGAATTATAAGGCAGGGCGATAAATTTGGGGGAAGTCATCCACATCCTCATGTGTTTACCCACGAAGCCCTTCGGAGTTCTTAAGAACTCGTTTAGACTATCTGTACGTTCCAGATAGAATTGGAAATTAGAAGTCAGGGTTTTTGAGCAGAGAGGAAAACCAGAGAGTACCCTCAACCCACATATGGCTTCGATGCCGAGATTTGAACTCGGGCTACATTGGTAGGAGGCGAGTGTTCCCACCACTGCGCCACCCTTGTTCTGTTAGGCCTCTAATAAGAACTATCCTTTACGTCATCAAAGTGTTTCCAGTTAAGGTTATAAAAAATGAAAATTCAAGTCATAACGACTCAGAGAACGCAAGGGCACCTTCCATCTCCGCTCGTTTTGGATGAAACGAATAATCTAACATACTAGTACAAGAAATGCTTGAATTTTCCTCGTTCACAAATTCTTTTCAACTGATTTCTTTTCCCGTCAAGCAGATTAACTTCTCTTTGTCACTTGGAAAATCGATGCCTTATCAATCCAATCAGAAATCAATACTTAAATCAAATAGTGTTTTGAATTTTTAATTGTTTAACTGCAGAACGGAATATTGAATCAGATGAACTAAATGTTGAAATGATCAAGTTCAAAATTTTATTTTTCATAGGAGCGCTAAAAATTTCATTGTAAGTACTATACAAAATCGTAACTTAGGTCGCACATTATTTAATTTTATGGAAAATATATTACTTTTATATGAAACTCAACAACAACGTGGCAATGAAATCGAGATCCGTTTACTTACTTCTGCAAAGGATCTTTGAAAAGATGCTGGCTCATTGAATTCAAGGAGGACAGCTGTAGGCGCAGCAGCCCAGGAGCATTCTCGAGTAATCGCGGTCCCCACGCGTACACCATTACGGGTGCTGGTCCAGTGATGAATGATGACTGGTGCGAAAAATTCCTCAATCACCCTGTTATACACTTCTGAGTTGCACAATGAACCTTTCTGTCCAGTTCCACCTAACAGCTGTTCCCCGTCATCGGTGAATATGATCTGAACCCTTTGTTTGATGAAATCATTTCCATACCAGATTGTTATTTTGGCTTTAACTGGACGGACAACTGTTAGGACAAGACACTGGTTTTGCACTCTCAATGAGGACATCTTTTCCCATTTACATTCCTGCAGAAGCCATAACGCAATTTTACCGAACATGAAACAACTGGTCGGTTCATCCGCAAATGTAAGCCAAGCTGTCTTCTCGCACAGAAATGGGACGATGGAATGCACGTTGCTCCTTTCGTTAGGTATTTCAGCTTTTTCTTTTTCTTCAGACAAGCAGAGAGGCAGGAGCTCACTACGACGCTCTGTCAGAAACGATTCTTTCTCTGAAATCACAGAAAGATCAACAATAAACTGAGTAGCTTCGCCTTCCTCTTCAAGGCATTCGATTTCCAGGTACTCTTGGAAGGAACGCAATGTCGCCTGCTCTACTTGCTTTATGCCATCGACGTCTGGAATGGCATCTGAGCTTTGAATGGCCAATAAGCTGTAAGTCGGCATACCTTTCCTATAGACTATGTTTCGAAACACAGAATTTCTAGGAATGGAGCTCTCTAATTCACTTCCGCTGTCACCAATTGTGGTGGAAAACATAACCTGTAGCACCGCAGTTTTTCCGTTACAGGTTACTGACGTCTTCGATGAGTAAACCTGAAGCTCATCGTTAGCACTTAGGAAGAACCAACCATCGTTTGGAAAAAGAGATGCGTAAAGGTCATACGCAGCAAAAATGGCATCGTGCAACTGCAGTTGTACAGAGAAGAGGATCAGCAATATAAGAACCAGTTTCAAATCCATTTGGCTGTCAAAATTCAACTTCTCCTTGGCTTCTGTTTTACTCTCGGCATCATTCTCGTTAGCACTGTTTACTGCGTCTTCCTTTAGTTCTTCAAGAAATCTTATCACGTCAGAGTTCTCTTTCACCTTGTTTTGATTGGCGAAGTTTGTCTGGCTGATGAAGTTAAATAGGCTTACCAGGGGTGGCAAGGATTGGCCTTGTACTAGATGATTTGTCTGGCAAAGTTCGCCGGCTACTTGGAAAAAGGCACCGGCTTCATTTTTCATTCCCAGACGAAGGAAGGTTTGGCCACTCACCAAGAGATCACGGGCAGTTTTTTGAGAAACAATCAAAAAGATTTCTCACTGTGTAGCTTCTGCAATTTTTCCCGGCAGCTGCTTCGCTCCCTTCTTTGTCGTCTCTGGAAAAATCTGCTTTTTGGGGGGATTCAGCGGCGACAAAAGCACTGCCAACGCCAACCCATGCTCCGCAACCAGTCCGTCAATCATTTGCTCTTCTACATATCTCTTTTGAAACAAGCCAAAGGGTTTTCGTTTAGGGTTACTTGTCATTTCAATATACCTGATCGACAATTGGTTCGGAAATGAAACTTGGTGAATAACTTCCACGTTCTCCATAGCTCGGTGGAAAGAAAGATGGGATTCACTCTCACGTCCCAGTCGCAACGAAACGCCACCGAGAGACATGTAGCACTTGATAAGAAGGGGATGCTTCTCGCCAAAAATATCTCTTAGAATTTCTGATGAACATTTGAACTTTTCCCTTGCATCGGATAACTTCCCTTCTAGCTTTAAAGTACACCCCTCCTTGTATAACAAGGAGCTCACAAAGAAATGCCTAACCCCAAAATGTTCCTTGACAAGAATGATCTGCTTTTGCAAACATTCAAGAGCATTCTTCCGTTTTCCAAATTCAACAAGGACGTCAATTCTCTTTTCAAATGTCTCGATCATTAGATCAAAGTAAATTCCTCCGAAGCGGGGCATCAATTCCAGTACACATTCCGATGTTAGACGTTCAAAAGGGTATACATTATTTGCCTCTGCCGGTTTTCCACTGAGAAGCAATACTTCGCAAAGTTGTAAGGAAACGAAGTCCAATAGAAGATCGTGACGTTCTCTTTTTGGCAAAGCCTTACAGTAAGAATTCAACCACTTCAACTCGATTTCTGCTCTAGCCATACTGCCAAGGGCGATGTTTGTCTTTGCCTGGTTATGCAAAACCATAAAAACTGTTTGCATAGGTAATTCTGGGGCCTTACTTTTGCAGAGATTTAAAAGCTCGTTCTGCTTTTCGATACACTTGGTGAAATTCCGAGACATGAAATTTAAACAGCAAACATTATTATGTACTCCAATAATCAGGGATTCGGTCCATGAGAAACATTGTCGCTTATGCTTTTCATAATTCAGATGCCTAACTGAGTTGTCAAAATCACTTTTCGCGTGGTTAAACTCTCCTACTATAAGTGAGAGACAGCCTCTGTTATTAAAAGCTGCTGCCAAGTCCCTCAACCGGCTAGTTGCGTCTGATGTACTATGAAAGGCAACCAATATGGAGAATATTTTCTTAGCAATATGGAATTCTGAAATCTCCAAAGCAAGTACTCCCAAAACATTAAGCAAGCTGGCGTAAAACAGCGCGCCACCATTACTTGAATCAAGTACTAAAAGCCCGTGTTTCAGAGAAAAACTTACGCTGTTATCGAAAAAAAGGTCGTTCCCACGGCTTACTACTTCCAAGCAATATCGAGTTGGTTTCCTAAAATCTCTAGCGTCTTCTCTTTTAATGAGGTCAAAAAGTTCGCGCACTTCATTCCGTGCTTCTGATATGTACTCGCTTTGGCGGAAATTTAAAGCTTTGTCGAGTTTTCCCACAAAAATCTCACACACGTTACGACTGCCTGATATTCCACGAGTTTTAAGAAATTTATCATTGATTCGATCATAAGTGTGACCGGAGCTTGGATGTGCTTCTTGAAATGAGCATCGAGGGCTGTTATCTGCCGTCTGCTCCAGGTCTAAAGCATGAAAAGAAGACATAATATACATTATACCTTTGAACAACATCATGAGAACAAATTTTTCACAGAAGGGATAATAAGCTCAATTGTCGCTAGTTATTTCTTTCTTGTGGTGATGAAACTAGAAAACGTAGACACCTCCTCTTGCCTAGGGCGATCGAGGACAAATCAAGAGAATCGGGCGCATTTCTTTCTCTCTTTTAGATTTTTTCGAATTTCGACGATCATAGTTATGTGAACCGAAATATGAAAACTCAAATTTGCACTGTCAGGGACGTCGGGGATGTCGTGAAGCGATGGACGGTCGGTTTTGCTTGGTCCCAATCCTCCAAATGCCTACTCCAGTCATTCCCTCCTTCATCAAAATGGCGTCTGGGACAGACCCTGGCATTTGCCTGAAACATCGCTGAAATCTGGAAAGTACGGAGACACCAAATACCCGATCGCTTGGGTTTTCCCCGACATATGAAAACCATGTTTAATTAAGGGAAATGCAGAAATCAGTGTTCCCGAGTAGTCTGCATATTACGCGCGCTTTCAAAGTTCCCGCTAATCCTTAAAAGTTGTTGTTGTTGTTTTTAATTGCTTAACCAATGAAATTGAAGTAAGAATAGAAAGTATCTGATTCTCAACTTTTCGTTTAAATTCTAAGTTTTTTTTTTCTAAGTGATGATTTTTTTTACCTGTGATTTATTTTTTAAAGATTTGATACACCTTTGCTATAGGGGTTGGCCAAACAGATCACACATTGCGCTGTGATTTGCAAGCATATCTGTGTTAAGACTCTCAGTAGAATAAATGTATTATTTGTTAGCTTGGTTTCGGTCCGGAATGTTTTAACAATACTTGACTTCGGCTCTGACAATACTGACCTCGTTCACCCTACCTTTCGGCATTTTTCGGGACAATCGAGAAGAAAAAAAAAGCCTCACCTTGAAACTTTTGTGCTTGCTTAACAACCTTTGTGTTTCCGTCGACCGCCGACGACTTAGTTTCTGAGCCGGGGAATCCGCAATTATTCTCTAATTGTGGCCCTCCATGATCTGTTACTTTGGTATTACAGGATGCTTTAATTTCGCTAAGGTGGTTTTCAAACTGCTTTGACTTGATGGCAGCAGTTTTCTCTTTATGCACCCAGTCCAAGAGCTCTTTAAAACTTGACGCATGAAAATCGAGGACAGCTCCATTCAGAAATTTCTCAATGCTTTCAAAGGAAAGGCCAAGTGCGTCAAAGGCACCCTCTGCTGAAACCAAGTAATTATGAAACGTGGAACTGTCAATACTTTGCGTATTTGTTTGACGAAAAAGTGCGTTTCTTAACAAGCGAAGCTGATCTAACGCCAGGGCTAAAGTTTCTTCGTTGTTTCTAGGCTGGGTCCAAACAGAGTGGTGAAATGCTCCGTCTTTTAAGCGTCGCGGTTTTACGTACAAATCGTACAAATTTGTTTCTCTTTTTCTCCCACCTGATTGGACAAAGCTTTGCGCATAGAGTGTGGCCTGAAACAGAGCAGTGCAATCCCATTCCATGTAGGACTTGTCAATAGGCACGTGCGTCATGTTTCCACCTTCGTCATCTTGAAACATGTTCCTAACCATTAGTGAATCGTCCCACTTTGGAATACCGTACCGACTGTCCCACATTGCCTTGAACACCTGCTGTAACGCCTTCGGGAACTCATTCATCACAATGGCTGACAACTTGTAGAAGTTCAGTTGTTCAGACGAAAAATGCTGCGTCATTTTCTAACTTCACCTTATCCCACCAGGAAAGAAAATCACAGCAGTATTTGTTCCGTCTAAAATGATATCAATCAAGCAAAAAAAAATCAGCAACTTATTAGCTAAGAATATAATTCGTTACAGATAATACAAGTAATTGCGTGAGCAGTGCTACGCGTAAAAAGAATTGATTTGCAGATCTCGCTAACAAGGACTTCGAGCTAACTCGGGCCAAAATCAATTCCCCCTGGATTAATAACAAAATCATTAATAGAGTAAGTCAATAAAATTTAAACAGGGCTTTGGAGGTTCTTTTTAAGCGAGAAAAGCGAAGGAAAAGGGTGATTGACTTAAGCGTGTATTTCATAGCTATGTCGCATTATATCGCGTTCAACGGGTCGATCGATGTAAATAATCGATCAAACTTGGTGGAGAATTAGGAAATCATCAGAGGCCCACACTCGAAAGGATTGATATGAAGTTAGGTCGGTTTAATTAGCGAAAGAATAGATGAAATGTAAGCATGGGTGATCTGTAAATGGAACCTCCTATTCTGGAGA
>CALNXK010000054.1:2782500-2867500 GCA_942486035.1 Porites lobata
TTCGAAACAAATCACCTGGTATTGATAGTTTTGAACTGAATGTTGATACTTGGTAACCAGGCGAGTTTTTGAGCACGTGCTTGATGGCGGTTTGTTTACAGTGGTTTCTACACTGCGATCTTGTGCTTGTTTCAGACCTTTATTTTCTGAGGAAAGCTCCCAAATCTGTTAATAGAACTGTGAGAGCTCTTTTATCACAGTTATTTTGATAAACAAGGGCTTGATTTTACCAGATTTGGCAGTTAATTTAAACAAAAAAATTCAGGCTCATGTATTACGCCATCGATTTTATCTTGATACTTTCGATGCATGCACCGATATTAATATGCCGCAACCAAGACAACTGACTTGTATATGGCCTTTCTACATTATGTACAATCTACAGCTATTTCAAAAAACCGTTGTCAGAAGAAAAATAAAAACTTTTTAAGCCAAGACTGCAAGGTAGTATGGGATTTTCATAATGACTTGCCATCCCTGCACTGATTTAGAGTATGACGTACATGGAGTATAGAGGCCACTTTAACTAACCTGAGAACAGTGTGGAAAGTTGTGCGAGAATATCTAACGCTTTTTTTATTTAATTTTTTTTTCTTTAACACGGTAACTGAGAAAAAATATATAAAAATAAAAATAATCGTTAGCCATAAAAGAGCCAAACCTTTAGAAGTTTACAGTAAAATCCACTTCCCCATCTAGACCCTTACTTTCCATTACTCATTATGGCATATTCTCTGTAGCATAGGCTACGATGCAACAAAATGCGATATTTTTTCATTAATTTCAAATTGTACCTACCAATTATCAAGTACTTTTCGATATTCTCTATCAAAATTGAACAAGGAGAACTTGTTAATGTTGACTCGTAGTAAGTTTGTGGGTATCTACCATTTCAGTACTCGCATTTTATTTTGAGCTTAGGGATTGTCACAATCGAAAAGGAAAATGATTTTTTTTCCCCAAATAGGCTGCAGGGGAAATAAGCTCAGAGTTGGTTATGTCTCGTGCATATACTTTTTAGGGAGTGTTACGTCAGGCGCCTGAAATATGACATGAACCAGTAAGGCCTAACTAAGCTTTCTTAATCCATTCAGCTGCCCGGGAAGGCAAACGCTTAAGAAATGAAAAATGTTCGTACAACCTTCGGTCCTGGGAGATAACGAATTGTAAACCAAATACAGTTTTTAGGCAAGAAATTATTCTAACAAAATTTGAAAACGGTGCCTATATATCTTTGTCTGATTGTCTGTTCTCTGCGTTGTAAAATTTTGAGGGGAAATTTTGTGAGGATCGTGAAAACTGAAATTGCGACCTGCAATCTTGGACAAAACTGTTGAGAAAATTGCGTATTTGGGGGCATTTTTTCTGAACTTCGTAACCGACCGATTCTTCCCTCCCCCCCCCCTCCCCCTGGAAGCAATGTTGTTGGGTCTTCTAAAGAAAGCCGGATCCCTAAGCATTTCTAGGAAGCAACTTTGAATTGGGGGAGGGGGTATTCTTTACGCAAAGCCGTTGATTTGGAAACAGTTTTGTTGCGTTAGGTAGTGTGCATTAATGAAAACATTTTCTCAAGTAGTTTTGTCCAGGATTGTATTTGACCGGAAAAGTCGATTTTGAGCATTTACCGCGGGCACATAAATCTGTTCTTCATATATTTCGTACACTTCACAGAGAAGTAGATAATTAATGGCAAATAAGTCACAACAGAGGAGTTGATGACAAGAAAATCAACTTGTCTGTCTTTCTTGATTCAAGTAGCCAATCGTGAACGTTTGTGAATTTCATTTTCCATGCAGGGTTTTTACGCGCGCTTTGAGTGCAGAGGAGCAGGCATACATTACGTTTTTTGGCGGACGAGAAGGACGTCTCCGTCAAGGAGATTAGCCACAAAACGGGAATTTCACCGGCTATGATTCGACCAACAAATAACACATGAGAGTTTTGCTGAATTTTCAGAGCGCGTGACCCATACTTTGAACAATTTTCCCATCGCCGAAATAGATAAAACAATCAAAGTCAATGAACAAGCGCTTGCCATTAATAACAGCATCAAATGGAGACAGGATTAAATATTAACAAAACTTGTATTTTTACTCTCCCAATTTGAAAGCTTACTTTTTGACATTGTAGCGATGTCCAGTGCAAAAATCACACTATGAAATCTAGAAATGTCACGCGCGGTAACGTGACAAGATGTACTATCGTGTGACTGTAAGAGTGCATGTTTTGCCCTAGGGCTATTTATAGCTACATATGACTAGAAGAAATTATGAGATAAATTCATCATTTGTAAAGCAAGAGATAGTAAAAATTGCCACAGTTGTCTTCTAATCTCTTTCTCTCCACAATATCTAAGATTCGGAACGATTAACAGGGCACTTTAAAAAGTGCTACCAAGATTAGCAACGGTTAACAACGGTTAACAAGGACGTTTCATAAGAATTCAGAAGATCATTTACTTTTAAAAAAACGAAATGGTGTTAACCGTTTCAATGCTTTGTTAATCGTAATATTATTCTATCCATGGAATTATCATAAAAACTTAACCGACTTGTCGCAAACGAGGTTTCTGTAACCCTCATAGTTTAGCCAATTTTAAGATCTGAGAAGCAGTTTCCACGTGGCGGGATACGTTTCCATATTGGCTTCACTATACGCCACTAAATAAACACTACGAACTTCTTTTCTTCCAAGAAAACCGTCATCCAAGTCTTGTTCCGACTGTTCTGAAAACTATAAATCACTTTCCAGACTTTCCAAGCCTGCCAGGTTTAAACAACACGAAAACATGTAACAATGAGCACGCGTTCTACGGATACTGCAAAATCTTACTGTTTTAAGAGGGTGCAGCAAAAACGTATATGAGGTGGTACTTTTCTATGAGAAGATGGTGTGCCGTGAAACTTTGTACTCAAAACAGCTTCTGTAAAGTGCTTTTTATTGGTAGGTTTTCGTTTTGTCCATTTTAATATTCTTGCTAAAAAACGCGAATCACCTTATATACAATCTTGGACAAAACTGTTGAGAAAATTGCATATTTGGGGGCATTTTTTCTGAACTTCGTAACCGACCGATTCTTCCCTCCCCCCCCTCCCCCTGGAAGCAATGTTGTTGGGTCTTCTAAAGAAAGCCGGATCCCTAAGCATTTCTAGGAAGCAACTTTGAATTGGGGGAGGGGGTATTCTTTACGCAAAGCCGTTGATTTGGAAACAGTTTTGTTGCGTTAGGTAGTGTGCATTAATGAAAACATTTTCTCAAGTAGTTTTGTCCAGGATTGTATTTGACCGGAAAAGTCGATTTTGAGCATTTACCGCGGGCACATAAATCTGTTCTTCATATATTTCGTACACTTCACAGAGAAGTAGATAATTAATGGCAAATAAGTCACAACAGAGGAGTTGATGACAAGAAAATCAACTTGTCTGTCTTTCTTGATTCAAGTAGCCAATCGTGAACGTTTGTGAATTTCATTTTCCATGCAGGGTTTTTACGCGCTTTGAGTGCAGAGGAGCAGGCATACATTACGTTTTTGGCGGACGAGAAGGACGTCTCCGTCAAGGAGATTAGCCACAAAACGGGAATTTCACCGGCTATGATTCGACCAACAAATAACACATGAGAGTTTTGCTGAATTTTCAGAGCGCGTGACCCATACTTTGAACAATTTTCCCATCGCCGAAATAGATAAAACAATCAAAGTCAATGAACAAGCGCTTGCCATTAATAACAGCATCAAATGGAGACAGGATTAAATATTAACAAAACTTGTATTTTTACTCTCCCAATTTGAAAGCTTACTTTTTGACATTGTAGCGATGTCCAGTGCAAAAAATCACACTATGAAATCTAGAAATGTCACGCGCGGTAACGTGACAAGATGTACTATCGTGTGACTGTAAGAGTGCATGTTTTGCCCTAGGGCTATTTATAGCTACATATGACTAGAAGAAATTATGAGATAAATTCATCATTTGTAAAGCAAGAGATAGTAAAAATTGCCACAGTTGTCTTCTAATCTCTTTCTCTCCACAATATCTAAGATTCGGAACGATTAACAGGGCACTTTAAAAGTGCTACCAAGATTAGCAACGGTTAACAACGGTTAACAAGGACGTTTCATAAGAATTCAGAAGATCATTTACTTTTAAAAACGAAATGGTGTTAACCGTTTCAATGCTTTGTTAATCGTAATATTATTCTATCCATGGAATTATCATAAAAACTTAACCGACTTGTCGCAAACGAGGTTTCTGTAACCCTCATAGTTTAGCCAATTTTAAGATCTGAGAAGCAGTTTCCACGTGGCGGGATACGTTTCCATATTGGCTTCACTATACGCCACTAAATAAACACTACGAACTTCTTTTCTTCCAAGAAAACCGTCATCCAAGTCTTGTTCCGACTGTTCTGAAAACTATAAATCACTTTCCAGACTTTCCAAGCCTGCCAGGTTTAAACAACACGAAAACATGTAACAATGAGCACGCGTTCTACGGATACTGCAAAATCTTACTGTTTTAAGAGGGTGCAGCAAAAAACGTATATGAGGTGGTACTTTTCTATGAGAAGATGGTGTGCCGTGAAACTTTGTACTCAAAACAGCTTCTGTAAAGTGCTTTTTATTGGTAGGTTTTCGTTTTGTCCATTTTAATATTCTTGCTAAAAAACGCGAATCACCTTATATACAATCTTGGACAAAACTGTTGAGAAAATTGCATATTTGGGGGCATTTTTTCTGAACTTCGTAACCGACCGATTCTTCCCTCCCCCCCCTCCCCCTGGAAGCAATGTTGTTGGGTCTTCTAAAGAAAGCCGGATCCCTAAGCATTTCTAGGAAGCAACTTTGAATTGGGGGAGGGGGTATTCTTTACGCAAAGCCGTTGATTTGGAAACAGTTTTGTTGCGTTAGGTAGTGTGCATTAATGAAAACATTTTCTCAAGTAGTTTTGTCCAGGATTGTATTTGACCGGAAAAGTCGATTTTGAGCATTTACCGCGGGCACATAAATCTGTTCTTCATATATTTCGTACACTTCACAGAGAAGTAGATAATTAATGGCAAATAAGTCACAACAGAGGAGTTGATGACAAGAAAATCAACTTGTCTGTCTTTCTTGATTCAAGTAGCCAATCGTGAACGTTTGTGAATTTCATTTTCCATGCAGGGTTTTTACGCGCGCTTTGAGTGCAGAGGAGCAGGCATACATTACGTTTTTGGCGGACGAGAAGGACGTCTCCGTCAAGGAGATTAGCCACAAAACGGGAATTTCACCGGCTATGATTCGACCAACAAATAACACATGAGAGTTTTGCTGAATTTTCAGAGCGCGTGACCCATACTTTGAACAATTTTCCCATCGCCGAAATAGATAAAACAATCAAAGTCAATGAACAAGCGCTTGCCATTAATAACAGCATCAAATGGAGACAGGATTAAATATTAACAAAACTTGTATTTTTACTCTCCCAATTTGAAAGCTTACTTTTTGACATTGTAGCGATGTCCAGTGCAAAAAATCACACTATGAAATCTAGAAATGTCACGCGCGGTAACGTGACAAGATGTACTATCGTGTGACTGTAAGAGTGCATGTTTTGCCCTAGGGCTATTTATAGCTACATATGACTAGAAGAAATTATGAGATAAATTCATCATTTGTAAAGCAAGAGATAGTAAAAATTGCCACAGTTGTCTTCTAATCTCTTTCTCTCCACAATATCTAAGATTCGAACGATTAACAGGGCACTTTAAAAGTGCTACCAAGATTAGCAACGGTTAACAACGGTTAACAAGGACGTTTCATAAGAATTCAGAAGATCATTTACTTTTAAAAACGAAATGGTGTTAACCGTTTCAATGCTTTGTTAATCGTAATATTATTCTATCCATGGAATTATCATAAAAACTTAACCGACTTGTCGCAAACGAGGTTTCTGTAACCCTCATAGTTTAGCCAATTTTAAGATCTGAGAAGCAGTTTCCACGTGGCGGGATACGTTTCCATATTGGCTTCACTATACGCCACTAAATAAACACTACGAACTTCTTTTCTTCCAAGAAAACCGTCATCCAAGTCTTGTTCCGACTGTTCTGAAAACTATAAATCACTTTCCAGACTTTCCAAGCCTGCCAGGTTTAAACAACACGAAAACATGTAACAATGAGCACGCGTTCTACGGATACTGCAAAATCTTACTGTTTTAAGAGGGTGCAGCAAAAACGTATATGAGGTGGTACTTTTCTATGAGAAGATGGTGTGCCGTGAAACTTTGTACTCAAAACAGCTTCTGTAAAGTGCTTTTTATTGGTAGGTTTTCGTTTTGTCCATTTTAATATTCTTGCTAAAAACGCGAATCACCTTATATACAATCTTGGACAAAACTGTTGAGAAAATTGCATATTTGGGGGCATTTTTCTGAACTTCGTAGCCGACCGATTCTTCCCTCCCCCCCTCCCCCTGTAAGCAATGTTGTTGGGTCTTCTAAAGAAAGCCAGATCCCTAAGCATTTCTAGGAAGCAACTTTGAATTGGGGGAGGGGGTATTCTTTACGCAAAGCCGTTGATTTGGAAACAGTTTTGTTGCGTTAGGTAGTGTGCATTAATGAAAACATTTTCTCAAGTAGTTTTGTCCAGGATTGTATTTGACCGGAAAAGTCGATTTTGAGCATTTACCGCGGGCACATAAATCTGTTCTTTATATGTTTCGTACATTTCACAGAGAAGTAGATAATTAATGGCAAATAAGTCACAACAGAGGAGTTGATGACAAGAAAATCAACTTGTCTGTCTTTCTTGATTCAAGTAGCCAATCGTGAACGTTTGTGAATTTCATTTTCCATGCAGGGTTTTTACGCGCGCTTTGAGTGCAGAGGAGCAGGCATACATTACGTTTTTGGCGGACGAGAAGGACGTCTCCGTCAAGGAGATTAGCCACAAAACGGGAATTTCACCGGCTATGATTCGACCAACAAATAACACATGAAAGTTTTGCTGAATTTTCAGAGCGCGTGACCCATACTTTGAACAATTTTCCCATCGCCGAAATAGATAAAACAATCAAAGTCAATGAACAAGCGCTTGCCATTAATAACAGCATCAAATGGAGACAGGATTAAATATTAACAAAACTTGTATTTTTACTCTCCCAATTTGAAAGCTTACTTTTTGACATTGTAGCGATGTCCAGTGCAAAAAAATCACACTATGAAATCTAGAAATGTCACGCGCGGTAACGTGACAAGATGTACTATCGTGTGACTGTAAGAGTGCATGTTTTGCCCTAGGGCTATTTATAGCTACATATGACTGGAAGAAATTATGAGATAAATTCATCATTTGTAAAGCAAGAGATAGTAAAAATTGCCACAGTTGTCTTCTAATCTCTTTCTCTCCACAATATCTAAGATTCGGAACGATTAACAGGGCACTTTAAAAGTGCTACCAAGATTAGCAACGGTTAACAACGGTTAACAAGGACGTTTCATAAGAATTCAGAAGATCATTTACTTTTAAAAACGAAATGGTGTTAACCGTTTCAATGCTTTGTTAATCGTAATATTATTCTATCCATGGAATTATCATAAAAACTTAACCGACTTGTCGCAAACGAGGTTTCTGTAACCCTCATAGTTTAGCCAATTTTAAGATCTGAGAAGCAGTTTCCACGTGGCGGGATACGTTTCCATATTGGCTTCACTATACGCCACTAAATAAACACTACGAACTTCTTTTCTTCCAAGAAAACCGTCATCCAAGTCTTGTTCCGACTGTTCTGAAAACTATAAATCACTTTCCAGACTTTCCAAGCCTGCCAGGTTTAAACAACACGAAAACATGTAACAATGAGCACGCGTTCTACGGATACTGCAAAATCTTACTGTTTTAAGAGGGTGCAGCAAAAACGTATATGAGGTGGTACTTTTCTATGAGAAGATGGTGTGCCGTGAAACTTTGTACTCAAAACAGCTTCTGTAAAGTGCTTTTTATTGGTAGGTTTTCGTTTTGTCCATTTTAATATTCTTGCTAAAAACGCGAATCACCTTATATACAATCTTGGACAAAACTGTTGAGAAAATTGCATATTTGGGGGCATTTTTTTCTGAACTTCGTAACCGACCGATTCTTCCCTCCCCACCTCCCCCTGGAAGCAATGTTGTTGGGTCTTCTAAAGAAAGCCGGATCCCTAAGCATTTCTAGGAAGCAACTTTGAATTGGGGGAGGGGGTATTCTTTACGCAAAGCCGTTGATTTGGAAACAGTTTTGTTGCGTTAGGTAGTGTGCATTAATGAAAACATTTTCTCAAGTAGTTTTGTCCAGGATTGTGGCAAATTCTATTGTAGGTACGTAGGTACACGGTATGTGTTATGACTTAAAAGATAAACACTGAAAATTTGAATCTGTCGCCTTGAGCAAACCATCCTGACAAAAAGACCTTTTAATCATATTTTACTAGGACGACGCGCTCTCCCATTCTTTCGGTATTGTTGTAGTGACTTGTATGTTTGTACCTGTAACTGTTACAGCTATATCTTAATCTTATCTATGACTCATCTGAATTTCACGAAGTATTGAACCGAAACTCATGCTGACTCGATTGATTGAAGCTGAGAATTTCCAATATCTCGACTACATTTCCTTTCGTATCTAATTAAGTTTAATAGTCATAAATTCCACCGACTGCAACAGAAAATTTTAAAATTTATCTCTATTTCAGATTTTTACAGTCATAAAGATGACTTTGGAAAGAACTTGGATGGTTTCGCTAAAACGGAGATGAATCAAAGCGAAATGAGAGAGTGACCCGGGGAAACCCCCTCATCTCGTTTTCAGCTAGCACATTGCTGACATATGTTATTCTTTACATGTCTTGATATTGTGAAAATATAATAAGCAAATAAGGAAACTTTACTTCAGCTTTCGGATGAAAAAAAAAAAAAATAATAGTCACGTTCTTTTAATCTGGCAGCTTTCATGCCTTAACTTTTCGAAATCACTGATGAGTCGAAGAAGCACTTTTCATTGACGTTGTTTTGAATAATATTTTAGGTGACACTATGAAAGCGGATATTCATATGAAAATATGGCGGTTTGCGAGCCTTGAGCTTTGAATAAAAAAAAAATCAGCTGCGGTGGATTAACCTGCTGCGTTTAGACGCACATTAACGGCGTTCGATATCTCAACATTGAAGCTAGGACGAATGAAAGGACTACTACTAATTTTCAACGGGATTGGTTTTCATTTTTGCTGTTAATTAGAACAAAGTGAGGATGTACCTCGAAATAACTAGCCGCTTTCCAAATTTTTCGATTGTCGTAACATAAATTGAACAAAATAGATGTTAGATCGCTCCCGATATTGAATTATTAATCAGCGACCGTGAAGAGGAAAGAAATGGCGAAATTAAGTGACTCCCCGCTGGCAATGATGTCAGACATCGGCAAAGAAGCTTCCATGATACTTTGTCTGTTCCAATTCCTCAGCCTGGCCTGATTTTTCATTCAGTGGCGCCCCGATTCCTCTAAAACTATATATAGAAATGATTCAAACGATCGCAGAATAAGGGTCAGTTGAAACCTCCGACCTGTGTGGCAAGATGGCGAATTATGTAACGCATCTTAAAATTATTATCAGAAGCGGGAAGTGAAACTACCTCTCAAAAAGTGATATTAAAATTATGTTAGGACCCAATGCTGTCTATTACCTTACCTGGCTCAAGCAGCTAGTAGTTGTTATGATTCAGGAAACAGAAGGGTTATTTTTTAATATTCTAGTCCAAGATTGCCTTTATAATTGCGACAAGTAATATAACTTGCAAGATGTCAGTAAACTAGCCAATCATGTATACATAAATAAACGATGAGGGGAATCCCCTGCTTCTCTGTCAGCTCTGTGAAAGAAACTTCTGTCTCACAGCGGACGTCAGTAGCCTTTTCAAAAAACTTCCGATCTTTCATAACGCTTACACCCTTTAGATCTAGGAATGCTGCACTCATAAATAACAAAATCTAACTCTCTATCAAAACAAAGCCTGTGGCAAAAACTTTGCCTATGAATATTATGTCTGCACCTCCTGCAGTCGAATACAATAATCCGGCAAGGTGTCTTAGATATCGATTGACATATAAGGACTGAAAATCCTACAAAAGACAGTTTACTGGCCTGGCAACAGGCTCCACTATTGGGGGTAAAAGGGAAAATTAATCGGCGTGGGCGAAAATAAAATCGGCCAGCGAAGCGAGCCGAGAGGTAGTCTTGGAAGTGGAAAGGGTGGCCGCCATTTCCCCCTCCACAGTAGACCACCGCTTGGCTCGCTTCGCTCGCCAATATTTTTCCTATTTAACCCCGTTTTTTGCCCTGGGCTCGCTTCGCTCAACGATGTTAGGGAGTTTACGCAACGACGACGGCGACGGCTACGAAAGCGTCTCTTACTTGAAGTGAATTTGCGCTGCCTCAAACTTAACCGCGCTTATTCCATCTCGTTTAATTTGCCAAATGTTGGCAAATTGTTTTGGAGTTGAATTCTAAAGGACTGCATTAAAGTTCAGGAAAAGAAAAAGAAAGTTGTTTTCTTTTGTTCCCGTCCTCGACAAAACGTGAAATTAGGCAGTTTCACGATGTAGTCGTACAACGACGGTAGAGAAATGTACAAAAAATCGTGATGCACGGGCAAAGTTGTTGTTTTGCTTGTCTAAACCTATTGCTTTTTTGCCGTTCTCGTTGCTGTCGCCGTCGTCGTTGCGTAAACTCCCTACTTTTCCTATTTGAACCCGGTTTTTGCCTTTTTCCCCCACTGCGAATCCGGGCTCAGGCTAACAGTTTCCTTTATTCAGTGTTATCAAGCCAAGGTACAATTGTATTTTTTCCAGCGTTTTCAGCTGTCATGACGACCGTCTGTGTAATTGTTTAGTGTGGGAATATTGTGAAACCGCCGTTGCATCATCATGCCAGGCTGCAAACTGATCAGAGAGGAACCTAAAGATGGAGAGTTCCATTGAGAGAAGACAGTAACCGATAATAACGAAAATCGGCTGGAGTTATCTCCATGATCTTTTACACACGTTTTTAAAAAGATTGAAACTACTATGAGGTGAAATTGCATGTCGAAAGCGCTTTGTTTTCTACAGATAACAGCCGAACATCAAGATTGTGCATTTTTTACCGTATTTCTGACCATAAAAACTTTATCCCAAAATATCTCGATGACGCTCTTACAAATTTCGCTTAAACTTCACGGACATCGA
This sequence comes from Porites lobata, assembly GCA_942486035.1. Classification (NCBI taxonomy): domain Eukaryota; kingdom Metazoa; phylum Cnidaria; class Anthozoa; order Scleractinia; family Poritidae; genus Porites; species Porites lobata. The sequence goes on from CALNXK010000054.1 coordinate 2,793,742, forward strand.
GACCGCTATTGGAAAAAAAAAAGCTCCCGTAAACGATTTTGGAAGAACAGTTCCCAGTGCCTAGAACTACTGCTGCAATTGAAATAGGTAATAGCGTCATTTCGCTGCTATGACAACTCCGATGCCATTGCAACCTTAATCATAACAAATTTTCATCTTTTTCTGATACAACTGTGGTGGCAATTTTTCCAAATCTTTGCTTATCGTGACGTAGTTTATGCTCAAGCTTGGGAGGTATTGACCCTGACAAACTTAAGCCACCTTTTAAGAGATCTAAAATTTGGGGTATTAGATTTTCCGGGTGTAAGCGACTTTCAGTGTTCGATGAAGAAGACAAATTATTATGCTTATTTAATTGCCGTAATTGTCACCCTGTTAGTTTACTTTTTTGGTTTCGTTTGGTTTTTGTTTTGTTTCGTTTTGTTTTAGCGGTTTCGTTTCGTTCCTTTTGTTGAGTTCCAATCCCCCCTGCTTATAAGCACATTGAGCGACGCACACCAACCGGAAGTGATGAGGCCTTTGTTTTAATGTCTCGAGTGGATTGTACCCTGGGTGCAGGAGATTTTTCTAGCGCGGTTTCCGGTTTCTGTCAAGTCTTTATAGTGACCCGAGCGAAAAGGATTGGCTTCCCGCTTATAAGCACATTAAACCGTCCGTTTATCTGTTTATTTTAAAATAGCCTCCCTCGCAGACGTTTTTAGGAGAGCTCGTTTTTCATCCCTCCCCACAAACGCCTGCTCAACGGAAGACAACATTCCTTTCCCATGCTTAGCCAATCACATTGTACTTTCCAAATTCTGGAAAGTTGACATTGACCGCAAGGTAATCTGATAATTACTCGATCTGCATGAAACACTGGAAAGATTTTCTAACCTCCAATAAATGTTAGATTCAGAGAGGCAAAAATAAGATTTAATCAAATTTTAGAATACTCCATGCACTTCATAACCTTAAGGAAGGAAGGAAAAAAACGAAAACGGTAACTGTAGGGTCACGTTTTAGTCGCGTTTAGCCTGTCAACACTTTATTGCACAACTGTTTATTGGTCGCTTACCACGCAAATAAAACAATGGGAAAGGAATGTTGTTTCCGGCTGAGCAGGCGTTTGTGGGGAGGGATGAAAAACGAGCTCCCCTAAAAACGCCTGCGTGGGAGGCTAATTTTAAAAGGGAGCGAAGACTTCCTCCGCAAAGATGACGTAACGAATTTCTGGTCCCTGCTGTGACTCAGACAAACAAAGCGGTCACAGTGTTGTTATAATTAGCCTTTTGTATGGAAAAGTCTTGGCCTGCCTTTGTTGGTCATTTTTCAAGACTATCGCGTAAACGCAATTTAGTTCGGATTAGATATACACAAAACAATTACCTTACGATACTGAAGCGGAAAAATACTGAACGGTACAGAGCAGTGTTCTTCAAAGACAATCGCACGAAGTCACTATGAGAGACACGAGTTGTAAGTTATATGTGACTAAGGACTGAAGTAAGGGTGCCAAAAAATAGTGTAGACAAAGAACTGATCTGAATGGCAATTAGTGGCAAAGAATAAATTTTATACAGCAACGAAAGCGCTCTTATCTTCTTATTCCAGACTGTATTAAAAAATTATTCTAATTGAAGGAGTAACCAGATGCACTCCTAGTTCAATGTAGTAAAGTAAAACCTGTAAAACCCGTCTTCTGTAAAAACTTGTGAACTTGTGGACTGAATCAATATAGTAGCACATATTAGACTACAAATAATTTAGGAGAATTTCAGAAAAGGTAAAATATTACTGTTCGACACAGCATGCGCGGTGAGAAAACTCGCCGAAATCCGTTTATTGGTGAATCGGGGTCTACCTACCTGGGCGCACAACTGGTAGCTAAAAAATCTGCTTTTGTCAGTCTGGGGTATTTAAAATCTTGCCACAGGCTTTTGATATGAAGAAAGAACACAAAGGAACTATTTTTTCTTCAGCAGTGTTTGTTTTGGACGAATAATTCGCAGTATTCTTTGTCACAAAGTCCAACTATCGGATTTCATTAGCCTGCAAAAAGGCTACCAAGTCTCCTATTAAATATCAGATTTTAAGCCCGTTCGTGATTTGAATTTGAAAACCCGTTCGTCTGCTAAGTTATAAATCATTTTCTTGGCAGAAACGCCCCTCTCATAGAAACCCTCTAAACTGAATACAAAACTTGTCTAAGGCCCAGTTCAAACGTCGAATTTCACATGTGCCGAATTTAATTGTTATTCTAGTCGACTAAAATAGTTAAATACGGCATTTGATTCAAACGTCGAATTTAACTCACTGAACTCTCTCGAATTTAACTCTCTTCATTGTCAATATTCCCAGTAATATAATAATAATTCACTAAAATTCATTCATTAAGTTCGGCACATGTGAAATGCGACGTTTGAATCAAAAGTCGAACCTAAGTCGAATCTTCGACTGTTTCAGTCACAGATACGGCAAACGTTGCATTTAACTAAACAGTCAAATTTAATTGATTCAAACGTTGCACTTCACATGCATTTAACTCTCGCGTTAAGTTCGGCACATGTGAAATTCGACGTTTGAACCGGGCCTTTAAGTTACACAGTTTTGGAAAAGAACTGAAGCATTGCAAGCTCTTTGGATTGAAATATCTTTTGTAAATAACAAAAACATTTATCTGTGGTATAATATATCGTCAACACAATTATCCAGTTCAATTCATGTCTTATTTCGAAGAAATCATCGATTTTAGAAACCTTTGTAAACCCTGACCAAATTCTTCTCAGCAGTAACATCATTTCCGACATGAGCGATCACTCAGTCTACATTACCAAAAAACGCTAATTTTCAAAATTTCCCGCTGAACAATTCGCATAGTAAAAAACTCACTGAAGTTGACAGGGACAGTATCCTCATAGCCTGTTCCAGGTGTTCAGATAGTAGAACGCGGCGGTCAGTGGAGAGCGAGTTAAATTGTACACCGGGAAAACGGGAGGGCGAGAAGAAGGGGGCGGTGGAGGGGGGTCGAGAGCCCCTTTCCTCCTCTACTCTCCCCTCATTTTTTTTTTTCTTCGTGAATTTTTCTCCTGCGCTCAACTATCTGAACGCCTGGAACAGGCTAGTATCCTCGTAAACCACGGAACTGATTCAGACAATTTTTTTTCACCTTTTGATAACAAATTTAATAAAATTGTAAACAAATATACTCCCATTACAAAGTTATCAAAGCGTAACTGCCAAACAGCTTTCCAAGGCTTCTAGATGAAAAGCTACCATTGCGGTTTAAGACAAATTGTATGTGTCCGGTGAGGAAGAAAAATACAAAATATTATAGAGACAATATTTGTAGCCCGATTCGTCTAACTAATATCAGATTATTTCGAACGTCACAGAATGAACATAAAAAAGACGTGGAAAGGAATAAATGACGTCTTACATCGCAGAAAGAAGACCACGCTTCAAACTGCTTTTAAGGACTCTGATATTCAGTTTTTAAAAAAAGGCAACAAAACCGTGAAAGAACCTTCACAGGTGCCTTATATTTGTAATAAACATTTTTGCGTCTGTACGATATAGGCTACAATCTTGGACAAAGTAGATGGACAGTGCAGTCCTTCATCATTTTAAAATTTAATGCTAGAGTTAATCTATCTATGATTGCTAGCTACTTTTGAGGGCCAGCTATAAAAGTTCAATTCCATCCACTGAAATGTGCTCCTTGATAAAAAGGCTTAAGCCTGGGGGATACTCGACAAATTTTCATATACGGGGGAGGCTCCGCTTCGAGATCCAACCCCTTACCCTTTTATATACCATTTTTCACGAAAAAGGTAGCGCTTTCGTGTACCTTCTATTGACAAATGGTACCCCTTTCACATACTTTGTTAAGAACTCTGAAATGCACTGTCGTTTAAATAGGAATCAATTACCAAAATAGAACCTTTTTTTCGGCTTTATAAAGCCATAAAATTCATGTGCTCAGCCCGTTTGAGCCCTTTCACAGACCCAAATGACAGATTTCCCTACCCTTTCGTATACTTCAACGAGTAAAATCCCTGCCCTTTCATATACCTGAAACCTCCTCAGCGACGGGTCAGGGGTATCGAGCATCGAGTGGCAAGAGTTGGAAACCGATTTTCTTCATTTTTTGTCTATAGATAGCTTTTAGATAGATAAGTAATCTGATGTAGATTTTTTTTTATAGGAAAAGCTTTTTATTTTTGATAGAAGAAACAATATCAGTTTTCGTGGTCGGAGTATCAAAATGGCCTTACCATCAACTCTCCTCGCGTTGGCAAACAAAGCCGCAAGGACAACTTTGAGAAAACTTTAATTTTGGAGCTGTTTTCTGCGGCATTACTGATCATGTGCTAGAGTTTTTTTTGTAATAGCTCCAAATTTCCTCAGTTTAATCACACATTTAGACATTCCTCTAAAACATGCATAAGAATTGGCTGGGGTTTCTTAAGGCAGCCTCCAAACAAAAGCATCAAGTCCAGTAAAAATAGTGAAGCGTGGCCAAAATAACTTATTTACTGTAATTAACGGCTCCGAGTTTCCTAGTTTCCTAATGTAACAAGGTTAAATATCTTCCTGTTCCGTCATCCTTTGCGAATTACCATTGTCAAAGTCCTTATTTTTCCATAATAAGTGAGTTCCAGAACTATAGCGCGTTTGAGTTTTTCTTCTTCAAACACTGTCGGCAAGGTGTTACCCTTTCAAGAATTGCTTCGCGCCGAACATAAATCTTTTCACACAGACTGAGTCGTCGGCTGGTGGAGGTCAGTTTCACCTTTTCACCTCACTTTTTGATAAAAAAAAAAAGCTACTCTGCAATGCGGAAACGAAAGACCAGCCTTAAGGGTGTTCAAAGAAAGTGTCCAAATTTCTCCATGCGGGTTTGTTTGCGAACGCGAGGAAAGTTGATGTTAGCGAATTTTAGGTTTTCGAAAAGTAGGGATCGAAATTCGATCTTCTATAAAAGGATTCTGACGAGAACAATCACACCAAGAAAATGAAAGAAATTGATTTCTCAACTCTTGCCACGAAATTAGGATTTTTTTGTTAAGTACCTCAACTTTCTTCCACACAAGTTCTTATCTCCAGGGCCCATTTGTTCGAACGGTCGTTAGCACTTAAACCCGGGTTCCTTTTTCTTTTTATCAAAAGCACTATCTCAGATAATTTTCCAGTCATCAAATTGTAGGCAAAGAGAATTAAACTGAATTTGCTTTTTATTAAAGCTCTCATATCTGAGTTCAAATTTCGCACTATGGCAGGACATAGAGGCTTTTTACTGGAAGTACAATCCCACGCAGGGATATTTTCTCCGAGGGCAGCTAACCCGACTTAATCCTATTTAATATGTCGCGCTCCTCGAAAGTGCGAAAATTTTCTTGTCGTATATTACATTTCAGATACATTTTCTTAATCTTCATTTCGCGCCAGAATAAATTAGTTTGCGCGCAAAGGGCTCCTAAAAAAATCACAAAGTTTGTCCCACTTCGAGTCCACCTTCAGGAGATACGCCAGCTTGGTAGCAGGAATACATTACCGAGGCGAAGATCTGGCATTTTTTCCTCCTCGTCGTATTTTCTCCACGACAAATGTTTATATTTGTAGTGAGAATGCAGCGCATATCGGTGGATTTTACTTCATATGCATGCGGCCTGCTACTTCTGAAAGAAGAGTGCCGAATCTCATCGTTTTGTTCATGTTTACTATAGTGTTGGCGAGTGTAAGGTAAATGAACCGACAACTGTAAGGTAAGAATTAAAGTCTTAAATTTGTTACTCGGCGAAAAATCGTGGAATTGGAATTCCTGAAACCCGTGAGTATTACCTCTGTTACCTAATGTCATGCGATGACTCCTCGCTTTTTCGATGCGTAACACGATACAAGCGATAAATTTCGTTCGCAAAGTGAAGTATAATTTACTTAACGAGACCATTTGACGAATATTTCTCGTTATATGCTTTATTTATATTTGCGTGGCTTATTCAGGCTACATGCCAGGAGTTTGAAGACAATGTTTGTGTGCTATAATTATGCTGATAAGGTTTTTGCACCTTTATATTGAAACTCAGGTAAGCCAAACGTTTGTTAACTCTAGCAAAACACTCTTCTATTATGGAGGAACTTTTAACGTCTTTCGGGGCCCAATATGGGGTCAAATTTTTAGGGGGAACAAAGCTTGATTTTTGGCCAAACAGACTACAGCTTTTTTCTCTTTGAAGAGAGCGCAAGGCAAACGTCCGTGAGGGCAGTTTAACCCAGCGATTCTTTAGGTAGAGCTAACAAACATAGGCTGCACTTAAGGTGGCACACCCATGGGTGCAGTGTAACCCAGTGATTCTTTAGGCAGAACTAACAAACATAGGCTGCACTTAAGGTGGCACACCCATGGGTGCAGTGTAACCCAGTGATTCTTTAGGTAGAGCTAACAAACATAGGCTGCACTTTAGGTGGCATACCCATGGGTGCAGTGTAACCCAGTGATTCTTTAGTTAGAGCTAACAAACATAGGCTGCACTTTAGGTGGCACACCCATGGGTGCAGTGTAACCCAGCGATTCTTTAGGTAGAGCTTACAAACATAGACTATACAGGTGTACATCTGATGGCAACAAGTTTTCCAGTTAAAACTTTGTCATAAAGTGCTAAACCATGGCACTTCGACTATTTCTTTATCGCGCGCTTGATACATTGTTTTGACGCACAAGTGACTGGAGAAGTCGTATTGTCTAAAACCATAGCAAAAGACAAATTTACACACATCACAGAGGTAAGGTAAGGTAAGGTAATACACGGTATTTCCTTCAGGTACATTTACATTCAAGTATAGAAAAATAACTACTAATAACTAAGCTAGAAATGAATCTACGATAAAAACTAAAATAATAACGATATAACAATAAAAAAAACCTGCTTTACATTGAGGCCTTGTGTAAAGATACATATATCTAAATTACGGTTTTTTAATTTTCCTTTAGAAAAATCATTGCCGCACCTTCAGAGACAAGCTGTTCTACAACACTCTTCCGTTATAAGCCGAAAGGCTTCTTTTTCAAAATTCAGTGCGGGGTTGTGGAACAGCGAGCTTGTTTGTATTCATGCATTTTCTGTTAGGTTATAAGCGATTAAATCGCATGCAGCGAAGAACAAAACGCGAAGGCGTCAGATATTCTAGAAGCGTGTTATTTAGAGGGTCTCAATGGGGTTAAGCGTGTGGCGTGAAACGTCCAAAAAATTAACCGTGTGTCGTGAAAAAGGGAAAAAATTAACCGTGTGTCGTGAATTATTTTTGTCCAGATAACTGTGTTGTTTGTAGCGTTTCCTAAGCTCTGAACAATTATTTGATGTATGTGGTTTATTTGATATTTTTAGTTTGTTTTTCAGACAGAAAAAAACATTTATTCGATATATAGACAAAATCACCACAGGTATCCCAAAGAACACGAAATAACAATGCACATTGTGTTTGACGTCATTTTTGAAGATAAGCACATGGCTGGTGGATTTTAGAGTCTGTCTGATCGTCCCGGTGGAAAGTCTTGACGATGAGTGTGATTAAAGCCATTGTAAGTGTCTTTAGTCAAGGGCAAGAAAAGCCAATCGAAAGATATATGTCCAGAATTCTGTTAAGCGACGAGCACTCCTGCGCAAATGACTCCAGAATTGGTGGTGTCGAAAGTACGTAAAGTACACCAATACGTTCAATCGACAGTGCGCAAAGTCAAGGAAAGTAATAAACTAAAGGAAGAAGCGTCGACAAATAGTCCTCAAGGAACTGTTTCCAAAAAAGCGCAGACCTCAATTGAGCTTTTGTTGAAAGGTATGACCAATCTTATGATAAATCTCGAAAAAGTAAATCCAGAATTCAAGTAAAACGTTGTTTCCAAAACATTGTTAACAACTGAAGTAGAAAATCTGCATGCAGTGTCACACTTTAAGAATGAGACATTTAATACTCTTCAGTACGCCATGGACTTTGGCACTATAGAAAAAGAATCTCTTAAATGAGTTTCTAAATGGGCGGCAAAGTACTTCACCCATCCGGCGTCCTATGATCCAGTTCCCCAAACAGGAATGTTGCTCGGTGACATCATGTTTATGTCGCCACTCCAATCCAAGACGCTCCCCAATAGGGAGGAAGTTGCAATGCGGGGATGGGTTGACAACTTTCGCCCTGTGAGGCAAAGAACTGTCCGATCTGAGACCACAAAAGATAGAGCAGGAGCTTTGCCTCCTGCCATCTATACAAAGCGAGCCGATTCTATAACAAGAGTATTCTTTAGACGTGATCAAGAAATAAGCGCAGATCTCCCAGATTAGACAGATGCTGAAGCCCCGAATGTACCCGTGCCCAAGGGCGTATCTTTAATCAGCTTTGTTGATGATTGTACCATCGAAGTTGTCCACGCAACTCAGTCAACTCAGGTATCCAACTCAGATTGTGATTTCGGCGAGGAATATGAAACGGATTCAGACGATAGTTTGTTTTCCGATGACGAACCTGATTATGTAACAAACAAGCCAGTAATAGCAAGATCGGGAAGACAAGTCAAGGCCTGGGCAAAGTTTGATGTTTAATCACCGTTAGAAATGTAAGTACATATTTCGTTGTGCCCATAGTTAAAACTCATAAGAATGCAAACATAGTTAGTAGAGGGAGACCGCTAAACTATGATGGAAACAATGAAAAAAAGCAAATAGCTCTCAGATGCTTAAAAAAAAAATGAACAATAATTCATTGTCTTAATTCTGACATTCGTTTTTAGTGTTTAGCACCACTTTGCCAAAATATACTAATGTTTTTGTTGTTTTCCTTGGCTGTTTTTCTCGGGGCCTTCAACATGCATTGCAGGAGACGTTTTTGTTTTTTATACAAATTGCATTTCTGCTACTTTTTTGTACCTGGAACCTGATTAGACTGACTAGATTTGCTTTGTCATTTTTTCAGGGGTCAGTATCGTCAGTGCCCCCGATTATCAATGCCACTCTTTAGAAAGGGGCGACAATATTTGTTGTTGTTGTGAATTTTTGAACAGTAATACGTGTATGCTAATCTTACTTAACCGTGCCGAAGAAAAATTAAGCGTGCACCGTGAAATCGCGAAATTTTTACCCGTGTACCGTGTTTGCTACACCCCCATTGAGACCCTCTATTTACAGTGCTGTGCATTATTATTGCTTAACTAACTAACTAACTACGCGCTGATGGAAATAAGTTTCGGCCGCTTTAAATTTTGAAACAATTCACTGGTACTGGATAGTCATAATTGGAGCGGAACGTTAGCACGCGAGCAGAGTGATTCTGCTGTAGTTTCTGCAATGTAGAAGATATTACGGCAATGAGGCTCCCGAGGTCCGTTCCCGAAATCAACACTACATGTAGTATCAGATGTATTCTGCTTGCAGACGTCTCCTTTTCCAGGTTAGGTTAAATAAACCGTACCAACGGTTTGTTTGACAAAGCTCCCACGAGATGGTTTTTTGGTGATTTTATTAATTTTTCCGATCCATTTTTTTTTCATCTCTATTTTCGCGGCTTTTGCGATACAAACTAAATTCATTTTTAGTTGTGATGGCATTGCACTGCTTAATCATGACGGCTTTGGAAGAAACTGAATATATTGCGCTTCGCGATTTCGCAAAATTGCTGCTGAAATTAAAAAATATTTTCGTCCAAAAAAGCGTTTTCACGCTTCGTTCTCTAGTCAATTATTTCGTTTATCTCGTTTTCTAAAGGTCCTTGAGAACTGAATAAGACAATATTTTATTACCCACAACCTAAAAACCTGATTTATTTTCACCAGAACGAAACAAAACTGACCTCTGAAATGGAAGAAGAAAAGCCTTTTATTTTTGCCGGCTTCGGCCTGCCGACGCGATCGTGTCCGGTTTGCTTTCATATGATGACATTTTCCTGACAGAAGGGTGTCGGGAAAAACACCTCGCGCTGATCATACGTGACAAAATCCGCCGCGCCTAAGCTAATGAAGAAAAGTCTCCTGGAAAGCTCCATACAATTCCTTATAACAAAATTATAAGGAATTGTATGGAGCTCTCCGGGATACTTACAGTGCAAGCCCTGTGTGTCTTCTCATGGCTTCTTAACATAATCGTAGGGAACCCACGCTCTTATTTGTAAACTGCAAATGGAAATTAAATAAGAGAGAGAATCTTACCTGTTTTGTTCTATTCTTGAATCTGCTGTGGTGCGAAGTGAAATGGAAGTTGTTTTACGATGCGAAAACTATGTTCAAGTCGACGCTTTAACCGTTGTTGATTTCACAATGCTTTATGTGGTTTAGTCTGCCACACAGCCGTTTTTGGACGGCTGTGTAGGAGACTATATGTGGTTTGGCTCTCATTTCACTGATAGTGTCATGCGCCGTTTGCTATTATCGACTCGCGTTTCGTTGTTGGTTATTAATTTATTGACAATTCGAGAGAGAGTACAAAGAGAAAAGAGACATTTTTTTATTACTGTTAATTCAAATAGTTAAAAAAATTAACAACCAACGATGAAACGCGAGACGATAATAATAAGTTGATAACAACCGGCGCGTGACCACATAAAGCATTGTGAAATCAACAACGGTTAGCGTAGACTGCCAACAGTCTCTGTTTTTCTTTGCAATAATCGCGCTGGCTGAGATAAGAACTAGACGGATTTAGGATCTAGGTGGACTGCAAGCAGCCTACGCGTTAGCGTCGACTTGAACATGGTCTTCGCATCGCAAAACAACTTCCATTTCACTTCGCACCACAGCAGATTCAAGAATAAAACTAGACAGGTAAAATTTCATCTCTTATTTAATTTCCATTTGCAGTTTACAAACAAGAGCGTGTGTTCCCTTAGCCTCCCACGCGTTTTTAGGGGAGATCGTATTTCGTCCCTCCCCGTTTGTGGGGAGGGAAGAAATACAAGCTCCCCTAAAAACGCCTGCGTGGGAGGCTACGGTTCCCTATAATATAATTATGACACACATGGACAAAACACAAAAACTATCTATAGCTATGGAATACTAAATAGCTATTAACAGATAAAGCCATAGTTCTTGTAAAGTTGCATCATGTACTTGTTAAATTTCATTTGGCCTACTATTGATCAGGGCCCTCTGGTTGCTGGAACAGCGGATGGCGACATATTGGACATGTGCGGCTGAATTGAACAAAAGATTACAGTGAGTTGGAACAACGGCAACTTTATTCATTTATTAAATTTACTGTATATGGAAAGTTGCCTAGTCCCTAGGCCTCATTATCATGCGAGGCCGATGCGTTTCGGGTCACGTGGTCCGAGAAAGTTTTTGAGGCCTAGACAAACTCGGAAAAGTGAGACATTTTTTCTCACTTGGGGCGGAGCTTTGGGACGCAGGCGAGCTGTCAATAACTTTTCCGCGCTGATGAAAGATGTCCAGCAGCCATGGAGAGTACAGAGAAACGAGCATTTTTATTCTATGCACGTTTTCATTGTTGAAAGTCCCTTGGCCTTTCTTTTTCATTTGTATCATTAAACTAATTTGAACTTTATTTCATGTCAAAAACTATTTGTAGGCTAAGCAAAACAGCGTCGCAAAAAAATTATTTGATCAAGAATCGGAAGGTAAGCTAAAGAAATAAGTTTATATTTATTCTTGGATATGACAAGCTATCTTTCATTTCTCTATTTTCGCTTGCTCCTATAAATTTCTCGTTATCATTTCACTTCGAAATACTTTATGTAATTTAATTTTTGGATTTGGAAGCTTATCAAACTAATCGGACAGGCTGTTGAATTTGGTCTCTAAATTTGGTAGAATGTCAACACACTGTTTCAAATCTTTTTATCAATAAAGACTATCTTATGAATGGTTCATTTGAAGATGGACTAAAAGAGAAATTACTTAACAATTATTCTTTGAAATCGAGGTGAATAGTGGCAAAATATTTACCGAGCCGCGAAAGCGGCGAGGTAAATATTCCCAAAGCCACTATTCACCGAGATTGAGAAGAATAATTGTTTTAGTATATACACACGAAGTGATCTCAACAAAATCAGAAAGGAAACCATTCAAAAGTAGGATTTGATTGACAGATCAAATCACGCGTAAGTTTAAAAATAGATCTTGGCAGAATTTTCAAACATGGCAATTCACAAGTTTACTCATTTCGCAAACAACAGCGTAATGGCTTCAATGGAATCGCTAAAAGTTTGAACTGTTTCCTTACCTGAGAAAAAAAGTAGAGCTGTGTTGTTTTCTGTTGACTCGCCAAGTTTATAGCCAAAAGGGCATGTTGTGTCGTTCTTCGCATGAAGTGCTGACAAAAATGGCGGCTCGGTTGCTCGAGGTAAGAGGTCGTCTTCCTGTATCATTCTTTTTCCTGTTTACTTGAAATGTAGAATTTCTGCAAACATTTCCTTTTAAATTTGTTTGTCATAAATAAACTTCGATTTTTGAGCCAAAATTTTCTTCTTAGAAAACGCTGAGTTCACGAAACGGCTTCTTCTACGCGAATACACGGGAGTTGTAAACAATCCATCGAGCACAAAACTCCTGCTACAGTAAATTGAAAAACGCCGTATTGAATCCTTCCAAGTCTTTTCTTGCCTTAAAAAAAGTCAGCCCTAGGATTTTGTCGACTTTTAAAAGATCGTTCTCTAAAAAAAACGGGAAAAACACCGAGCTCAAACATTATCCACTCGCTAGGAGGTGAATATTGTTGAATAGTCCGAGATACCGAACCAATCAGATTGCTTAAATCACCAAGATCACTGAGTGTGTATATACTAATTGCTCGTTATACAGTAGTATTCTTTCCGTTTTGTTCTTTTATAACACGAACTAGGTTAGTTACTGTTGTAATAGTGTCAATAGCGCCGATCTTTAGCGAAGGGTATTCACGCGCAAAGTTATTTATAGATTATTTCAGTTGACCGTGTGAACTCTTCAAAAATGCTCACGCATGCGCACTCCGAGATTGTCTAGGCGTCTCCCGGCTGCTCGTCTCGGATACGTCACCGAAATGCATTGACCGAGAGGGCCTGAAAAGACGCCGTACAGGGACTAGGCAATATGGAAAGAAACAATAGAAAGAAACGCTGGTAGTGGATGGATTTGGAGAAGAAGCGATGAAAGAGGAAAAACAAGGTGCAAATTTCACGGCAGCGACAGGGGCACTGTTTGGGTGCTGGGGAAAAGGATTGGTTGCAGCAGTGTGGAAAAAATACAATGGGAATAGAGCGTGTGTTTGAAAGACCTTATGATTATTATAATTACAAATTTTCCTCCTTAGCCATAGACGTTGTGAAATTTCTACCCTTAGCTTTTGTATAAACTAATGCCTGGAAACGTTCCGAGGGGTGGAGCTAACTTTTGTACAAGGGTTAATCTTTCAAAAGAAACAACCGACCAACGATAGTGAAAAAATCATTCGACGTAGTGTCACTTTTCCCTTTCCCTGAGCTTTTGAAATCTCTTAGTAGACCTCATCAGCAGCATGAGAGATGCTTTTTCATGGAAGTTAAAAGCACTTTTAGGATCAAAGAATCAAAGCAACGAACTCCTTAGCCAAAACAGCAACAATGAAACGACCACAAAAATATCATAACATAACCAATTTTGCAGCTGGCGCATCAATTTTACGCATAAACTTATTTAAGAGTAACCAAATATTGGCTGCCACGACCCCAAGATGTTAGCTGGTGATTATCTTGGATAAATCTTCACCCGTTAATGTTACTCTCTTTTTTTGTAAATGGCTTTTAATGATTGCCATGATTCCAAGTACCGTGTTTGCCGTTGTTATTTTGGATAGCTCCTCGCCCGTTAATGTCACCGTCTTGATTGCTAAATGGTTTGAATTTTCTTTTTTCTTTTAAAACCGAGCATGGTCTGTCAAGAAAAACGCTAGTTGACAAATGCGACGCTGGCCATGGGATTTACTGGCACGGAAAGTTACCTTGAAACTCACGTCTTCTGAGCTCAATTTTTTTCAAATTTTCCTCCATTCTCCTTACCCCCCCCCAACCCCCCCCCCAACTAGAATTTTTAACTTGTGGGCAGGTGTGCTCAGACATCACGGACCAAAAGTTCTCGCATCGATAAGCTACCAAAATTCCTTATTCTTGACTTACCCGTGGTGCTTCGCGGACGCGTGTTTAATTTTTGCGTAGAGCTCCACTTTTATTTATAGTCCTAAATAAGCTTAGAAATATTTCATGAAAAGTAAATTTTAAATTCTTCAAGTAAAAGAAAGCTTCACACACAACCTATCTTTTTTACTTCAGGCTTACTTAAGCCTACTTTCCCACGAAACATAATTAAGATTGATTGACATACTTCGCATTTCTCAAAGGTCAAGAAACCGCAAGTTTGCCTAGTCTTAAACTTTCTTGAATCGTTTCAACTTTCCGACTTTAATGAGATGCAAAAAACTTTACTTGATCGAGATTTTACTTAGGCCTTCACAAACGCATTTTTGGTTAAGTAAAACTTAGCATGCTCTTAGTTGAGACTATGGAAATAATTAACAATGTCATACTTACATTCCGTTCTGTATCATGGCTATAGCACAGTCCTTGTGCACTTTATGGGAGCAAGGGAGGATCTGACAACCACTGAAAGCATCCTTGCATAAAAAGAAACAAATCATTGTCTAAGCACACGGAACTATAAAAAGCGGAACGAGTGTTTACCCGCTAATTCGGGCAGGAAAAATTTAAATATATAAAATACAGTTTTCTTAGATCCTTAAATCAATACTTGAAACTAAAAGTGTTCCTCATATACACAATGACTCGAATTAGCTATCGTTACCACATTAACCCTCGGACGTACACGCAAATTCATACCACCATCGAGGAACAAGGGGAAGAATGGATCCCCCCACCCTTTCTCCTAAAGTTTTTAATATCTGACAGTATTTCGAAACGATTTTGCCTTCAGTGGAAAGCCTTTGATTTTCTCAAAAAAATGAGGTATATTTTATGGGTGTTGGCGCAGCTGGAGGCCTGTGACGTCACCAACGATGGTTGCCATCTTGGATTTTACCAAGAATTAGAAATTAGGTTAAAACCGCGAGAAATGGTTTTTGTTTGTGCTTCAAATGAAAAATAACACATAAATAAGCACTTTGCACAATTTTAGCTACAAGATTCACTTTTATTGTTGAAAGAAATTGAAAAACATGTATTTTCACTCAAAAATGGCTTGACCACCTGCTACTTATGACGTCATATCTCGTAACCATAGAAACTGACCATGACTCAAAATGCGTGCGGGGGATAAACGAACAAACGAACAGCTACCGAAAACGTCAGGTGCTGATGTTTAACCCTCTAGGAAAAGACTCAGAAAAACCTCAGGGGAGGTGGCACCCCCCCCCCTTCATTGTACGTGCTATGGTTAAAACAGCTTTGTTAGATCGACCTAGATAGTAATCTGCGCATGACCCATATGTTTGATCTCGCGAATTGAAATGAACGTTTGTAACGTTAAAACTTTTCAATCTACCTCCAGGCATATACAGCATTCATCATGCCCCGAGTCTGGTCGGCACTTGTGCTTTCCCTGCAGTCGTTTGTCCAGACAAACGTTGCATACATCGCAATGAAACGACTTGTCGCGGTGAATTCTACAATAAAAAACAAAGGAAGAAGCAAACAGAAATTATTCATGAAATTAAACAACCAAGGTTTGAAAAGGATCGAATACTGCTATTTCAAGAAACATTCTCAGTAAAGTGCAGGCGACAATCCCGAAAGGTATTGTGGGTGGCTTTAAATTCACTGTTCTTTAGAGAACTTTGCAAGAATGAGAAAAGAGGCCATGGAGGTATGTTTCCTGGTGCAAAAGAAAAGCAACGAAAGTAGGTTCGACAGCTTCAGTGGCAGGAACAATGTATTGACCATACCCATATTACCTTTCGAGATTGTCGCGTGCAAATTTTAGACAACCTTTGTAAAAATAGTTGTAACGCGCATTGCAATTGCCACTAGCGATCAAACCAAGTGGGCGGAGTATAAGAGACTTAGGAATGAAGTCAACCATTCCATAATCGCCTCCAAAAAGGCTTACTACCAATCCTTTTTCATTGAAAATGTGTGCATCGTAAAGGTTACCTGGAATGGAACTTATTTATTCTTGTCAAGAACAAAAAGAGACCCAGGCGGTCTTCAAACTGCAAAAGCGGTGTGCAAATTCATTAGGAATCTATCAGCTGGCAAACCGGATTGCCTCCATGGAATCCTTAGCCTGCCTTTTTAAGGCATTCGTGTCTTTTTCGGCTGCTCTTTTCACCCATGTCTTCAATTTAGTCATTGCACTGGGATTATCCCGAGGAATTGGAAAATGGCCATAAAGTAACACGAATCTTCAAAGCTGACTCGAAGGTGGACCCAGCTACTTACAGGTTTATCTCCGTTCTTTCAGCAATTGCTAAAATCTTTTAAAGCCATCTCCAATTAGATGTACAAGTATTTAGACGATAGAAAGTTATCATCTAAATTTTAATATTTTACACTCTACCTTTACAGCTCTTATAGCCTGCAATTGGTATCGCAATATCATCGACAATGGCTTAACAATTGCAATTCTTTTTATCGATGTAAAAAAGACTTGTGATACTATTGATCATGAGATCCTATCACCCAACTAAGAGCTAGTATTCAGGGATGCTAGCCCAAACCTTTTTAGGAACTATTTATCTTACTGATCACAGGTTACTCTAATAGGTCATGAAACTTCTGAAGCATGTCATACACTTTGCGGGGTTCCTATGAATCGCCTAATTTGCAACTTATCAGATGTGATAAGATGATACAAATCTCACTGTCTCGTCTAGAGACCACGAAGAATCGTTTTCTTCCCTCACTCATGGCTTTCACAATGTAAGACTATGGCTCCATTGAAATCAAATCGTTAGTGTCAATGCTGTCAAGACTGTATGTATGCTTAGGGGGAAACAGCATAAAGTATCTCTTCTGCCTAGTGATCCTGACATTCATCTTGACGGGCACTCAACGGAAAAAGGTGATTTTTACAAATGTCTCGGCGTCCAAGTGGATGAGACTTTGTTTTGGAGTTCTCATTTTTTTGCAATATTAGTCTAGAAGTTGCAAAAGTTCTTGGAGCCCTAAAAAGAGTGAAGCCAATATGCACCCAAAGGACTCTTATAACAATTTACAAGCCGTTCATTTTGTCTTATTTTGATTATTGTAGTGCTGTAGTCCTATTAGTGTTGGTCTTTGTCAAAAAGTTGAAAAATTGCAAAATAGGGCGGTACGTATAATATCTGGTTCTCATTGTTGGGTCAGATCTGGTCAGATTCTCCCTGATCACAATTTGGCAAGCCTTGTCGATAGACGAGGTGAGCAAATGAAAGCATTTATGTTCAAAATAGTGAACAAGCAATTACCTGAATATCAGTCTGAATGTATATTTTTCAACATAGATGTAGTTCGCGAATATAATCTATGGGGTACGCAGCTACATATTTTTATTCCAAGAACAATCACCGAGGCCCTTAGAAGACGTTTCGATACAAGGGTGCAGTTTTATGGACCGTCTATCTGCCGAAGGTTAGCGGGCCATTAGCTTATCTCGTTTTCACGTTTTTAAATAACTAGTTGGTTAAATAAATGCATTGCAGTGAATACGGATGTACCCATCGTTGAAGTGTTATACACTACTTAATCGTGGGCTGCTCATATTTGAAGAGATATGAAAAGAACGCAACACACCTATGTTAAAAAAGTATATTTCGTTCGTACCTAAGACGAGAATTTAGCACGTACCTACAGATACCGCACTTGTCACAATGAAATGGATTCTTGTCGAGCGAGGTGAAATGCTTACATATGGCGCAGAAATAATCCGCAAATTTCGAGTGACATCCGCGACAATTTTGACTTCCTTCGTCAATCTATGGTTTAAAAAAATGTATGGGGAAAATTTTTAGGGTCATAAATGGCATTAGATACACTGCTATACAGAAAAAGTAATCAAACTTTTAAAATAAAATATGATATAATAAGATAAACAAAAGAAAGACCTTAAGTGGAACGAGAAGATCTACATTCTTAGAGGCTTTCTACCTTGCAAAATATATTTTAAAAAAGGAGATCTAAGGGAAATGCACGTTTAAGGGATATCTAACATTTTCCAAGAGATTTCTGTTGTGGTCTATCTTTCTAATTCTAAAAATTCAAACGACTGCAAATGCTGAGGTCAAAAAATACACTCTAATTAACCCATTACATCTATAACTTGATGACGCTTGACGCCTGCATGTGTGATATAAATGATTTCATTTTAAGAAACTTTTAAGTAATAAGCTAATAGATGGATGTGTCATCATCTTACCACTTGTTCGTGGTAACAGATAATGCATCTGATATGTGTAGCATTTATGGCTCTTGCTTGGTCATCAGTGCATGCAGCCGACTCATTGTGACATCTGTGACAGGGATAGAATCTGCCGCAGCATGGAAAACGGACAAGGCATCGCCGCTGATAATGACTGCATGCGGGACGTGGGCTTTCTTGAACTGGTGAAGTACGATCTTCTCTCTCAGTGTCTGTGGCTCGTTCATTTCTCGGAAGAGGAGCTGTTTGTTCTCCAGAATATATTCTTCCACCAGTTTCGGTTAGGCCATTGTCCTCTTCGCTCATCGCTTGTTCTTGAATACCTACCTTCTCCGTATGTTGTTGTTCCGTTTTAACTTGCTTTTCGGCAGTATGAATAGAGGTGAAGAGGCCCACAGTTCTTGACATGACCTTTTCTAGATCCTGTAGACGAGTTTCAATGTTATCTTCATATAAATCCCGCTGGCCTTCGTTCTCAGTAACCGAACCCGCTTCGCTGTTGTTGGCCGAATGCAAGGAGGATTCCCCATAACTGTCAGTACTTTTTATGAACTTAGTCGTGGTACCGGCTATGCCGTTGCTAGCATTTGGCATTGGGCTGTCAAACGTTGGTCCATGATCTTGCGTAAAGTGAACACAGCCGCCTTTTTCTTGGTAATTACGTGCTTGGATGTGGTTTTCAGTGGTTAGTTGTGGGGCTGGAAAATGCCAGCTTTTATCTTCCTTTAGGAGAGAGGACTGACTCCTAGCCACAGAATGAAAACTTCTTTGGATGTTACCGCCACCTTCAAAAGCGTCAGTTTCAAGTAGGGGTAGATTTATGCTTGACGATTTATGACTATTCTGTAATGCGTCTTGCCCATGCAAGATAAAACTCTTTTTACTGCTTAAATCACTAGCAACTTTAGTTGAATAGAGATGCTCATCACTACAGTGATCTAAAGGGTCTTTCCATTCTCCTCCATCTAAATTAGGGTTGTGGAAGGTATCGTTAGTAACAGCATGGCGCGCCACAAAGTTGGCATTTAGTCCGAGAGTAATTTCCTCAGACTGTTGGCTGGAAAGTAGCTGGGCGGACTTGGCAACGACACTGGAGCATCTTGCTGCTTTAGGCAATCCTTGTTTAGGTCTTGCGCCACCATGGTCTGGTGAATGATAATTGTTTGCAGGAGTGTTGGCGGTAGTAGCGGTCACCTCTCGTCTGTCTAAGGTCACCGGATCAGAATTTTGAATCTTGAGCTTCCTTATTTTCTTTGTATCACTATCACCGCCGCCTACTTCATTATAACAAGTTTTTCGAAGTTCCCTTTCTTTAATCGTGTGATCACCTGAATGGAGCTTTTCGGTCGTCATGGCGGGACCGTCGACGATATCTTGAGATGTTTGTGGCGAGGCATCTGTTAAATAGCCGTACGCGCCTGCCACAATATCGTCACCGAGAAACCGAGAACTGATACTGGCTCCCATAGCTCCATGTTGGACTTCTGAATGCAATAGGGTGGGTCGACCAACAAAGGTAGTGGAATCTGGAAAGCCGTCTAAAGCACAACCATCTGCGACGACATCGCCCCCCAAAAATGGAGATCGTGGTGTCGTTTCCATGTGGGTTTTGCTGTGAATTGCACTAGCACCGCTTTGATGGCCTTGTTCACCCAGTTGTAGTTTTCTACCAATTTGGCCTGGTACGTCAAGTTTATCATGGCTTTGTTTTCTCCTAGAATAGGTGAGTTCTAGATTGGACCTCTCAAAATCTGGTGAGGTGCTGTGAACCGCCTTCTCTGCTCTCTCTATAAAACACTCACCAATCTCTAAGATTTTGGAAGATTCAGAATTGGTTTCACTGCCAAGCAAGCTCGTTTTCTTTTGATTCTGGGGGTCACGGCTTATGAAAATTCCGCTATGGAGGTCATTTCCCTTTTTTAGTTGCATTACGTCATTGTTGTGTTCGGTATGATTTATTTCAACCCAGCCGATTTTGGGGTCTCTGATATCCATGCCTCTTTTTTGGGTGCACGTGGCTTCTTCAAAACCCATGGGCTGTTCCCTTTGTTGGTCACAAACCTCCTTGATATCAGCTTCGTTTTCTTCCGTTACGGAAAAATGATCACGTTTCTTTTCCCGCAGCAAGGGGCCGTCCATAGTCTTACTTGTGCTTGCATTTTGTTTTTCCTTTTCATCAACCGCTGACTGACAAACCGAGCCGTTCCGGAGTTCAGAAGAACTGGGAAATACCCAGTCTCTCTGTTCTTTCATTTCTTCACTTGTCTGCAGAATACCAGGGGCGTGTTTCTTGTAAAAGGCCAGAGAATTTCCACAACTTTCCGAAAAACTCTCATTACCTTCGAAATTTTTGTTTCCATCTACCTCTCCTTCGTGTTCAGAGTAATCGAAAGATCCTGATCTTAGACGTCCACAATGAAATTTCTGATGAGATGATTCTTCCACAGAAGACACTTCTTCTATACACTCTTCTTTTGTAGGGGATTCACTTTTTACCGAGGGGCAACGATTTGGAGGTATTTCCTTTTTCTTCATTTCTTCTCGTAGCTTAGCAATGGAGAAGTGTCTAGATTTCCTGTCTTTTTCGAACAGCTCCCTCCCGAACGGTCTACCTTTATCGGTGACGACCACAAAATTACTTCCTTCCGCATTCGCTGACCCAGAAGGTGTAAACGGCAAGTCGTTTATCTCTTCTGTGTTACCTTCAGAAATGGAGGCTGTTTTGTGGCAATAACTAAAAATGCTGGCGGAGGCAGGGGAATCGGGAGTCACGTCTTCGTGAAATTTAAGGGAAGATACGTCTGAGTCCAGAAAACTGAAAGAAGGATCAGTTTCGGTAACCTTTGGAACCACCTCATTTTTTTGGACGCCTTGGAATACATCTTCAGGATGTACGTCTGGTACTGCAGGGTGTTGGTCGCCATGAAGAAGGTAAGTTAATTCACTGACCGCTGTTAAATACTCAAGGGTAATAGCATTCAGAAATTTTCTCGCACTTCTCTCCTACAGGTCAGACAAACATTCCTCAAATTAATTTGGAGATATTTCTAGAGAAACTGTTACCAAATTTTCTCCTACAATAATCAAACTACATTGTTTAAATATAAGGTCACAGTTAATTTCCCCATTGTGTGTTGCACATCACTTCATTTAAGTTTATGTCTTAGTGGAGTTTGGCAGGTCACTTATTAATAACCGCTTTGCTGACCTGCTTTCACGACAATCGATCAGATAACACTGAATGATAAGGCAGGGCGACAAATTTGGGGAAGGTCATCCATATCCCCTGTATGTTTACCCACAAAGCCCTTAGGAGTTCTTAAGAGCTGGTTTAGACGTATCCGTGCGTTGCAGATGGAATTGGAATTTAGAAGTCTAGCAGTTTGAGGAGAGAGGAAAACCAGAATACTCTCAACCCAGATATGGCGTCGACGCCGGGATTTGAACCCGGGCTACATTGATGGGAGGCGAGTGTTCGCACCACTATGCCACCCTTGTTCCCTTAGGCCTCTAATACGAACTATCATTCACGTCACCAAAGTGTTTCCAGTTAAGGTTATAAAAAATAGTCATAATTCAGAGAACGCGAGTTAACCTTCCATCTCCGCTCGTTTTGGATGAAAAAAATAATCTAACGTACTAGTACAAGAAAAGCTCCAATTTTCCTGGTTCATAAAGTCTTCTCAACTGATCCCTTTTCCCGTCGAGCACTTCGAAAATCGACGCCTCATCAATCCAATCAGAAGTCAATACTTAATCAAATATTGTTTTGAATTTTCAATTCCTTAACTGAAGAACGGGATATTGAATCAGATAATAAACGCAACGTTGAAATGATCAAGTTCAATTTTATTCTTCCTAGTAACGGCTAAAAATTTCTTTGTAAGTTCTGTACAAAATCGTAACTTAGGTCGTACATTATTTAAATTTTATGTAATATATATTACTTTCATATGAAACTCAGCAACAACGTGGCAGTGAAATCGAGATCCGTTTACTTACTTCTTCAGAGGATCTTTGAAAAGATGCTTGTTCATTGGATTCATGGAGGGCAGCTGTAGGCGCAGCAGCCCAGGAGCATTCTCGAGTAATCGCGGTCCCCTCGCGTACTCCATTACGGGTGCTGGTCCAGTGATGAATGATGACTGGTGTGAAAAATTCCTCAAACACGCTGTCATACACTTCTGAGTTGAAAAATGAGCCTTTCTGTCCAGTTCCACCTAACTGCTGTTCTCCGTCATCGATGAATATGATCTGAACCCTTTGTTTGATGAAATTATTTCCATACCAAAGTGTTATTTTGGCTTTAACTGGAAGGACCACTGTTAGGACAAGGCACTGGTTTTGCACTCTCAATGAGGACATCTTTTGCCATTTACATTCCTGTAGAAGCCATAGAGCAATTTTACCGAACATGAAACAACTGGTCGGCTCATCCGCAAATGTAAGCCAAGCTGTCTTCTCGCACAGAAATGGGACGATGGAATGCACGTTGCTCCTTCCGTTAGGTCTTTCAGCTTCTTCTTTTTCTTCAGACAAGCAGAGAGGCAGGAGCTCAACACGACGCTCTGTCAAAAACGATTCTTTCTCTGAAATCACAGAAAGATCAACAATGAACTGAGTAGCTTCGTCTTTCTCGTCAAGGCATTTGATTTCAAGGTACTCTTGGAAGGAACGCAATGTCGCCTGCTCTACTTGCTTTATGTCATCGACGTCTGGAATTGCATCTGAGCTTTGAATGGCCAATAAGCTGTACGTCGGCATACCTTTCCTATAGACTATGTTTCGAAACACAGAATTTCTAGGAATGGAGCTCTTCAATTTACTTCCGCTGTCACCAATTGCAGTGGAGAACAGAGCATGTTGCACCGCAGTTTTCCCGTTAAAGGTTACTGACGTCCTCGATGAGTAAACCTGCAGCTCATCGTTAGCACTCAGGAAGAACCAACCATCGTTCGGAAAAAGAGATGCGTAAAGATCATACGCGGCAAAAATGGCATCGTGCAACTGCAGTTGTACAGAGAAGAGGATTAGCAATAAAAGAACCAGTTTCAAATCCATTTGACTGTCCAAATGCAACTTCTCCTTGGCTTCTGTTTCACTCTCAGCATCATACTCGTTAGCACTGTTTACTGCGTCTTGCTTCAGTTCTTCAAGAAATCTGATCAGGTCGGAGTTCTCTTTCACTTTGTTTTGATTGGCGAAGTTTGTCTGACTGATTAAGTTAAATAGGCTTACTAGGGGTGGCAAGGATTGCCCTTGTACTAGATGATTTGTCTGGCAAAGTTCGCCAGCTAGTTGGAAAAAGGCACCGGCTTCATTTTTCATTCCCAGACGAAGGAAGGTTTGGCCACTCAGCAAGAGATCACGGGCATTTTTTTGAGAAACAATCAAAACGATTTCTGACTGTGTAGCTTTTGCAGTTTTTCTCGGCAGCGGCTTCTCTTTCTTTTTTGTCGTCTCTGATAAACTCTGCTTTTTCTTGGGATTCAGCCGCGACGAAAGCACCGCCAACGCTAACCCATGCTCCGCAACCAGTCCGTCAATCAGTTGCTCTTCTACATCTCTCTTTTGAAACATGCCAAAGGGTTTTCGTTTAGCGTTACTTGTCATTTCAATATACCTGATCGACAATTGGTTCGGAAATGAAACTTGGTGAATAACTTCCACGCTCTCCATAGCTCGCTGGAAAGAAAGATGGGATTCACTCTCACGTCCCAATCGCAACGAAACGGCACCGAGAGACATGTAGCACTTGATAAGAAGGGGATGCTTCTCGCCGAAAAGGTCTCTTAGAATTTCTGATGAACATTTGAATTTTTCCCATGCATCGGAGAACTTCCCTTCTAGTTTTAAAGTACAACCCTCCTTGTATAACAAGGAGCTCACAAAGAAATGCTTAACCCCAAAATGTTCTTTGACAAGAATGATCTGCTTCTGCAAACATTCAAGAGCATTCTTCCGTTTTCCAAACCCAACAAGGACGTCAATTCTCTTTTCAAAGGTCTCGATCATTAGATCAAAGTAAATTCCGCCGAAGCGGGGCATCAATTCCAGTACACATTTCGATGTTAGTCGTTCAGAAGGATATACATAATTTGCCTCTTTCGGTTTTCCACTGAGAAGCAATACTTCGCAAAGCTGCAAGGAAACGACGTCCAATAGAAGATTGTGAGGTTCTCTTTTTGGCAAAGTCTTACAGTAAGAATTCAACCACTTCAACTCAATTTCTGCTCTAGCCATATTGCCAAGGGCAGTGTTTGTCTTTGCATGGTTATGCAAGACCATAAAGACAGTTTGCATAGGTAATTCTGGGGCCTTTCTTTTGCAGAGATCTAAAAGCTCGTTCTGCTTTTCGAGACACTTGGCGAAATTCCGAGACATGAAATTTAAACAGCAAACATTATTATGTACTCCAATAATCATGGCTTCGGTCGATGAGAAAGATTGTCGCTTATGCTTTTCCCAATTCAGATGCCTAACTGAGTCGTCAAAATCACTTTTCGCGTGGTTTAACTCTCCTACTATAAGTGAGAGACAGCCTCTGTTATTAAAAGCTGCTGCCATGTCCCTCAACCGGCTAGTAGCGTCTGATGTACTATGAAAGGCAACCAAGATGGAGAATATTTTCTTAGAAATATGGAATTCTGAAGTCTCCAAAGCAAGCACTCCTAAAACATTGAGCAAGCTGGCGTAGAAGAGGGCGCCACCATTACTTGAATCAAGTACTAAAAGCCCGTGTTTCAGAGAAAGGCTTACGCTGTTATCGAAAAAAAAGGCGCTCCCACGGCTTACTACTTCCAGGCAATATTGAGTTGGTTTCCTAAAATCTCTAGCGTCTTCTCTTTTAATTAGGTCAAAAAGCTCGTGCACTTCATTTCGTGCTTCTGATATGTACTCGCTTTGGCGTAAATTTAAAGCTTTGTCGAGTTTTCCCACCATAATGTCACACACGTTACGACTGCCTAATATTCCACGAGTTTTAAGAAACTCATCATTGATTCGATCATAAATGTAACCAGAGCTTGGATGTGCTTCCTGAAAAGAGCATCGGGGGCTGTTTTCTGCCGTCTGCTCCAGGTCTAAAGTGTGAAAAGAAGACATAATATATTATGTATAGCTTTGAACGACATAACGGCGACAAATTTTTCACAGAAAGGATAACAAGCTCAAGTGTCGCTAGTTATTTCTTTCTTGTGGTGATGAAACTAGAAAACATAGACATCTCCTCTTGTGTAGGGTGGTCGAGGACAAATCAGGAGAATCGGGCGCGTTTCTTTCTCTCTTCTAGATTTTCTCGAATTTCGACGATCCTATGTAAACCGAAATGTGAAAACTCAAATTTGCACTGTCAGGATGTCGCGGATGTGGTGGAGCGATGGGCAGTCGGTTTTGCTAGATCCCAATTCTCCAAACGCCTACTCCAGTCCTTCCCTTCTTCATCAAAATGGCGCCTGGGATAGACCCTGACATTTGCCTGAAATATCGATGAAATCTGGGACGTACGGGAGCACTAAGTACCCGATCGCCTGGGATTTGCCCGACATATGTAAACCATGTTTAATTAAATGAAATGCAGAAATCAGTGCTCCCGAGTAGTCTCCATATTACGAGGCGTTTTTTTTTTTTTTTTCCTGCTTTTTTGTTTTCTATACCCCGTAACTAATGAAAATTGAAGCAAGAATAGAAAACATCTGCTTCCAAACTTTTTGTTTAAAATCTAAGTTTTCTTTACTTCTCTTAAGAAGAAATGATGAGTTGTTTTTTACCTGTGATGTATTTTTAAAGATTTGATACACCTGATCTGTAGGGGTTGGCCAAATGGGTCACGCATTACGCTGTAATAATTTGAAGCATATCTGCGTTACCACTCTCATTATAATAAACGTATAATTTATTTGCTTGTTGTTGGTCCGGAATGCTTTAACAATCGTATACTTGACTTTGGCTTTGACAATACTGACCTCGTTCACCGTACCTCTCGGCATTTTTCGGAACATTCGAGAGGAAAAAAAATAATAACCTCACCTTGAAACTTTTGTGCTTGCTTAACAACCTTTGTGTTAGCTTCTGAGCCGGTGAATCCGCAATTTTTCTTTAATTTTGGCCCTCCATGATCCGTTACTTTGGTATTGCAAGGTGCTTTAATTTCGCTAAGGTGGTTTTCAAACTGCTTTGACTTGATGGCAGCATTTTTCTCTTTATGCAACCAGTCCAAGAGCCTTTTGACATTTGATGCATGAAAATCTTGGACAGCTTCCTTCCGGTTCTCAATGCTTTCAAAGGAAATACGAAGTGCGCCAAAGGCATTCTTTGCTAAAACCAAGTAACTGTTAAACGTGGAACTGTCAATTCTTTGAGTATTTGTTTGATGAAAAAGTGCGTTTCGTAACAAGCGAAGCTGATCTAACGCCAAAGCTAAAGTTTCTTCATTGTTTCCAGTCTGGGTCCAAACAGAGTGATGAAATGCCCCGCCTTTTAAATGCCGCGGTTCTACGTACAAATCGTACAAATTTTTTTCTCTTTTTCTCTCTCCTGATTGGGCAAAGCTTCGCGCATAGAGAGTGGCCTGAAACAGAGAAGTGGAATCCCATTCCATGTACGACTTGTCAGTAGGCACGTGCGTCATATTTCCACCTTCGGTATCTTGAAACATGTTCCTAACCCTTGGTGAGTCTTCCCACTTTGGAATACCGTACCGCCGACTGTCCCGATTTGCCTCGAACACTTGCCGTAACGCTTTCGGGAACTCAATCAACACAATGGCTGAAAACTTGAAGAAGTTCAGTTGTTCGGGAGAAAAATGCTGCGACATTCTGATTTCAGCTTATCCCATCAGAATTGAAACCACAGCGGTTTTGTTCACCAATTGTCCCGTCTAAAACGATATCAATCGAGAAGAAAATTAGCAAGGTATTAGCAAAGAATATAACACAAATGATTTATCCTTACGGTAGAAATACATTAAAGAACCCTGGTGGTCCATGCGAAAAATGTGGTCATTGCATTGTCAGAAACAATATATTAAAGTCGACAATGAAGCAATCGCATGAGTGATGTTACGGGTTTGATTTAAAAAAAAAACTGTTGCGCAGTCGACTTTTGAATACTCGAGCTCTCTCTAACCCAAACTTCGCATTCCAAAGTTAATTTCTCCTAAAGTAATAACTAAATAATCAAATAAGTCAATAACATTTAAAGAAAGCTTTAGCGGTTTCCTTTTTGGGCGAGAAAAGCGAAGAAAAGGGTGGGGGAGCGCGAAAACGAAAGGTAAAAGTCAAGTCTACTGTTTCACTTTTAAACCCCCAAAAGAGAAATTTTGCTTTCTACCTAAGTTTTGGTTCGGTTTGGTGAAAGTGCGGCCACTTGATGTCCTCGAACTTTGGAAGAAACCCGTCAGGGTAGCGGCTAACAGTTTTGGATAAGACGAAAAATTTCCCCAAACTATCGAGAAGACCAAAATTCCCCTAACAGATCCGGACAGGTATATAATTATTAGAGCAGCTCTAACTAACGTAAACAGGCCTCTAGAGGCCTTGCAAAAACCATTTGCGACACTTCTGATGTACTGACTTGGAAACACTCTCAGTCATTTGGTGCCCCTTTGTAAAATAGAGTCGAAGCAAATCGATGTGATGAGAGAGAGATAAAACAGAATGTATAACGTTAATTTCGACTGAAAACGTCACAAAAGACAGTTTATCAAACCAACGGGCAATGATATTTTTCCAGCGTCTCAGTTCTCATGACGAACCGTCTTATTAATTGTTCGCGTGACAATATTTTGAAACCATATTAGGCTGTGTAGCTAAACCTTTTAGGCTTAGCTACATAATTCCCGAATAGTGGCTTAAAATTATTTCCGGAATTTCCCCGAAAAAAGCTCTAAAATTCTATAAATTATAGCGAGGGACCCTTTTAGTTAATAATCGCTGATAAGTTGTAGTGTAGATGACTGATGAAAAACCGCTGAGTTGTTGTGCTCAGTGGACAGAGCTCTAGACACTAATGTATCATGTGAGCGGAACGAGCCCTCTCTTGGTCGGTAGGAGTGCAAAAAAAACTTTTTGTCAACTTTTTGCCTTTGAAATGTTGCCAAAATGTCGAGTGAATGTTCCAATTGCTCTAAAATTCTCGAATTTGTCAATCTTTTTCTAAAATTCCCGAGATTCTCTAAAATTTTTCTTTGATTTATTTATTTATTACAGATTCACTCCACTGCATAACAAGCAAATAATGAAATTAAATAAGCTAACACTACTTTAACAAACAAACAAACAAAAAAAATATGTGGAGAAGGAGACAACCAAAAGCACCAATGCACCATACTAGGGACGCCCCCACTAATTGACATATAAGAAAAATATATACAAATAGAAATACAAATGTTCTAGTTATCCTTAATAAAGCTTAACACATTTCTTTTAAAAGTTGCAATACTGTTTGATTCTCTAATACGATTGGGTAAACCATTCCATTCATCTACAACGCGGTTAAAAAAAACTATATTTAAAACCATCAGTTCTACTAAAATTTGGAACAAGATCCTGTATGTCATTTTTCCTCACGTTATAACCTGTATTTCTGTCCTTACAAAATATGAGCTTATTTGAAATGTCAATATCATAATGTCCATTAATTACATTTAAAAAAAGGTAACATCTATAGTGAACCTCCTATCAGATAATGACAACAATTTTAGCTTAGAAAGTCTAGTATCATAATCATCATCAGACCTAGTGATCCATCTGGTAGCTCTTCGCTGAACAGCCTCCAGTTTATCAATGTTACGTTTAGTATGAGGGTCCCAAGTTTCGCATGAATATTCTAATAAAGGTCTCACAAGACTACAATAAAGTGTGTTCATGGTATCAATATCCTTTAAGTCCCTACAAGTCCTCTTAACCAACCCTAAAACCCTATTAGCCTTAGCAGTTATTTTATCTACGTGTTGGTTCCACGAAAGATTACTAGTAGTAAATAATCCTAAATCTTTATACACATCAACACTTTCCAAAGGTTGACCTTCAATATTACACTCTCCAACTAATGGTGACTTTTTCCTGGTTATTCGCATAATCTTACATTTCTTGGTATTAATTCTCATCTTATTCATCTTACACAAATCTGAAATTTTGTCTATGTCACTTTGAAAAGTAGACAGATCTTCTTGAGTACTAATCCCTCTATACATTTTACTGTCATCAGCATACAGAGCAATTGAACTGTCCTTACTAATTACCCCCGGTAAATCGTTGATGTAGACTATGAAGAATAATGGTCCCAACAAATAACCTTGTGGGACACCAGAGGTTACGGTTAACCAGTCGGAAGCCTCTCCTTTCACTACAACACGCTGTTGACGTTCTGTTAAATAATCTCTACACCAATTTAGCAAGTCTCCATGGACACCATATTTGTAAAGTTTGGTTAATAGAATATTATGACAGACAAGGTCAAAAGCCTTTGAAAAGTCTATAAATACTACATCAACTTGACCTCTCTTGTCCAAGACTTTGAACCAATCATGATGTACTAAGAGTAGTTGAGTAGTGCAGGAACGACCAGTGAGGAACCCGTGATGAGAATCATGCATGAATCCAATAACTTGATCATAAATAGCATTGTACACAATTCTCTCCTGGCATTTCCCAGAGATAGTTAAGAGTAAAATGCCTCTATAATTTTCTTCTGGCTCTCGATCACCATCCTTATGAATGGGTGTAATATTAGCTGATTTCCATAATTCAAGAAGGCGTCCCTGTTTCAACGATAAATTGAAGAGCATACTCAGAGGAACTGCAGATGTGTCAGCAGTCTCTTTAAGTAAACGAGCACGTATTTTATCAACTCCACAAGACTTATTAGCATTAAGACAGACAGCTAAGTAGCTTTTGAACTTCCTTAGTGTCACATGTCACATGGTTGGTAACTACCTCAAAACTTGGATCTTGTAAGTCAGTTTGTATTGGAGCTGGTACCCCAGTACTCTGTTTACAAAAAACTGAATGAAAGTGAATATTAAATAATGATAATGATGATGTCTTAAATTCCCAAAAACTTCCGGAATTATTTAGCCAAGCCTTTCCTTTAACAGTTAAGATTACGCCGGAAGATATGGAGCTCCTGTTCTTTTTCCTAAACTCACTCCAAATGTCGGACTCAGAGGAGCGAGATTTCACGAGCAAAGCCGGGCATCACCACCAACTTGCCAAAGAAGAAAGCGCCTGGCATTAAGATCGCGCTCAAACACACTCAGTTACGATACAGATACATACATACAATGATGCTAAAAATAGTTTGCCGTAATCTGTCGCACATAAGAAGTTATCAATTCAAGTTTCACACTTTCAAAATTTAGCTATAAAAATGGCAAAAAAACTTTTCTAATACTGTTTATTGTGTTATACGCTTAGCTATAAAAGTGATTGTTATCGCTGACACCTTTGAAAAGCTGCGACGATAACAAACCAGCTAAAAAGTGAACAAAATACAATTATAAAATAAGAAAATTTATTATTAATAATCTATATTAGCAACATATAAGCCTGTACATTTACGTATGTACAACATTTATATAATAAGGTCATTGTCTGTTACGTTGTTTTTAAAAATTTTAAAGTTTGAATTTGTCCTTAGAGAATCTGGAATAGCTTTCTATAAGTTTGCATTGGCTTTAGGCTATTCTTTACCCAAAGTATTACTTAGTTCTTTGCCTTAATTAAAGTACGTGTGATAACTCGTCTTCTTGAAAAGGGTGACGTTCGATTGCATTTTATCATTACATATGGTTCCATAGAAGAAATTTCCATGTTTGGGGCAGGCAAACTGTTCAAACAATCTGCAAATGATATATAGTGAAAATAAAAATAATTCTAAGTAATAACAATAATGATGATGATGCTGATAATAATAATATAAACACACACCAGCTCAGTTGGGGTCAACTGGGTCTTTATTGCCTAAGACCAAACGCGATGCTCCCCAAGAAACCCCCAAAGAGTTGGTGTGAAAAGTCAGTGAGTAATAGACTTGCTCATCATGTTAACAGCCATCATTTTATACTACAGTAAGGGGTCAAGATAGCGTTCATAGGCATTTGAAATCCTCTTGAAGCTTAATGTAGTGACAGAGCACACCACAAAAATACAGTTCATCGCAAAGGTGGCGCCTCCGCGTCGAAAAAAGTGTCCCGCATTGTTCTAACAACTGTTTGATTTTATTATAAACGGCGTTATAGGTTAATGGTTTGACTTGGTAAGTATTGCTGGTTTTCAGTGTCACGCCATCCAAAATAGATAAAAAAAAAATTCAACACCATTCCACAGATAAAGTCTAGAATCTGGGAAATGAAAAGAGGTAAATATACAAAGACCCTCGACAAGATTTGGGTCGAAGGAATAACTCGTATACGAGATACCCGAGGAAATGTTTTACCCAAATTTATTGAGCTTTGTATGGAGACGCCATGCTGGAGCTCATCCGGATGAGCTCCAACATGGCGGACGGAAACCAACAGAAACATCTGTTGTCGAGTCTTGCTACAAAAGCGTGAATTTACTCCTAGAGGAACTCATAAACATTAAAGTAATACTTTTTCAGCAGCCCAAAATGTCGCATTCATGGAGTTAGTGAGGTCAAGATTTCCATGGAGTTTATGTAAAATATCCTGTGTAATTGGAAGCTTTTGGTGACCAAAATCGCCGTGTAGCAGCTTAATGCCTCGTATGAGAAGGTCCTTTTGAAATTTAAAGAGCAGTTCTTGCAGAGGGTTGGGAAAGCCACATTGAAGGTGTACGATGCGCACGACATTCAGATAACATGGGATGTTAGACGCGGCGAGAGTCCGGTCCGAAAAAACTACATAGCGTAGAAAATGATGTGAAGAACATGGGACTGGTCTGTACCCAAAGTTGAGACAAAACCGAAAATAAGCGCGTAGTTGTGAATTATAGGTAGCTGCAGTTGACTGTGCGAAAGTGTGTCCGCGGTATTTCTTCAACTCTGCGTCAAGTTGCTGCTCCTGAGCATGGTTGTGCCTAAATCATACCGTCCAAAAGGACAGCCGAGGAGTACTAGAAACGAGTTTCCGATTCGGGCCGACTTCGGAAATTCTCGAAGACATCCGATTGGCGGCTCAAGCGTGGTGGAAAACTGACAGCCAAAGGAGCCGTTTTATCGCCAGAGAAGCGTGATTTTACGGTATTGTTGACGAAGTTTGCGTTTATTGTGACTTTTGAAGAGTTCTTGGTCCTGTATAGTGAGCAATCCTTTTATAAATGTCTTATCAATTTGTCTTGTCCCGCTGGCCGGCATTACCGAAGAAAATAGTACCGTCCGACGGGACATCCTAAATTATGGCAACATTTGTTGGCATGTACATCACCTCTAGCTTGTTTTGTTAAAATGTGTTGTAGAACTTGATTTCTGTAGGTTTCTAAAAGCTTAGGATATCTCTATAGCAATGGTTTTATTCATAAAAGTGGCCTTGTCCTTTTGGCCGATATTTGTCGATTGGTGACGTCAGGTGGTTTGAGGAAGGTTGTGGCAACGATATCACCGAATAATTTGTGCAAATGTTGGCAAAACCAGCCCGAACTCTGACATATTTCATCATCGTTGGCAGCTTGTTTACAACATACAGCGGCTGATTTTGTACCATATCTAGCCTGTTCCAGGCTCCGAAACAGTGGTGCACGAGGAGCCGCAAGCAGTAAAATTTCTGTCCCGTAATTTAATCAGTTAAATCATCAAAGTTGACAGGTCTTTCTGATGATCAAAGCGACCGTTCGGTTTACCATTTACACCTTCAGTGCGAAGACTGTCACGGGAACATTAACACCTTCAGGGTAATTGCTTACCATAACAGTGATAGGTCGCGCGCGTCTGGTCGCTTTCGAAGAACGTGATCGTGACTGTTGTTTTCATTCAGTGATTGTGCGCGTTGATATGCCAACGTTTAAAATAGACTGCAGCATTAAATTTTTGTTATAAAAGCAAAGAAGCTGCTGAGTAGAAACTAAACCGTCCCAGACTTATTCCGTTTCATTCGTGTACTTTCATTTTTGATGGGGTCTGTATGATGAATTTACTTCTGCCTTCTAATCTGGCACGTAAATAACACAGAGATAAAACATTTCATTTTGCTTTTGTGGAGTAAATTCATCTTTAAAAAGTTAAACTAGTGGACCACTTTCTCCGCGTACTTGTAAAAATAGGCATTTAAAATGTCGCGCTACAGTGCGAAAATCTTCTTGCCGTGGAATAGATTTCCGGTATACATATTGTTAAATTTCACTTCGCGCCAGAATACATTAGCTTGCGCGCAAAGGGCTTCTAAAAAAAAATCACAAGGTTTGTCACACTTCGAGTCCACCTTCTGGAGATACGCCGGCATGGTAGCTGGAATACATTGCCGAGGCGAAGATCTGGCATTTTTTCCTCCTCTTCTTTTTTTCCCCGCGACGTTTGTTTATATTTGTAGTTAGAATGCCGTGCATATCGGTGGATTTTACTTCAGTCAAGCGGCTGCAGTTCCTGCGGCTTGCTACTCATCACAAAGAAGAGTGCCGGAATCGCTTTGTTCGCCTTTAAAACATTTGTTGTCGAATGCAAGGTAACAGAACGGACTACTGTAAGGTAGGAATTGAAGTTTAAATTTGTTTCTCGGCGAAAAATAGTGCATACAACTCGTGAAACCCGTGAGTATCACCTCTGTTTAATATACCAGATGTAATGCGATGACCCCTCGCTTTTACGATGGATAAGACGCATACAAACAATAATTCTTTCGCAACGTTTAGTATAATTTACTTAATATGGAGATCATCTGAGGACGATTTTTCGTTATATATGCTTCATTTCTTGGCTTATTCCGGCTACGTGCGAAAACTTAGATGACAATGTTTGTGTGCTATAATTATACTGATAATTTCTTGCACCTTGAAACTCATGAAAGCCAAACTTGTTTAACCCTAGCAAAAAACTCTTTTAATGGAGGAACTCAACCTGATAGTTGCACTAAAATCTAATAATTGTTACTGCATTTGCATGCTCTCTGTAACCTCGTGGGTAGAACATACCTGATGGTTACATTAATATTCATCACTGCATTTGCTCTCTGTAACCTCGTCGGTAGAACATACCTGAAGGTTACGTTAATAATAATCATTGCATTTTCTCTTTGTAACCCCGTGGGTAGAACATACCTGATGGTTACACTAATAATATCACTGCATTTGCTCTCTGTAACCTCGTGGGTAGAATATACCTGACGGTTACATTTAATAATAATCACTGCATTTGCTCTCTGTAACCTCGTGGGTAGAACATACCTGAAGGTTACGTTAATAATAATCATTGTATTTTCTCTTTGTAACCTCGTGGGTAGAACATACCTGATGGTTATATTAATAATATCACTGCATTTGCTCTCCGTAACCTCGTGGGTAGAATATACCTGATGGTTACATTAATATTCATCACTGCATTTGCTCTCTGTAACCTCGTGGGTAGAATATACCTGATGGTTACATTAATATTCATCACTGCATTTGCTCTCTGTAACCTCGTGGGTAGAACATACCTGAAGGTTACGTTAATAATAATCATTGCATTTTCTCTTTGTAACCTCGTGGGTAGAACATACCTGAAGGTTACATTTAATAATAATCACTGCATTTACTCTCTGTAACCTCGTGGGTAGAACATACCTGAAGGTTACGTTAATAATAATCATTGCATTTTCTCTTTGTAACTTCGTGGGTAGAATATACCTGACGGTTACATGTAATAATAATCACTGCATTTGCTGTCCGTAAACTCGTGGGTAGAGTATACCTGATGGTTACATTAATAATAATCATTGTATTTTTTCTTTGTAACCTCGTGGAAAAAAAATTAATGCCTCTCATCCTGGAAATTTTGCCCTGTCCTTTGAGCATAATGATATTTGGGTAGCGAATTCACGAAAACAGGTAAAACGCTTTTTTTAACAACAGCATTTATATTATGTGGCTTTTTGAGGGAGGTTAAACATTTATGGAACAGAATATAAAAAAAGCTGATAAAGCGGAAAAAGTTATCTTTACAAAATGCGCTTTGACAATGTCAAGGAGTGAAATAAGCTGAAGTTTTGTAGTTAGCCCGAAGAAAACCTGTTCCTGCATGAAAAGCAGTTCTGATTCCCTTCTCTTAACCAGAAGAGATGCATATCCCTGTGAACCAGTTTTTTTTAACTAGGAGCGATTCCCACTCACTTCTGATACTTTATCGACACGAGTTCCTATCTCAATATATGTCTAATTCAAGCTTAGCCGTGTGATAGCTCTTCATTAGCGAAAAGGTGCAAGTGATATTTTGATTGACGTGTTGTTTTGGATCCTAAGGTTTTTTAACACCTTTTCTATAGCTTAACTGGCGAAGATATTCTAGGAATTTGCCCTTCAATTCCAAATTCTTTGATGTGCCGCCAGAAGCCGTTCAAAAATATCCCCGCTTGCGGCTCCTCGTGATTCAGAAAAAAAAAATGCGAAAAACGCGCGGGGGCTGGGGAGAGACAAGGCGGCGGAGCCTGCACGCACTTTTTAACGGCCTGTTCCGGTATATCAGCTCCTGATATACCCTCTGATTGGTCAATTGTGACAGTTAAGATCACCATCTGGTAGCGTGGTCATCAGCTTGTCATCACCAAGAGCCCAAAAACGGATGCTCTAACAGGATAACGAATTCGAAGACAGAAATTTCCACACATTGCACAAGGAGTTCGCGTCGGGTGCAATGCTCACGCGAGAAACTTGAGAATGTTTGTAGCTAACTGAAGTGTTAACAGTTTTGACAGCCGAATCCAGACGTGACAATAATGGGCGGAAGAGGGTCGTTAAAAAAAGCTAACAGGCTCTCTCTCCCATTTTTCCCGCCGCCACCGCCCCCTTTCCCAAGTCGTGCGCGTCTTATTTTCGCTTTGCTAGTTTTAATACGTTCCCACCATACTGTCTGAGAGCATGGCAAAGGCTATACCATATCTTGATCAGAGATCTCTTTTTGGAACAATTTCTTTCATTAAGGAATTTGATCTTGACATAAAATAAATCAAGAATGATAAAACTATCCGTTTAGTTGCTGGTTGGCATATGCTCAAGTTTTCCTAGAGACTTTCTACACCAGAAATTCAGACAGTTGTTGTCTTTCTCTGCGATTTAACATCATTGTGAAATGCAAACTGTTTTCCAGCTTTGTACTTTATAACTTCTAAAGCTATCGCAGCAGCGAATTGTGACGCTCAGTAATAAAATGTGGAAACCAACGCTTTAAATATTAAGAAGGGCTGGGTAAGTAACTTGTTCTGTTTTTTAGCCTCTCTAAAATCGTTGTTTGCAGATCAATAGCCGGTTTTGTTTATGGCTCGTGGTCCGGATGCCTTTTTCTATGGGTTTACCGGTATAATAAACCATATCAGTTATTTTATAAAATGATATGAAGTCGAGGATGAATAAGGAATTATGGAGCCAAAAACTCAAACGCGTCTTAGACCAAATAGGGCTAGGATACCTCTGGACAAAAGCACAAGAAAATGACATAGGAATCTTGAACATTATCAAACAAAGACTGAAAGACATCGAATTACAAAGATGGTTAAGTGACGTAAACAATAACGTAAGAAAAGACGCCAACTAAAAGAACAAACTAAGAACCTTCCGAAAATTTAAAACAATAGAAAATTATAAATGTGAAGATTATCTCCGTCAGGTCACCAACACCCGACACCGGATAACTCTAACTAAACTCCGTCTAAGTAATCACAAATTGGCGATAGAGACAGGTCGGTATGTAAGACCTTATAACAAACCTGAAGAGAGGATCTGTCCTATATGTAAAAAAGACGTAGAAGATCAAATACACTTTTTAACTCTGTGCCCTGCGTATCAAGAAAAAAGAAGTACTTTATTTGAATACTTAAACAAAGAATACAGAATATCAGTAAACGGAATGGCACCAGATAATGTTTTTCTGTTGTTAATAAACCCCCCGAGCAAGAACAAACCAGTGCAAAAGTTAATTGCAAAATACGTATTCGACTGCTATGAGAAAAGAAGAAGATCATTAGTTCTTTAGGTTAACATTGATTATAGTTCCACTAGTGTGCAATTTGTGTTATGATTTTAAATTATTTGGATAAAGTCGATGTACATAGGACTGTATAAGACTCCAAATAAAGCACTGTCTTCTCTCTCCTTCTTCTTCGCTCGCTTAAGACGTATCACTTTCACACTTGGTAATTTTGTTCATTTTAAGGCGGATTTTCTCTAAGTGGTCAATGTCAAAAAAAAACAAAACAAAACAAAACAAAACAAAAAAACCGCGTGGAAGGTCTACTAAGTTGCTGTTTCGCTAATTTAAAGCTATTGATTTTTCTGTTCTCGTTACTGTCACCACCATCGTATTTGCATAAGTTCCGTTCTGGACCTTCTGTTTGAAGGCTCTTAAAACAACCACGTCTGTTTTCAGAGTTTTCCAAAGATTAGACTTCTCTCACAAAAGGTTCCACTTAGGGACACACGTAAATTGGCCGATACTTCATGTACCTTAAACCACAAAACCCTCTTTATCAGTGCATTGTCAGTGCATAAAATCCCATATTGCCCCGCGGGCTTGGCTAAACTAAAAAGAATCCTTCTTGATCTGCTCTTTCGTGTGTTTAGGTTTTCTAAAGCGTCTTTAAATGCCCTGACATCTTCACTCATAACAAAAGCTTTGCAGCCATCTTGGCACTGAACGGAACGTTACCATGGGAATTTTGTAATTTCACGTGAGGAATTAAAAATAAACGCTGAAATTTAGCGCCAAATTAAGGAGTAATATTCAGGTGCGTAGAAGTAGCGTCCAAATAAACACATACACCCGTCTGTACAGCTGAAATCTGGCAAACCTTTTTGTATTTTTTCTTGGAAGCATTTTTATCATTAAATGTGCCGTAACTTTTCTTCCCGTGCGTACATCTTCAAAATCTCACGCTACGCCCCTGATATTAGTATAGGTAATAGCATGATTTGTAGTAATATTTGGCATAAATACCACGAGTGTTATGTCGAAATTGTTATAGACGATTTAGAAATATCACAAGTGGTATTTAAGAGGAATATCACATAGAAATCATGCTATTATTAGTTTATAGTACCACCCACAAAAGGTTTGTAATTTTCACTTGTAGGTATTTCAA
Organism: Porites lobata; assembly: GCA_942486035.1. Lineage (NCBI taxonomy): Eukaryota > Metazoa > Cnidaria > Anthozoa > Scleractinia > Poritidae > Porites > Porites lobata. The sequence goes on from CALNXK010000054.1 coordinate 2,832,294, forward strand.
ATCAAACTGAAATACCACTGCTCTAAGCCAATTAAATTGCAGAAATTCCTCATGTAGTAGTATAAAAGATGTAATACTACGTTACCAAAAGGGTTAACTTGTAAAAGTAACCGCTTGAGCTGAAAGGCTAGTAAGAAAGAGATACTTCAAAGAACGACAACATACATCACTATGGCGGATGTTCTGCGAATTTGCGGACGTCTGAAACATGCGTCATAGGGCAAGTTGACAAAAATAAGTTACTTTTTTCTTTGCTTTCGAAACCTAGGGGGATAAAAGAGTAGGGGGCTGGGGGTATTAAGAGACTAAGGTAAAAGTTAATAATATATACAAAAAAATAATAACCCCCGCTTTCAAATATTCAGCCCACCCAGCTGTATTATTTTGCTCCAATGATATTATTATACTCAAAAGCGAATGTAGATTATAAATTAGTATTACTATAAATACGACATTTGTTAAAGCCAGGAAACGAGTCTGGGCCCTCAATTCTTGTGAATTAAGTTCGACAAAAGCACGGCAGAAGCGAGACGTCTGAATCGAAGTTCTTAATTTGGGCGGCAGAGCGATTAAATTTCGGGAAGTATTTTCCCGGAATTGTTATCCCGCGAGTCCTCGCGAGTGGTTTCGAAGAAAAACGACTTTCACCGAACATGCGAATTGAGTCTGTTAATTACAAATACAGTCGAACCTCCACCTGCGACCACCTTAAACGACCACCTTCCCAAAACAACAGAATGCTCTCAGTAGAGGCCTTATACTGAAACCTCTCGTAAACGACCACCTCCAGTAAGCGACCGAGACCACTTCTTCGGCTGACAGTAAATGAACTGTCACATAGAATAGCTAATGATTTTGCCAATAAAACTACCAGTAATTGGCGGGGAAAGTTAACTTTCATTATTTTTTAAGAATAAATATACCACTCCATTCTAGGTTGACTTTAAAAGATGGCCTTTGCGGTCTGTCTCTCGTAAACGACCACCAAGCCTTTGCATTTGGGGTGGTCGCTTACGGGTGGTTCGACTGTATATACGCTCTCCCTGCAAGTTCTCTCGCTTTGCTGCCCGTTGGGGGTGGGCCCGGGCGAAGAGACAACAACATTTCAGACAGATCCTTGCTAGCCAGCTAAACAGTAAAGGCAAACTGCCATTCTAAATGCCGGTGCAATTGAATCTTCTGTTACAGTATCACGTTGTAAATCGTGTTGAATACGACCAACAATACAATTAAAAGTGCCTTTTGATACTCGTTTTCTTGAACCTTTTATCAGTGTATGTGTCGCAACACTTCTTCGAACCATCCCTTGTTTAATACGAGGAAGCCGCCGACATGATCGATCGGCAGCGGTTAATTTTCTCGGAAGAAATAGGAAGAGGAGCAAGCAATGCAACAAACTTCCAATATTAACATTCGCCTCATGCACAAAAGGAAGAGGATTTTCTGCCGCATTTATTTCCTTCTTCTCCGACCCGCGAGGTTTTGTAAGAGTTTTAAGAGTAGCAATTTACGCCGAAGTTTACAGAGGGGCGCCATTTTCTTGACCACCGACTACTGAATAGCCTGCGCCACAGACGGAACTTAACTCTGACTACTGTACGAGCACAATAATTTAGTTCGACTCTAGCAGTACGTCTGAATTGAAGTCGTGCTTGTACTGTACTTCTGTCGAACCCAATATTAGGGACTTTAAGATCCAACGACGCGGACGACAACGAGAACGTCAAAAAAACAATTGGTTTAATTAGCACAACAACAACTTCGCACGTGCATCACGCTTTTTTGTACATTTCTTTCCCGTTTTTGCACGACTAGGACGTAAAAATGCCTAATTTCGCGTTTTACGGAGGACGTAAACAAGCAAAGACGAAATTTTATTTCTCTTTCTGAGCTTGAATTTGGTCCCTTAAAATTCAGCTTCAGGAGGGTTCGCCTACAATTGACAAAGTAAGTGGGTAGGAATAATCGGTATAAAGACTGAAAGAACGCAAATTCACTTTTTAAGCGACGTTCTTGTCGCCGTCGCGTCGTTGGATCTTAAAGTCCCTATTAAGTTCGGCGGCAGCAGAAGCGCGATGTATGAATTGGGCCTTTAATAAATACGGTGAACAAACCATGACTACACTTATATGATTTGAAAGAACCTTACCTTAACAGTCAAAGAGCTGGCTCTGTTTCCCATCCATTGATTTCTAAAGCACAAATACGGGAATCATTTGAGATAGTATTTTATAAATATTAAACTAAGATAGTACACGCGCTCTCATTGGCCGAGAGACGTGTTTGCACAAGAGCATGTAAACATGGTGACACGTCAAGATGTTTTGCTTTTCGCGCGCTAGTCACGCAAGCACGAATTTGAAAAAGGTTTTGAGTTGAAAAACTCGACAAGTTTACTTTATTTACCCATTTCCTCGTCGGCTGAAACTTGGAAAATCTTTAGAAACATGCTGGGTAATTTTTTTTTCCGCTTGAGCTGACATTTTAAGCGAGAAAAACCCGTATTTTGGAACGCAACTTTTTTTGCAAAACAAGGACTGATTACGCGTACAAGCTTCGTGTACAAGACTGTACGACTGGTAAGAATTTCTCTTTTAATCAGTGCTGCAAACAAGAGAGTTTTGCGAATTTTCTCGGAAAAGTTATTTTATAAAAGCAATAGAAAACTTTTTTCCTGTGTTTGCATAGCCTGATATAAACACGAGAGGGGTTTGGAGAATTCGAGACGATTATACAAACCCTCGACTTCGTCTCGGGTTTGCATAAGTGTCTCAAGCCCTCTCGTGTTTATATCAGGCTATGCATACACGGAAAACGTTTAGCCCAGCGAAAAGTAAACAGCAGGGCCTTGGCCTGGTTTTAGTAATTGCGGAAAGCGGATCGGCAAAAAACCCTCCTTGGATTATCATGTTATAAAAAATTCCATATAACTACAACAAGTACCAACATGCAAATTTAGACCAGTAGTCATTGAATCTAAAGCGGCCCAGTGGCAGTTGCATTGAAAGCTCTTTTCACTTCTTTGCTGAACAGGTTTTTGCTGACAAGATATGGTTTGTTTCAAGACGTATTAAATGCAGTCAATAAAATACCCTGCGGTAAAGAGAAATAAACATTACGTGACGTGAATTCATTCGTGTCTAATTTTGGTTTCGAAATAGCGAGTTAGAGAAAGAAGTAGGGAAGGAAAGGAAAACTTAGGGAAAACTTGAGAACCAAATATAAAGACAACAAAAATATTGCTATTATCAGAAAGTCAGCTCTACGAATCTGCTGAGGTTTTAGTCATAACAATTCTACTTTGGTTTTTATGAGGGGAAAACCCCTAATGAATTATTCATTTCAAAAATTCATACAAACATCCAACTAACTGTCTATAAAATGCTGTTCATTCGCATATTCAGGAATTCTTTTTCTAGCAGTGCAAATATTCCACCCGATTTCGCAAACAAAAGCCAAGTAGGATGCTTCATTGTTAAAACTAGTTGTACTGAAATGCAAATACCAAAATAATTTCGTTTCCTCTCACTAAAATTTTCGGTACGTAGCTAACAGCTACCCTACTCACATATTGCCGGGATTACTATGAGTTTAAATGCAAGAACGCAGCGTTCGAGAGGTAGAGGGGAATTCGAATCGACAGTAGTATTGTAGATCATTTTCATGAAATGAATGGTCGCTCATCAGGTTCCTTAGTTACGTAAGTTGTGTTTAATTTATTCTTCTTTCCCATGACAAGGCTTCAACTATACGCCCAAAACAGGGCTTCAAGACAGTCCAGCAACGACATATCATCAACGCCTCATACATTCAGTTGTAAAGTTTCGAGTTTATTAAAGATACTTTTTCCGAAACTATGCTGTGATCGGGCTCAAATTTTCAGAAAATACGTGACTGAAATTGTTAAGCTCTTTCAGTATTCGGAGATTGTGATTTGAGTAGCTTCATCAGACAATGATAAACATATGTAAATGAAGCAAAAATGTAAACAACCCAGACGTAGGAAATAAATAATGTACTATATATGGTACCACCAAAGGATTTCGCCTCCACAGATTCAAAAGCTAGAGTGACAAACAATCTTGTCTAACGTGCACTGTAAGTTACTACCTTTGGAAACCCGCCAATAGGCTATAAAAACAAATAGACAGGAACACTTCAATTCAATAGTTGTGGGTGGTAATTTTATCTGCTAAAGGGGAAAACCCATTCTAGCTGGACGACACAAACATCCGCATTTTCTAGATACCGAAGGAAGTATTTTTAAGTGTCAGCAGCTCAAAGAAAAATTATCTTCAACTGAGGTCCAACCTTTCAGTCATGTTTCCCTCTTTGTAACTGTTAACTTACCCTGCTCGATTGGCTAGAGTAAATAAAATGTAACGTTAGTACTGCCAACTCGACCATCTGAAATTTCGCTGTCTTTGGTAAGCACTTTCTGCGAAGTCGATCGAAATAACTCGGCCAATGTGAACTTGACTAAAAACAAAGGTTTTGAAGTATACTTTTGCTTATAGAAACCCCAAGTGACCAATCCAAGTCAACAAGCAGAGAGAAAGCCTCAACAAAACCAGAAGTTGACCGATCCGATCCGTGACCGGATCGGATCAACCACTAAAAACCATATCCCTAAAGACTTTATCAGTTCTAAACGTTAGCAATAAAACGATCGCAGGTGAAGCTGTTTGAGCAGGAAAATTCTAACGCAAACACCTCCGCTAACTAATGTTTTAGAGGAACAGAAGGTGTTTAAATATATGCGTCTTATTTTCTTCCAAGAATGGATAAGGACTAGGTCAAAGAACTTGCATAAATGCCCTTTTTTCTACGAAGACGGCAAATGCGAGAAATGTCACGGGCGCGTGCTTTCATTGTCATCGACCAGTACACGTTAAATTTTCCTTTGCCTCTGCGAGTCAAATATGTTAAGACATATATTTAGAGAGAGATTGTAATACGATCAGAAACTCCTCGAATAGGCTTTCCTCATTGCTGGTCTGAACGCGACCATATTTATATGGCCTTTCTGCGTTTTTAATTTTCATCAGTTAAAAGATCTCCTAAACATCCTGTTTATTGGCAGAGGTCACCGATCACGCAACTAGCAGGTATGAGTGCGTGACAAACGAACCCCAAAGGACGTCTGCGGGGAGGCTAGTATGAACTAAGTCAATTAACGAAAACATTAATCACTCGTAACCATCATAACAGAAAATCAGCAAAACCACTTATTACAGAGGGCTAGAAAACTACTTAGAAGGGACTAGCCAAATTTTATCCAGATGTTGCTGTTTGTTTCTGTACACTACAATTCAAGACGTAACTTTCAAATTAGCACCAAACCCAGGTCTTATCCAGAGTATTTGATAGCAGTAGAGTCAGACATACTATTGCAGAACAGAATACGAGTTTATTCGAACGCAACCTGTTTCAATCTGCAGCAATCTTTTCCATTTCTACCCCTTTGACTATAGAAAGTTTAAAGTGATGTATTATGGTGGAGTAGTTGTGGTGCAATTTTAGTAGTGTGGCACTGCAAGTAACAGCAGCAGCAGTAGTAGTAGAGGCAGTAGCAGCGGTAGTAGTATTAGTGGCGGCAGGAGAAGTAGTAGTAGCGGCCGCTGCAGCACCAGGAGTAGTGTTGGAATTCTACGAAAATTGGCTGACATGAAGTAGCCTATCACTAAAATAAAACGTTTAGCAGAATAAGAGCTTACCTTCGAAGAATTTTTGGCCATATCTTTTTTCTTCCGGCCCGGATCCCTCGACAGGTCTAGAACCGGGGGCTTGTTAGAAACCTATTTTGTGTTTTATAAAATAGCTAAGATAGTACGCGCGTTCTGATTGGCCGAGAGGAGTGTTTGCATGAGAGCATGTAGTCAAGATGTTTTGCTTTTCGCGCGCTAATCACGCAAGCACAAATTTGAAAAAGGTTTTGAGTTGAAAAACTCGACAAGTTTACTTTATTTACCCATTTCCTCGTCGACTGAAATCTTTAGAAACATGCTGGATCAATTTTTTTTTTTCGCTTGAGCTGACATTTTCAGCGAGAAAAACCAGTATTATGGAAAGCATCTTTTTTGCAAAACAAGGACTGATTACGCGAACAAGCGTTATGCAAACCCTCGACTTCGTCTCGGGGTAAACTGCGTGACCAAAAACAAAGTTTGTAGGTAAGGAGTTTTAAAGGATTTCAAGCTGCAAAGGCGACAAAAGAAGAACGGCTCGCTGCATCACTGCTTAATCTTCAAGAAACGATGTGTGAAGCAGGGCGCAAAACCACACTAAAACCAGTCCATGACACGACACAATTTTAAAGTTAATAACATAAATTTTGGCGGGACTGCTTCTCTTTCAATAAAGTTAGGGTGCTTCAACCCTTTATTGATAATACGAGCTTTCGATTTTCGTTTACTGTACAAATTGTCAATAAACTGTGAAAGACTGCTGTACTTGAAGAAGTATGCCTGTTGTTTTGTTTAATATCGCAGACTTGCCGATTGTCTCCACCTCGTGGTAAAAATACTTGTGTCTAATGAGAAGCGATAGCCAGGGGAAACGATATATCGCATAATCCACTTTTGTTCGTCCTGAAGACCTTTTTGCTGTCGCGGCCGGTCTAGTCACGAACCTCAGTATAAACACATGATTTGTTTATGTGCTTTCTAAGCACTTTCTATAGTCGTATCGACCCCATGTCAAGATGGTGTTAGTCAGGCGCCATAGTGGCGCCTTGCTTATTGATCGCGGTAACTTGAAAGAAGGAAATTAATACCCCCAAGGCTTAATTGTAGGCTTTCATAACAATGCTGTTGTTCTTCCAGGAGAGCGAAACTTTAGGTCAAGTAAATAGCTGCCCACGTAAATTGAAAATATCGGTACGCTTTTAGTGCTGTTTCTCACGCAGTAGAGGTAAAGATGCTACCGACCTCTCTGGTCCAAAAAGCCTGTTTTCCGAAAATTGCTTCAATCATGCTGGCAAATTAAACCAGAAGAAATATAAAAGGACCAGCCCATGATGATCATAAACGCATAGGTTCGCGTTGTTTGCCAAAGAACCAGAACTGCTTAGTCATGGCATTTCATACAAAATAATTCTAGCAGTTAGTAACTATCAGGGGAAACTGACTCGGGGAAATTATGACGGTGCAACCGAAGCAAATCAGCTGATTATCAGTTGATTTCCAGTCCGTTCTGCACGAGATATGTCCAGAAATGCACGCATTGGCGAAAATGGCAGAAATGGCAATTAATCGCCAAAATCGCCAAACTATAAACAAAAATTCAAATGAGATGGCAAACGGGCCCTTTGCAAAGTGGCGATTTCGACGAAAATGGCGTATTTGGCGAAAATGGCAGAAATGGCGCTTAATCGCCAAAATCGCCAAACTGTAAACAAAAATTCAAATGAGATGGCAAAGGGGCCCTTTGGAAAGTGGCGATTTCGGCGAAAGTGGCGTATTTGGCGAAAATGGCAGAAATGGTAATTAATCGCCAAAATCGCCAAACTATAAACAAAAATTCAAATGAGATGGCAAACGGGCCCTTTGCAAAGTGGCGATTTCGGTGAAAATGGCGTATTTGGCAAAAATGGCAGAAATGGCAATTAATCGCCAAAATCGCCAAACTATAAACAAAAATTCAAATGAGATGGCAAAGGGGCCCTTTGGAAAGTGGCGATTTCGGCGAAAGTGGCGTATTTGGCGAAAATGGCAGAAATGGTAATTAATCGCCAAAATCGCCAAACTATAAACAAAAATTCAAATGAGATGGCAAGGGGCCCTTTGTAAAGTGGCGATTTCGACGAAAATGGCGTATTTGGCGAAAATGGCAGAAATGGTAATTAATCGCCAAAATCGTCAAACTATAAACAAAAATTCAAATGAGATGGCAAAGGGGCCCTTTGCAAAGTGACGATTTCGACGAAAATGGCGTATTTGGCAAAAATGGCAGAAATGGTAATTAATCGCCAAAATCGCCAAACTATAAACAAAAATTTAAATGAGATGGCAAAGGGGCCTTTTTGAAAGTGGCGATATTAGCGAAAATGACGTATTTGACGAAAATGGCAGAAATGGCGCTTAATCGCCAAAATCGCCAAACTGTAAACAAAAATTCAAACATGATGGCAAAGGGGCCCTTTGGAAAGTGGCGATATTAGCGAAAATGGCGATTAATCGCCGAAATCGCCAAATTATAAACAAAAATGCAAATGAGATGGCAAAGGGGCCCTTTGGAAAGTGACGATTTTGGCGAAAATGGCGTGCACTAATTCTGTATCTTTTCATCAACCACAAATAAAAAAAAAATATAGAGAGTGCATGTTGGCCTCGTTCTTAAAACGTGTTTTGGCAGAAATGGCAATTACTCGATGAAATACCTAATTTGTCAAGACAAATTGAAATGACATAGCAAAGGGTCCCTTTTGAAATGGCTATTAATTGCCAAATAGTTAACCACATATTAATATAAAAATGTTTCCAGTAGTATAATTGTATACTAATAATGACAACGCTACTATAACTTAAGTGTCATTAATCTGTTTTTAATGCTTTTACCTTTAATTGATAAACTCTTGTGACTTGAAATTCGTCCCAGACAAGAGTCTTTGGTCGGGAATCACCACTTATAACTAATTTCTTGCTCAATTCAAATCGAATAGCCAACGAGTTGTATTCGATTATCAGTAAATGGTAATCTTCGTAATGTTCATGGCAACTTTCTTCCCAAAAAATCCAAGATAGATATCCTTAGCTTTCCAGGCTTGTGGGCATTGTTTGAATAGCGACAGTTCAACATTATATGTTATGAGGAATCCAGGTTAGTTCTTGGCTACGCATTCAGATAATTAGATGGTCCGTATTGCCTTTTATATCCATCCTGTTTGTTATAATGGCGTTCAATCGTACAAGTATATATACACGAGCTGGTTCATTGCAGTTTCACAGAACATGAACGTGTAAGGTCTAGTAGTTGTTATATAGACGCGGCGGCCATGTTGAAATAGTCGATTTTGGATAACTACTTTATGTAAGTAGAAACGATTAGTGTCATTCCCAGCCAACTTTTGTGGTCACTCTATGTAAGCAAAACGATTAATGTCGTTCACAGGGACTCTCAGGCAATTATTGTTAAAATAGAAGGTAAAAAGGCCGAGTGGCGTGTTTCGACGAGCAAAAGCATTAGCAATTTAATGGAACACATATTGTACTGAGAATTGGTTTGGTGGTCTCAGCGCAAAAAAACAATACATTTTCTAAATTTCTGGCCCCACCTCATAAAGTATTAATGGGACACATTTTTTAAGAACGAGACAAACATGTACACTCTCTTTTTATATACCTAGTTGATGAAAAGATACAGAATTAGTTTGAATGGGATATGTTTTATGAAAGAGACAAACAAGTTATTACTTTGATCCAATGTTTATGTTCAATAAATGCGGCGAAGTATTGAGCACAAGTGACATTTCGTGCAGGTTTACAGAAAGTGGAAATCAGCGAATTCACGCATTTCAAAATGGCGCATGCAAGCTGCTGGACTTTTCGGCTTTCGCTACTTTTAGGGGACCGTTTCTCTAAAGAGCAAAACAAGTAAGTGCGAGAAGAAAGTGAAGAGTTTAACACGACGGAAGAAGATAATGTGTATAGTGGAGAACCAAAAAAGAATGAAGGGCACACAATGGTTATCCGATATCGTGAAAGCATCTTTTAGCCAGGAACCATGCGTTTCGCAATCGCTTTTGATTTAAGGCTGCCTCACAATTTAATGGAACCAATGTGAAGAGAATTGTAACCAGTGAGGATTGTTAAGGTCTACATCGAACCTCAAAAGTTAGAGTGTCCATGGCAAGGAATTATTATGATTTCAAGGACTTGGTAGTTCTCTCCTCGAGTAATTAGTGGACTTGTAAGTCTTTGAAAGGAATGAACCATACAAAAGCAAATGATGCTAGTGCGATATTTCGGCGCATCACATCACTTTTGGTAAGTCAAGCGACATCGAAAGTAAGGAAATGTTTACTTAACCTGTGAAGTACATGGCACAAATACATATTAGCTTAACTGAAACGACTTCCATTTGTTGTTTTCAGATATATTTGATTCAGTTGTATTTGATAAAATAATGTTGTTTGACAGTTAGGTAAAGCTGTTTTTTCATATATTTGGTTCAGTTGTATTTGATAAATGTTGCCTCACAGTTATTGGGGCCTCTTATTAGGCAAGTAATTTGAACTTTTTTTAGTACTGTTGCCTCACAGTTATAAGGACCTCTTTAGTTATCTACTTTGAAGGTACCACTTTTGGCATCCAATTTGAATATTTTGCCACATATCACCAGCCCTCTGGCGATTTTTGCCAAAATCGCCATTTTCGCCAAAATCGCCAGCCTCCAAGGGGCCACTTTTGGCATCCAATTCAAATCGCCAGGGGCTGGTGATTTTTCGCCATTTTCACCATTGCATGCATGGATCGCCATTTTCGCCAAAATCGCCAGCCTCCAAGGGGCCACTTTTGGCATCCAATTCAAATCGCCAGTGGCTGGCGATTTTTCACCAGTTTCGCCATTTTCGCCATTGCATGCATTTCTGGACAGCCAATTTGAATATTTTGCCACATATCGCCAGCGCTCTGGCAATTTTTGCCAAAATCGCCAATTTCGCCAAAATCGCCAGCCTCCAAGGGGCCACTTTTGGCATCCAATTCAAATCGCCAGAGGCTGGTGATTTTTCGCCAGTTTCGCCATTGCATGCATGGAATTTCGCCAAAATCTCCATTTTCGCCAAAATCGCCAGCCTCCAAGGGGCCATTTTTGGCATCCAATTCAAATCGCCAGCGGATGGTGATTTTTCGCCAGTTTCGCCATTTTCGCCATTGCATGCATTTCTGGACATAAGTGTTCTGCACAGGCGCAAAGGTTTGTTTTGTTTTTTTGTTTTGTTTTGTTTTTTTGTGTGTGTGTGTGTGTGGAAACTAATTGCGTCATGTAAGACTTTATCAAACGTACCAATTCGTGAAATAATGAATCTTTTTTTTTTCTCCCGCCATCATGCACGAACTTTACTCTTACAGAAATTGGCTAGGATGGCTAGCCAGGACGCGATGATATCTCGCACGTGTGTACATGTATTGGCTTTTGCTTAAGGGAAGCAGGAAGAAATGCCTGCCAATGTAATAGTGTTCAGCAGTTCTGGGCTCGGTTCCTGAAAGACCGATTAGCGCTAATCCAGGATAAAAATTTTGGTCCGTTTTTGTATTTTACCTTCCTGTGTATTGCCAAGAGTAAGATTTTGTGTTATCATTACTGTATGTCGGAATAGAGGCTCAACAGTATTTTGTAAGCTCAACTTGCGTGTTCCTAGACAAAAAAAAATTGCTTCAAATTGGGCTTTATCCCGGGTAAAACTTAACCATCTTTCGAAGAACCGGGCCCTGCACTTCGGGTTGCCATCGAGTACGAGGAACCGCAAGCGTGCGAGTGAAAGCTCGGTGTGTGCTCGGTGTGCAGCAAGATCTTTCCGAGAATAACGAGGTATAGTTCTACTGTTTGTTCCTATGTGGAACTCACATTTACTAATCGTTTTCTTGTCGCAACGAAATTCCATAAATTTGCAATAAATACTTACTGCTTTAATAGAAAACGACTCATTTTCCCGTACCTCTCTATTTTTCTACCCTCATCTACTCTCATCTCGTGCTATTTTTCCCCCTTCGTAATTTCCGTTTTTCACCGAGACATGAAGCAACTTTTCCAATAGACGATATTCGTATTTCCCGACGGCCCCGGGACGAGAGACTTCACAGCATGATTGCGAGGCTAAAGCGGGGAACTTTTTGGCAAAAACACAAACAAACATTAGTTAGTCGCGGCTGAATCGCTTCAAAACGACAGAAATCAGCAAAAAAACTGCAAGATTTCAAAGCTGAAACCTTACGGGTAAGCTAAAGTGATATATGTTTCTAAAAACAAAACTGTGAGAAGAGGTGGTCGTACTAACAGCAAAAGTTAAAAAGCCACGAAGTCAAAAGAAGAAACAAGAAGTGATCAAGAAAATGGTATATTGTGTCAAAATGTCAATACTCGAATCCTTTTTCTACAATTTTATTCTTCTTATTCTTCTTTTTCTCTTGTGTGTATCCGTAGTGTGGAGTTTAAACTGCTCAGTACTATCGTCTGTACCAAACTCTGTGTTCAACTGCCTGCACGTTTTTGTACTCTCACACAGTTGTTATCGAAGATGATGTGACTTAATTTAAAAATAAACTTTACCTAGTCATCTTTGTTCAAACTGGTTTAACTTCCTTAAATGCACACGGACTGTGTGCAGAACGCTACGCCCCATCCTGATAAGTAATTATCCACTGAATGAGTCGCTTGGTTTACTTCAAATACACAAGATTTTGCATCCGCTCTGTTAGAAAATTTCAACTGCAAACTAGGTGTGATAACATCACTGTTAACTTTATCGCAGGCTTTCGATAATTACGTCCATTTCAATAAAAGGTATTCTTCAAAAAGTTTAAAGGACACTGAAAATTACAATTAAAATGGCTTCGGGGATTTTGAGAACATCTCTGTTTATATTAAATTATAAACTCGCTCACCATTAGCACTCTTCTCATCAATATAATTATGATTAGGATCGCTGTTTTTCTTAGTAATAATGAGCAGATCTTCCTTTGTTGTTTCAAATAATGATCTCTCTCAAGTGTGTCAGCCCTTTCGGAACTTTACAATGTTAAAAATTTTCCTTAATTTCGGCAAACTCAGCCGCAGTTTTCTCATATTTGTTTGTCCTCTTGGCGAGAAGTTCCCCGCATGAGCCTCGCATTCATGATCAAGGCCTACTCGTCCCAGGACTGTCGGAGAATACGAATACTGTCTATTAGCTGTGACTTTAATACCCGCCATTAAGCCACAGCGATTTGTTGATTGCACGTCGTTTAAAGGCAAATTAACAGTAACCCGGGGTTAAATTTTAATCCGGGTTTCTTTTTAAATTGTTTTGTTCAAAATCGTTTTCTCCAAATTTTCGCTATACTTTTTGCAGAGCATAAACCGTATCAAGAGCCATAATAGGACAGAGAGTGTCCTATTATAGCTCTTGACCGTATTTATTTGATGAACCGCCCTGAACGCTTATTAAATTTTTGGACCTTGAGAATGGGCGCCTATTCTAGGCTTGGCGCTTATTGAATTTTCACTATTTTAAGCAAGTGTAGTATGTTTATTTTGCAACAAATCTGAAAGGTAATAACAAAACGCAAGTTTCTGTAAAATACTCTGAAGAAAACTGCGTCTTCGGAGAAGTCTCTTATTAGTACTTATTCATTTTTGTTGGGTGGGAGGGGGAAGCGGGGTGGGTTTTGGTTGTAGGCGCTTATTGAGTTTGAGTAGAAGGGGGAGGGATGGGCGCTTACTCGAGGCTGGGCCCTTATTAACATTTTCTGCCTTTAGGATTCAAAGTAGACAGACTGCAAATTATAGTAGTTGCTAAAAAATATATCTACGTGTCCCAACTGTTCATCAGTAGGATGCCTAAAATGCGTGCAATTCCACAATTGGTTACGGCTCCATTAAATCCTATACCAATTGCAGAACATTTTAGGAGGAGCCACCCACCGTGTGAGCATAGTCGCGGACAACACATATAAGTGAGGAAAATAACGCAAAGCAAAACTAAGACGTTATTAAACGAACTAAATGTACACGCAACTTAAATAAATAAATAATGCAAGCGCTCAAAATTAAATTGCGCGCGCACACGTACAAATACACAACTGAAATAAAAATCCAAGTAATAAATAAGCAATGTAAGGATACGACGGTACAATTTAAGCCTGGATTGCTAATCTCATCTCCCGAAGGGCTGCACCATACTTCTAGACGATAAGACCATGGCGACTGACGAATTTATTTAATGAGTTCTGAAGTCGATTGGTTTCAAAGCCCTGTTATCTGAGACGCAATGAAAGTCCGCGGAGTCTATTTATGAAGTCAACTTTGGACGTGCAAATTCTAGCATATCTCACCAGTTGAGATATGTAAACACTTTAAGCTGGATTGGCGGGAATGTTGCTGTCCATATAAGAGGAAAGTTGACAATTCGGAATGCAAAGTCATCTCTCTTAACGTAGATGCTGATACGGAAAGGTGTGGTTACGTCGCCAGTCTTGATATTTGTGTCGAGATAACGCACTTCAGTAGATGATGTGGATGTGTCCTTAAGTTCCAATTCCGACGGGTAAATCGCGCTGATGCAATTTCCAAAGTTCACATGGTTAATACTGAATAAGTCGTCGATATATCAAAAATGGTTGCTGAACTGGATGGCTTTTGTAATGTCTTGTTTCATTGTTTTGACCATAAAATCGTACTCAAAGGTATGAAGGAAGAGATCAGCCAACAAAGGTGCACTGTTGGTGCCCATGGGTATACCAATAACCTGCCGGAAAACCGAGCTTCCAAAACGAACGTAGATGTTATCGATAAGAAAGTCAATAGCGAGACCAAGCTCTCGACAGGAGAAGTACGTGTACCTCGTTGACGTCTTATCATTCGCCCAGAAGGTGCGAAAATTATTAGTAGCAATGAAGCTTTTTCCTTTAGTACTAAAAACTCTCCCCAAAAGATCATGAAGTTGCTTTTTAAGCTGGGCGCGTGGAAGGCTAGTATAAAGAGAAGTAAAGTCCCAAGTACTCACATGATTTAGGGAAAGCTGTTTTTCCTGAAGTGCACGGATAACATCCAACGAATTATTGATTATCCACGTGCAGTTAACACCTGTCCTTTCTCGAATCGTCTTGCAGTAAGCGGTGCAGTGGTTGCGAACTAGTTTAAGACACTCAGTAATTAATTTAGGATGGTCGTTTATTCGAGGTGGGTGCTAATTCGAGGTTGGGCGCTTATTCGAATAAATACGGTTATCATTAATGTCCAAACAAAAGGAATGAAACTGAATTTGCTTTTGTAAACTGTTATAATGCTAAATTCCAATTTCGCCCAAACTCAGGGTTATCTTAACCAGCTTTTATTATTATTACTATTATTATTATTATTTATTAATTTATTTAATTTTATGCACGAATACAAAGAAACATAAAACGCGCATCATCTGGATCAGCCTTGCAAGCGTTACGATTGCCAGCCTGGATGAGTGGAATGGGCTTGCGGAGCTCTTGGGCCCTCTTTGTTGCATGTTAAACTTCTACATGGGAGATGGATTCGGGTGCTGTGCCCGTGATGATACTATGCACAACCTGTTCTCGCGCGTCACAGGTTTATGTGTCACTCTCAGTTAGAGGAAGTACGTGCCTTGAAAGGTAGTCAGCTGCGTTCTTGCTTCAGGGACAATATTTCAATTCAAAGTCAAACTGATGCAGGTATAAGAGCCAACGTTCAATTCTCATGGGAGGTCTGCTATGGGGATTGTTAAAGAGCGGTAGCAGGGGCTGGTGATCAGTTTCGATGACAAATGAACTTCCAGTAAGACACAAGTAGTAGCGTCGCAGACCCAACGGATGGCAAGGGCTTCGCGGGTCGATTCGAGGATACCGTTTGTCAACCTCTGCCAGGCTTCGGCTAGCACACTCAACTGCTTTCCACCCTTCTGGTGTCCTTTCCAGGAGAATTTATTTAAGACCGTTGGGGCCGGCGTCCACAAGGAGCCTTCTTTCCAAGCCTGGTTCATAGTACCCAAGAACAGTGTCACTAGATAGCGTGTCCTTGAGTTTGTCCAATGCTGCTTGCTCTGTGCTGTACAAACACCATTTGACCCCTTGGTGGGTGAGCTTGCACAGGGGTGTGGTCATCTCTGTAAAATTGGGGATAAATCTTGCTGAGTACTGGACCATACCTAAAAGAGAGCACACCTTAGATACATTCCTGGGAGGGTCCATTTGTTTCAGAGCTTTAACTTTGCTTGGCGATGGCTTCACTCCATCTTTTGAGGACACAAAACCGAAGAATTGAAACTGAGGCAGACGAAACTTGCATTTCTTTGGCTTGAAGGTGAGACCGCATTCTCGGAATCGTTGGAGGAGGTTTTCAAGGGCTCTGTCATGTTCTGTGTTGTCTCTACCAAAGACTATGAAATCATCTCGGACGTGGAGCACACCTTGTAGCCCTGAGATGGTGTCGTCCAGTGCTTTGTCAAAAATAGGGACCTTAAGAATCGTCGACGAAATAGGACGACGAGGACGAAAGGAAGTGAAATTTTCCCGCGCGAACTTTCTGGCCATGCGTCAGGTTGTCAAAACGTCGTCCAGCCTTCGTCGACGACGAAATTCAGGGGGGTTTGCCGTTTTCGCTAAAATTGAGTATAAAACAATACTTTTTGCTTGTAAATCATTCTTTCCCTCCTTGTCATTCAGTACAAGTCGCAATATATTATATGCGGATTAGCAAACTCCAAATGTTAATCACTTTGTCGATTTATTCGCCTGCTAACTTGAATTTGGTTTTTTAGGTTCGGTTTGTCTGAAAACCTGCAGAGTAATGGCGGAACAACCAGTCGGAAGACTGCCAGCTTCGGAAGCTGTTAGATTAGATGCTGTTCCTTCCCTGACGGTCGATGTTCACTCGTGTAGTAACAAGTTATTAGTATTATTTTTCGTAATTGTTAAACTTTTGATTTTGCTTTGCAAGTAGAAAATTATCTTAGGCGTATAACCACATCCTATGACGAATAATAGAATTGACTCGGTTTGTTTTTATCAACGTTAGTGGTTTTGATTGTAATCGGTTTATGCGCGGTAAATAATAATTAAGGTAGATAATGTGGGATATGTTAAGGAAATAGGTATCACGCTCATGTGTTAGATCGCAAGAAATAATAGTGAGCCTTTGCCGAGTTCGGTTTGCGGCCGGACATACGTAGTCAAGGCGTTTACTTGTGGTAACCATAAAAATAGTGAGCATTGTAATTTTGAGGAGAATGTCTAGAACGATTCGATTGTGATGTACGAATGAACGAACGAAATAAAGCGAAAAAAGTGAAAGATACAGTCCTGATTGTTTGTTGAACCAGCGTGCATTTTAGGTTTTACAACAGGATAAATGTTCATTTTTTCGAACTAAAATTTAATAATTTCCCATGTTGTTTTTAGCTGCTAGTAATTGCCAGTAGACTCCGGAATATGATGTGGTTATGAGGAACCCTGACAGAGGACAAATATGGGACAACATTGCAGTTTGCAGATTATCTTGGTTTAAAGCACCGTAAAGTTACTCCTCTAAGGCCAGAGGAAATGGCAATATGGAACGCTTCACGAACACATTTGGCAAGGTGCTCCGCACAACTTCTAACTGGAAGCGACAGATGTACCAGTTCCTGAGAAACTATCGAGCGACTCCTCATTATACTACTGGTGTCGCTCCTTCCACTGCCCTCTTTGGAAGACCAATCAGGATCCAGCTGCCCTGGCCCGCTGGTGTTCCATTCGAAACAAATTTGAAACCATCACTATTGCGTGAGCATGATGCACACCAGAAAGTCAAGATGAAGACTCTCGCTGAGAGCAGGAGACCGATGAAGGATTCTGACATACAAGTTGGAGATACTGTGTTAGTAAAGTAACCAAAGATGGGGAAGTTCTCCACACTAAACCACCCAGTCCCACTGACAGTCACAAACAAGAACCACAGTATGCTGACGGCTGAAGGAGACGACCGGAGAGTGAATCGCAATTCCTCGCACTTTAAGAAGTTTCACCAAGACCATGCAGATCCAGTATCAATTGACATCAACTCAAGTGCAGACCCAGTATCAGTTGACACCTACAGCCCAAGGGCAAGTGCCCAACCTGAATTCCCACTAAGGAGGTCTGAGGGTGTTATAGAGTTTTCATTAAGAACATTCGAGAACATATAGGATTAAGTTTAAGTGATGTTCAGAGAACTTTACACTAGGTCAGGAAGTTTTACAGAATATAGCAGTCTTATAGGACCTACTAGTATTCATTTTACTGCATGCCTTTGTTTTAGTAAGGTAAGATTATTATTTTTTTGTTTGTTGATGTTACGTTTCCAACAAGAGGTAAGAGGAAATGTAATGTTTACGTCACGTGTGGCGTGACGCCCGGAGCACGCCGGTTTCCCGGTTTTGTTTGTTTTGTTTTGTTTGTGAGTTGTTGAACATGTCCTCGAATGTCGTGTCTAGCTAATTTACTTCATGTGGAATAACAACCCATTACAATGTAGAAAAGGAAGACCCTGGTCAATTTTATTGATAATAAAAGATCTTGTTGTTTCTTAGACATCTGAGGTCGAGATACCGGTTCTAGCTATTTATAAGTGATTTTGAGGGTGGTCTTCGTTTTTGCGTCTTAGGTGTTAGGTCTTCGTTTTCTACCCACCCGGCCTTCCTTCCCTTTTTGTTTGGGAGCCGAGGGGAAAAACACAAGATCTTTTGTAAACATGTAGTACATAGACAAGGCAGCGAAGGTCTTATATTACACGACTAGGGACTATGTGGTTCAAACGGTATTCACAAAGGAACGGTTTGACATCAAGTACGCATTAGCAGAAGCAGCGACAGACAAAAGATTCAGTGTCGAATTGTTGAAATGAAGATCAGAGGAAATATTCTTGCTAAAAAAGAACTTGGAGGCTTGCATTGTCGATGGAACGCATACCATCAAAACCTGCACCTGCATAGGATTGAAGAAATAAAACACCTTACCAGGGGCATGAATTTGAAAAACCTTTAACTATTGTTAGCTCGAAGGCGACCTGACGTTTGAAATTTATGTCTCGTTACTGCAGCTATAAAAACGTATCGCTACAATTTGTGTTCTGAAGTTTAGGTCCGCTTGGTAAGACACGTAAGCTCCAAAACACGGCTGCCACTTTGCGCGGTAATTAAATTAGTGGTCATTTCCCACGTACACTGTGATCTTTGGTGTCTGTACGGTTGTGACTTTGTAATCCAGAAAACAATATTTAGCTTTTTATAATACACAGCATACATTCTTTACCGTCGGTTTATTGCTCCATCGCTCTCTAATCAGATAACCTAGCTAATCTTTATAACACAGATACATTTAGACCGAGGATATAAATGTACAACGCTTTGGCACGCTTTGCTTGTTAGCCTGCGAACCGCAGATGCATCATTGCGGTCAACGCTTCTCTTTCTCCGAAAAATAATAATGTCTCGGCGGGTGAAACTAGAAACTAAAGCCGAAAAAAACGGATGTTCTCGTAGGTTATTATTGTTCGTGCGAGGTCGATAGTTTTCTGTCAATTTTTTTGACAGATCACGTAGCGGCTGCCAGGTAATTAGGTAGCGGGCGTGAAACGATTTTCTCGGGCCTTTCTGGCAGGCGCTCCCTCTTCCCTCGCGTATCTCCCTCTCGCGCGCCCGTTCTTACTTGCGCCCAAATACTTCCAGCGCCTGCTACGCAGGCGAGAGTATTAATCAATTCTCCCATGGACTGTATAATACAAGAAGTTTATATTAGCTTTCAAATATCTTTAGAGTTTTTCCTGGCCTTTCTGCCTCAACCAACGCTAACATAAAAAAAGTGTCTGTTCTTTAAAACTCTTCAATATTGAACGTTTTTCTTCCATGTGCGAACTGATCGCGATGGCGAGAAGCAATTTCTTAGACGGTGGGTAGGGGAAGCAATAGAGCGAAAACCACACATATCTTTTTAAAGCATAAGTATTAAATATGTTATTTATAGAATTATCTAAAGCTATCTAAATAGGCACATTTTTAAGTGAAATATTGAAAAAGGAACAACGACCTTAGGGCAGAGGATTTCTTACAAATTCCCCACCACCGGGACCGACAAGATGACATATGCCCGGGAGGATTGTCTGAGTCATAAATGAAAGATTATTTTAAAAAAAACACACACCATTATTATTTTCCTTTTTTGTTTTTTTTTTCTTTAACTCGGTAACTGTTAGCCGTAAAAGACCCAAACCTTTAGACGTTTAATGTAAATTCTCTGTTCGTTACGCCGTACTGAGCGAAACAGCTGTCTACGGCTACAACAATGGCTACAACCCCGCTCTGTTCTGGATTTTTTCGGTGTCGTGTTGATGTTTTCACGTAGTACGAGCAGTTTTGCATAATTCAGTGTGTCTGCTCAGTGTATATGTTTGCTGATCGGGTTTTCTATAGATCCCACGTTCTGCGGCATATTCGTTTGCGGTCCTTTGCGGTTTAAAAGTCAATTTAAAGTAAAATCCACTTCCCCTCTAGACCCTCATTTTCCGTTATTCATTAGTACACACATTCTCTGTAGCATTGTACGATGCAGTAAAAGGCCATATTTTTTTCCCATTAATTTCAAATTGTACCTACCAATTCTCACGTACTTTTCGATATTCTCGCCTATCAAAAGTTAGCAAGGAGCACTGGTTAATGTTGACTCGAAGCAACTTTGGCCGGTAACCGGTCAAGGCGTTGAAAACACTAAATGACCGGCAGTCCTATATTCTCATTAAATTTTACAAAATGGAAAAATTTCGGCTAATCTAAACTATCATATATCGTTTGAAAAAGTCAAGCGATCCTGAAATGCTTTATAGATCTCAAGTCTAGCGTTTGGTTTACGCTGGGCTCAGAAAACGAAACTATGATGTTTTGTCGACACAGAAATGTTGTGAGCTCGACTGACGGTCAAAAGAGGTGTTGAAAATACTAAATGACCAGCTGTCCCTATATTCTTCGTAAATTTTACAAATCGAAAAAATCCAGCCAAACCAAACTACTTTGACATAAAAGTTAGGAAAGGAAACATATGGGAGAGTCTCAAAGAAACATTACGATAGATACTTATTTGATTTCAAGAATCAGGTACGCTGCGCTGCTTCAAATCTCATTCACATTACTAACTTTTAAGAAAATGGTTTTGATCGTTACTCTTTACTTGGATTGGTCGCCCATCAGGATTATTATAATCTTAATTAATACTGAATCAAGAGGTTAAATTTGCGTGTCAGTTTTAAACATTTTGCAGCAAGATTCAGAATACCAGTGGGAGGTACCTAGCCTCCAAATACAGCCTCCTCTAATCGCTCACCGTCGTTGGTAGGTTTCGCGAAACGTCCCTAGCGACGGGGAGCGATGTCGCAGGCTTGTGTGAACCTCGTTAGTTCTAGGGAGATACAGAGTTGCGCCTACAATATGATGCTTATATGAAAACATACTAGAAATATTACGTTTTAAGTGTAAAGTTAGAATATGTTGCCGTCAATTCACGACTCTTTCAAAGACAAATTTTCCGAGAAATGTTCAACATTCTGTTCGAGTCATTATTTTCCGATGTTAGCTTCAACGAAAATCAGCTTAGACAGACCTTACTTACTTACATAGATTAAAACTGGCTTGACTGGGTCAGGTGTATGAAGATCGTAACTTCTGTGAGTTGTAGAAAAGCGACGTGAAGACACTTATGGCTGGATTTTTTAGATTTGTGAAATTTATTGAAAATACCGGACTGCTGGTCATTTAGTGTTTTGAAAATCTTGACCGGCTGTTGACCTGAAAAAAGCCCCAGGTATCTAAAAAAAAAAATTTTTCGCCATTCTGAGCCCAGCGTAGACCATTTTAACGCTACACTTGATACCTATAAAGCATTTCAGGATCGCTTGATTTTTCTTAATCGACGTATGATAGTTTGGTTTGGCAGGATTTTTTCGATTTGTGAAATTTACGGAGAATATAGGGACAGCCGGTCATTTAGTGTTTTCAACACCTTAACCGGCAGTCGAGCTGAAAAACGTTCTCAGTGTCACAAAACATGGTTTCGTCTTCTGAGCCCAGCGTAAACCAAACGCTAGACTTGAGATCTATAAAGTATTTCTATATCCTAATGGTAGTTTAGATTAGCTGGGATTTCATGATTTTGTGAAATTTACTGAGAATATAGCACTGCCGGTCATTTAGTGTTTTCAACACCTTGACCGGTTACCGGTAATATAGCCACATAACAATCGAAAAGGAAAATGATTTTTCCCCAAATCGAGCTGTAGGGGAAATAAGCTCAGAGTTGTGTACCCTATGTCTCGTGTACATTATAGTTTTGGGGAGTATTACGTCTAGCGCCTGAAATATGACATGAACCAGAAAGGTCTAACTAAGCTTTCGGCTTAATCCATTCAGAGGAACCCAATGAGTCTGTTCCTCAAAATATCTGTTCTTCAGGCAACTTTTTGCTGGCTGGAGGGTTGGTAAAAAGTAATATGTCCTTAGAAGGAAAGTGTTGCTGGGAAATAGACTATTCAGAGTGTCTTAGGGGATTTGATGGCGAGAATAGATGCTATGTGCTTTTTGTCAGAAACTGCCTTTCCTTTCGGGAAGGCAAACCTTAAGAAATGGATAATGTTCGTTTAACCTTCGCGGTCCAGGAAGATAACGAATTGTGAACCAAATACAGTTTTTAGCGGAGCTCCACGCGCGCGCGAAGCGCGCTCGCGTGGGCGGAGCCCCATAGCTAAGTAAATCAACCCATCCCAGAAAATTTGGTTCTCACGTGACCGTACACCGAACGAACGTACGACTGTCGGTCCGTACCACAGGCATACCAATGTTTACTCTCGCACTTTCTGGCTAGTTTGGGAGCCCAGGCGCAAACTGATTGCACATCAATGTTGTGATCAATTGACAGCTGTCAAAACCGGGTATCTGCTGACCAGTATCACCTGACCGTATCGCGGGCTCAAGTGTCGACCCATCGAGGTCGAGTATTTTTTGGAAGTTATCCGCTGACGAGTTACTAGTTTTCAAATGATCGCAGGCTCAAGTTCGTTTTTTAAAAATTTATATGAAATATGTCGTGTTTATGTCACTATCGCCCGGCACTATTCAGATTTTGATTTCAAACTTATCTCGGACACGAAAATTCAGCCAGTTATTTAAAAATACAGGCAAGGAAGACCTTTTCTTACCATGGTCACGCTTTGGTCACGCTCTACGTCCAATTTTTATGCTCTGATTGGTCAAAATTTGACAGGTGAGTTCATGCGGAAAATTTATGCAGCATCTTGAAACTTGTTGACTTTGACAGCTGAAGCTGACAGAGTTTTGTGTCAACTTGTGATGTTTTTTAATGTATTTTTCCACTAGATGTACAAAATGAAATACAACTGCTATTAAGAGTCTTCTGTTATTCATGGCTGGTTTGTTTATTGGGTTTTTGGTTGAGAAATGCGTCGCTTGTCAAAGTCGGAAATCCGATTTCGGATGGCATCGTTTTCGTTTTTCACCTTGCTTGATACGTAAGAGGAGTTAGAAGTCTCAAGCGATTCCGGCCTTACTTGATAGCTTTCAGGAGCTGCATCGCGAAGGGTAAGCCTGAGTAATTATTGTATCTGATGTTTGTTTTTTTTTTATATCTAACCTCATGAAGGCGAGCACAGTTTATGCGGCAAGTTAATTATGCACGTTTGTAAGATTGAGACAATGATCTGACCTAATATCAGGTTTGATATAGGCTTACAGAACTTTAAAAAGCCTTTAGATATATTTTCTCACCGCAAATAGAAAGAAGACGTTCCGAACAATATTTAGTTATAAATTTGCCTGTAGAAAGAAAACGCTGGGCGATTTTCTTGCCTCGAGTTCATCTTTGTGTAATCTTGAAAAGCGTTTGATATGAAGCCATTAAATAAAAAAAATTAAGATAATAAATTCGTTATTATGTTGAAGCGTAACTCTATTAATGTTCATTCACACACTCGACCACTTGTCAAAAGTGAGAACCGCCCGGCCGTATAGGTGATTTTGGAAATTTTTTGAACGGTTTCGCTAAAAGCCAACGATTGATCGTCCTGAATATTGACTGAGTGCAGTTTGTCTTGAAAAACAGTGAAATACTGCATTCTGAGCTGTCCGAGGTCTGTATGATAAATACAGCGCTTCACAGTACTGCTTCACCTCAGATGTGATGTATAAAAAGTATAAAAGATTGGTTTACACACCTCCAGATTTGTTGGCAAGATTTTGTAAAGTAAACTTATAGAACGCAAAAGATTCGGCCTGATTTGTTTTCCAAGCCCAATCTACTGTGATCAAGAGCCGTTATGGCTCTTGAATGTGATCGAAGATGATTGCCATTTTTTGGGTGAACACATAAGTCAACTCGATGTGAGATGTTTCAATCTAAAATCACTTAGCTTTTCCCTCAAAAGCCACATGAATGTGCCTTTAAGTTAACTGATTTGTGGTTTACAAGTTTATTGTTTGATTTAAGTTGTATATTCATTAATGGGAGCAGTTTTTAGCCCTGGCTAAATCTATATATTAGGCAAGAAACTATTCTGACAAAAGTTTAGAAACCTGCCTATTTATCTTTGTCTAATTGTCTATTTTTTTGTGAGGAAAGTGAAAATTGAAATAGCGACCAGGCAAATTCGAAAGCAGGTACGTTCGTACACTGTATGTGTTATGATTTAAAAGATAGGCACTGAAAATTTGAATCCGTCGTCTTGAGCAAACCATCGTAACAAAAAAAAACTTTTAATCATATTTTACCATGACGACGCGCTCCTCCATTCTTTCGGTATTGTTGTAGTGTTGTATGTTTGTAACTGTAACTGTTACAGCTATATCTTAATTTTATCTATGCCTCATCTGAATTTCATGAAGTATTGAAAGGACACTCATCCCGACCAGATTGATTGAAACTGAGCATTTTCAATATCTCGACTACATTTCTTTCGTATGTAATTAAGTTTATTAGTCATAAATTCCACTATTTCATATTAGTCAGAAAGATGAATTTGGAAAGAATTGGGATGATTTCGCTGAAACGGAGATGAATGAAAGTGAAATCAGTGAGTGACCTGGGAAAACCCCCTCAAACTTTGTTCAATCTCGTTTTCAGCTAGCACACTGCTGACATATGTCATTCGTTACATGTCTTGATATTGTGAAAATACATATAAGCAAAAGGGGAATCTTTAATTCAGCTTTAAGGTAAAAAAAAATTATAATAATGCATAAATAACAATTACCACGTTAAATTATTAGGCAGCTTTTGAATAATGACTTTCATGCCTTAACATTTTCGCAATCACTGATGAGCCGAAAAAGCACTTTTCATTGTCGTTGTTTTGCATAATATTTTAGGTGATACTATGAAAGCGGATATGAAAATATGGCGGTCTGCGAGCCTTGAGCTTCGAAGAAAAAAGAAATCAGCCTCGGTGGATTAACCTGCTGCGTTTAGACTAACCTGAGATCAGGCCCAATTGTAGCGGTTCTCATACATTCTCCCTAACGGCGAAACGAAAATTGAGCCTGATCTCAGCTGGTTACGTTTAGACGGAAACAGAAAGGTTACCCTTACATCAGCATTTAGACGACCGCCATCCTCCCCCCCAAATAACCTTATCTGAATGTAGACAATGACCAGTGGAAGATAAGCCAACCCAGTGACGTTTTCTCCGAGAACCCGGCCAAGATATGAATTCCACTGGGTCTGTTACATAGGGGTGTTTATAAAAATCGGTAAGCAGTTAGTTTCAATTGAATCGGAATGTTTTCCCTCAAATCATTATTGTTGAAGTGATCAGTAAAGTCGACCAATTCACAATTAATACTGGCAGTGCTTAAGGACGATAGCGGACATAACACGGTCAATGGCCAACCGAGAAGCACCAGTTCGAGTTAATTGCAAAGCCCGCCCCACCATTGTCAGTTTACCGTAATTCCCCTTTTCCTCTAACAACAAACTCTTCATCAACACTGACAGCGAAAAGGCTCTCGTGATCGCCTTTAACTATCGCTGCAGCTAACACATAACGTATTTGTTGGACTTCGCTTTTCGAACATTCGATTGTGTTCGATTGGCACAAGTTTTTGGCATGTTTGATATGTTCGATTACCGAACGTTTGATTGCCTACTCTGTGTTTTAAAAATGGTAGAACCGCCGCTGCCTGATCGTCTGGTGCCCTGGCGAGTGTTACGTTATCAAAAATTTGTTCAAACAACAGAACTGGACGTTAGCAGCTTTTTAAGTTCAACTTAAAAAGCTACTAGTCCGTTTCAATGTTATGCAATTCGGTCCATCCGTGCATTCCTTTGTGTTTGCCGTGTTTGTTAGAAGTTCCTCTACTGGTTTAAACGGTTATTTCGAAATCTCTCTCAATTTAATGGCCGGTTCTCTGGGTTCTGCATAGCGGCTAAATTCGCTAAATTGCGTGACACATGGGAATTAATGCATATAGTACTAACAAAGGAGACTGATGAGAATCTTACCTCAACAAGTTGATTAGCTTGGAATGGAGGGTTTCACTACCATGTTCTATTTCTGTAATGAATGCACAGACGGTAAAGGGGAAATCAAACTGCTACGAGACGGAGAGTAAGCGAAGACCTGAACACGTGACCAAGTCATACAAAACAACACTGACCTCACTAATCCCACTTTCACCCCCCCCCCTCTCACTCAACCTCCCCCTCTTAACTAACACTTACAGTCTGAGATGTTCTTCTTATATCAATGAAGTCAAATATTAACGACTTATAGACACCGTCGAGATTAGAATGTCTACCTAGCTAATCGACAAAGAAAAGAATGCTTCTTTAATTTCCGTTTAAGTATCAACGAGGGGGAGCCCGCCACAGCACAGTTTCCTACTTTTTAGGCATCCCCTCCTATTAAATCACATTTTTAGCTTATCACAGTGTTATCACCGGACCGAAAGCTTGCTGGCAACAATTTCGAAAAGGATTTCTGATATAGCTTAAAAGAGATTAGTGTTAACAAACTATTTATCTCTGCCATTTCTTGGGACAAAGGATATATATATATAACATAAAAAAGCTGAAATATGGAAAGCTTCAAAGAAACTTATGAGGTAAATTGTGACAGATGAGTCGTGTTATGTCCTGTTAAGCTGTTTCCTCAGACTCGGGAATTTTCTTTCACGAGCCACTTCTTTATGTGGGTGCTGATGACTTGGCAGAACTGTCTGTAGTATAGAGCCAAGGACTGAGTTAAGATGACCAAAACATTTGCCCATTGAGAAGCGGTGTCCGTAAGTCGGTCAAAATAAATGAGTGGTGAATCAATATATTATAACAGAAAACAAAAACACTTCTGATTTAGATTCGGTGTTGGGTAGACCTATCACTTCTCAAGTGATCTTAAGGGTCCACCCGTTGCCTTCAGTAATGGCAATTGGTCAATTTATCACCCACACCCGGACAAACTGGAAACAATCAGAGAGAGGTGTCAACAGGGCACCTAAGGAAAGACTTCTGCTGTTTAAGCATAAAAATGTGCTGTTTAAGCATAGAGATAATGATAATAAGTTGTCATCATTTTCGACCAAGTATTTTTGAGTGATTCAAAAGTGAAAATTCAAAATCAGAGCACACAAACAAGTCACGTATAACAAGAAAATACTGAAAAATGTATATGGTGAATAATAGAAAGTACCAATAAATAAAAATGAAGAAAAACAAAGTAATGGCCACGAAGAATGTGCATTGCAAGCAAACTTTTCACAATGATATCACATCAACAGGAACCACCAGCCAAAACCCACTGAGATGGCGCCAAGCATTCGCATGATTAATAATTAATCGCATTTTTGTTTTATATTTAGAACGTTTTGGGTTAAAAACAATTGAAAATAGCCGCAGTTCAGCCAAAAGCCAGTGTCATAAGACTGATATGATTATAGATTCTACCAAGAGCCATAATAGGACTATTATGGCTCCTGATTCTACTCGCGTTTCAGCCACGGAGAGCCAATGGCAAAAAGCTAGTCGCCTTCTTTATGAGGCTTAGTTCACTTTCGATTTCCTTTATTCCAATGGACAGCTTGAACATGAAGTGAAAGAGACGAGATAGGCCTGCACGCACACCCAGTGCGGCTTTGTGGTCGCGTTGTTGTTCAAAATGAATATTTTATTTAGTATTTTTGTGGATCAATAATGTTATTGTGAACACTTATTGGCGAGAGTCTAAGGAATGGCCAGAGTGCTTGAGTTATCAACAATCACGAGCCAGCGAGCGCTATACGAGGCAGACTAATTGTAGGTTGTTCAAGGCGTTCAGACAAGTGTGTAAGCAGTCAGGTGCCGTTCCGAACGATTGGAACAGGCTAGAGGTCTGAGGTAGATATGCGAGGCATCTAGATGTATTTCGCGCACAACCCTCAGTCTTTCAAATTGTTATTTGGTATAATAGCGCATTTTCATATGATGTCACGGCCTCCATATTGGTGTTCCAAAAGGATGAAACGGTGGCCATGTTGGTGATCCAAACAAATCCTGTAAAAATGGAATAACTGCTTATGTAAACGAGTTCTCTTGTTAGAAAAAACTTCGATGGATGCGGCCCACGTGAGTACAAGAACCAGCTGTAGAACAATAAATGGATTTTGGTGGGTGTTCCTTATAGGACTTGTCCATTAAATTATATCTGAGACGCCCTGTAGGAAAGCATTTAAATTTATGGAGTTTGAAATTACATTTTGAACATGAGCTTGGTAAAACCGTTGTATTATAATTGACTAATAAATGGGCAAAAAATGCGAAAAAAATAAAAGAATAACAAATTACACAGAATATACCATGCAGAAAGTATTTTTACTCTCGTGGTTTGCAGCAAATTTCTTGGAACAAAAAGAGATTTTATCTCTTAAAAGTGAAAATTTTAATCCCCCTAGGATTCTTTGCAGCTTGTTCACAAACGTTCTGTTGGTTTGGTGCAACAATATGGTCTCCTTGACAAAATTTGAAAACGATACTTCACACCGGAACACGTTCGACCTTTGCACGTGTTCCTCTCGGAAGACAGAGGAAGCAAATTCTTGAATATTGGTAAGATAGTTTTTTTCCTTTTGGACAAGGCAACAAAAATATTCTAGGAAAATAGATCATTATAAGATTTTGGAAAACTACCAACTTAAATACCCCGGCCTCCCAAAACCCAAAGATAACTGTTGGGGAAAAGTTCCAGGTCAGGCCCTGACGGCCTGCAGAGTATGAGAATTACGATCAAGTTTAGTTTTATCGCTAAACAATCTCTCTGAGAAGGGAGGAAATTTTGATAACGGATTCAGTTTTAATCCCTTATTAGATTAAAAAAAAAACTTGGTCTCCTTTGCTTGCCACTCGTGATTGAGGGGGACATTGGGGGGTACTCAATACCGTAATACCGCAAGAAAAATTGGCAAATACCGAAATACTGTGTCGAAAATCGACGAAATATCGATACCGCACTCATGCCAATCGGTCACGCTTACTTAAGTTGTACCCATCTCATGTGTTTGTGCCAGGCTCTCAGATAGTATAGTATAGTGAGAACAAGGAGCAAAGCGAAAATAAGACGCGCACGACTTGGGAAGGGGGGGGGAGGGCTGAACGACTTTCCACCACCATCTCGGAGCCTGGAACAGGCTAGTTTATCTCAAGCATGTATAAACCAAAAAACAACCTCAGCCATTGCAAGGAAACGTGAGAAGACCTCGATATTGATCGGTACAATGATCGAAAACTAGTGATGCCCTACCAATTTCATCATAGATTAACTGTCAGAAATTGTGTAATCATTTACGTGTATTGGACAGGAGAGCGCAATGAACAGTACCCAATACCATGAACGATCTTCTTTCACCGAACGCCGGTAACCAAAAGAAACGCTTACCGCAGGGCTAAATGATACCGCAATATCGCACGTTAAAATCAAAATTACCGAAATACCGCTTGAAGAAAAGGTCAACACCGCAATACCGGAAGCCCCCATGTCCCTCTTGTGATTATTTTCCTACTTACTTCTGCTAAGGTATTAAATTGTCTTTTTTAACATTCAACGGAGGGATCAGTATTCATAATGACCTTTGATCAATCAATCTCACCCTGTATCCTTTTTCATTTATTTATTTATTTATTTTTTACTTTGTCTTTGTTTTGTTTTGTTGTTTTGTGTTTTTTTTTTCCATTTCATTTTTTAGCTATCGCTGATTCAGCATATCACGTGAGAGCACACTGACTGTCATCTAACTCAGTGATGCAATACAAAACAAATTGCAATAAAATAATCCACATAACACTCTGACATAACACTAAGAATCTTACAAAAGCTCGTTAAGACGTGTTTGGGCACAATACGCGCAGTTTTACTACATACAAGCAATAAAATAGTACAACGTCTCTAAAGACAGACGAACTCTCTTTCCTTCTAGTCAGGTGACCAATAAAAGCATTTTCAGATATAGTGCCAAGCCGGAATTACGTCGGTTTTTATAGAAGCCACAATTAATTCCATTAAATCGTACTTTTTCAATGCTTTCTTTCACGTGCACGCCGTTTTGAAACTTACCCCTGTCCTCGTTCAAAAATCGAAATGAATGGTGCCCACTTCCTACAACCCTGCCTCAAAAACAAGTACGGTGACACTCATGACTTTAAAAACAAAAAAATATATATTCCTTTTAATGAGAAAAAAATGGGCAAAACTCTATGTTCGGTATTTTGGCAAATTCTATGACCAGCGAAGATGGAAGTTGTACCGCACACTGTTAAGGAATGGAAGACAGGGGGAAATTTCAATTTAGATGGGCCAAGGGCCTTTGCAAAGAGATGTCAGCAGGTGGATGCTGTTTTTTTATTTTATTTTATTTTTCTGCCGGGGCACCCAAAACTCATTCAAGTGTTAATAAACCTGTTCAAGGCATCAGTGGTAAAAACGTACGGAGCGAAACAAAAAGGCTCGTAAGTTCGAATCATGACTGACTAGTGATCATTTTGTATTGCATCAGTTACATGAATTATCATTTTCATGCTCGCTTCTTCTCCGAGCGAACAGAAACATACTCGAGAGCGTCCGTTTGCTGCTGTGGATTTCTACCTTATTATCATGCGATCAAGTTTCATCCTGTAGAACGCATCGCGACAAGATCTATGCTACATAGCAAAAGACTTTTTTAAGTCAACTGCCGACTTTAGTCAAGATATCCAGCATCAATTTCAATTTCTATTATGATACCCCAGTTTCCATGTCTCGCAGTTGAGGCTCACACCTGCACTGCGTACTCCAAACGAGGTCTAACGAATACTTTGTAAAATGGTATAAGCACTTCTGGTTTTCTAGATGCTACATTTTCAATGATCCATGATGTCATTTGTTTTCCTTTTCCAATTATTCCTCGCATATTTTATTTCCAACAAAGGGTATCACCAGCTGAAACAACCACTCCCAGATCTCCTTCCTTTTTAACACTTGTAAGGGCGAACTACCCATCGTGTAGTTATTTTTAGGGTTGACCTTACCAATATGCAAGACGCTATACTTTAATTCACTAAATTTCATTTGCCGCGCGTCGGCCTAATGGGATAAGCAGTGCAAGTCTGATTGAATGGTTTCTGGTAATTGTTCGTTCCCTGTTAATTTTGAGTCATCGGACAAATAGCGTGGCCATGGTGGTATTCGTTGTGTCATATTGTTAATGACTAAAAGAAATAGTAATATAGGGGCCCCAAAACGGATCCTTAGGGCACTTCAGATAACACAGATTACCATGTGGATAACTCATCGCCTACTCCTAACAGCCGTAGTTGTACAAGTAATAAAATTCCATGTAATGCTATTGAATTGGCCGGTTACCCCATAAGCTTTTAACTTTAGCAGGAGACGCTCATGTTTGACTTTGTCAAATGCTGAATTGATCTAAAAGATTCGAGAGGCATGACTTGCCGAGGACAAAGCCGTATTGGCACTCGCTGAGGCTGCTCACGGGCATGAGTGTTAAGATGGCGTAAGAGCATTTTCTCAAATACTTTACATAAGATGCATGTTAGAGATGTAGGCCTGTAATTACTTGGGTCGTTAAGTGGGCCTTTCTTATGTAAGGCAGTGACTATTGCGCGCGCACCTCCAAGAATTGCGGATGCAGCATGTAGTTACGACTGCTTGGAAGAGATCTATGACAGCGTTGACAAAGCAACCGGTCGGTCCGCTCCGGCATAGATCACCTTTTTATTTTCAAAAATTGTCGTTTGAAGTAGAGAAATGATCAAAATTGTGATAGAAACGTAAATGGAATCCTTCGGCAGAGTTGGAAATTTCTTTAGATTAAAAAATGTCGTTTCATTACTATTTTATTGCCTTTTTTAAAGGTTTTATTCTTTCCTCAGTCTTTAAAATAAAGAACAAAGTTAATACTTCACATTAAAACTACATTTTGTAGTGCAATTAACCATCACGTTCGACATAGGCAATCAAAATAAGGAAAGAATCCTTATCTTTAAGCGTCTGAGTCTTCGACCAGCAAGTGTGGCGCGCAGTGTCGTTGAATGTGTTGGAACAAATCACTCGATTGTGACGTCACAAAAGAAAAGAGCGGTATTGCGCATGCCTCGATTCAGACATCCATTGTAAAACTCGAAAAGCAATTATTGTTTATGTCTTGTTAGATATTATACACAATTTTAAATAAACATGTTTCATTGAAACCAAGGCAGCACTCTTTTACCTATCAGGTACACTTAGTATAATCAAAACTGAGCTGTTCACAAATACTGGAAACCTTATACAATGTTAACTAAGTTTTGTGACGTCACGTAATTAAAAAAAAATATGTACGTAAAATACAATCGAGATCATGACTCGCGCAAACTAGATTTTTTTTGTTTTTGCTAAATTGACCATGTGATTTGGAAACACAAACGAGGCGAAGGTTTATCACTGAAGAGCGGTAATGGCGGCTGCAGACGCTTTTGGTCGCGTTATGTTAGAACTAATGGAACATGTGCTGTCGAGCTCATCGGAGAGCCGATCTCAAGAAAACATTGAAAGAATTCTACCAATGTTCAGAACCAGGACGCCTCTGTTTTACAACCTCAGTACAGGTAAGAACTTTACTGTAAGAACGTTTTCAGTAAATAACACACGGCAGTGAGAGTGAGAATTTAGGTATGACCACCTAGCATTTTCTCTCTCTCCCATAAAGGGTGGATGCAGTAGTCCAGTAGTCTTTACTCCTGTACGATTGCATTATGTCCTTAATGCAAAGATAATGTTGTTGAGAAAAACGAAATTAAGATCTAATTTAAAAATATATATCATTTTTCTTTATTTATGGATTACAATGTTAACTTCTGTGAACGTAATTTCTTCCCAATTTCCGAGTTTGTTTATTTATTTATTTATTTATTTTATTTTATGTTTAGTTTATTTTAGTTTTTCCTTTACCGTCTCATTGTGAAACAACACCAGTATACCGTAAAGTGTTCTTCAACAAGGAAGGCCTAGGATGAAGGCGTCTCGTGATCTAGAACTTGTCTGAGGATACTGACTTATGCTGTGAGCCCCCGGGCACTCAGCACACCAATCTTTGGGTCTCCTAACTGTAATTCCATGGGTGTCCTGTTGCTATTTATGCCATACAATCTGGATTATGTTAACGTTTGTCACGATGATTTTTAGCAAGTATGTCAAGCGGTGTTATCATAACGTAGCTTGAAATTCATTTGCGTCAGTCTAATTGCGCCAAGTTTCTCGCATTTTGGCGCGCCGCAACAAGTCTCAAATTAGTTTTGAATGACTGTAAACTGACCTAAACTATCTAATAAAGAACCAAATCACAAAGAACATGTGATTAAAGTACCCTTTTTGGTTTGATTGATTCAAACAGTGGGTGAAGTTAGCAAAATGTTGAATGTCAGTAATTACTTGCATGTGTCTTGACGTTTTACTACCTGGCATCTGCTTGCATCGGTTTACAATATATAGCCCCTAGTTTGTTATTACTTTTTTAATTGGCTAGGAGCCACTACTCTCGTGCAACCCAGTGGTTAGCATCCAAACCAGAAAGAGCTCTGATTTGTTTTCTTGGGCCGTCGTCTTTGTTTACGCTGAAATAAAACGTTTGGGGTCGTTCGAGCATTCGGCTCGGTAAGCGAAAGGGTACCAAAAGCCGAGTTCTACATTTTCACTTCAGTCATCGTTATGCTTCCTCCGATTATTCTAATAAAATCCTACCAACTAACAACCGGAAAAGTTTGTGGTTTAAATGGCCAAACCTTGGACATGGTTGCGTTAAAATAAAAACAAGGCAAACTCGGTGTGGGCAGTGTTTTAGTATCACAAAACTTCGCGGTTGCGCTCGGGCAAGAAGCTAAAAAGCAATGAAACAATATAAACGCTTATTAAGACGCCAAAACAAGAAATTTAACAGGACTATTAACCGGAGGTCAACTCTTACCTCCCAACAAGACCACCCGTGAAAAAGAAAACATTTTTGTATTCAAGTACGAGTAAGGTCAAAATATCAAAACAGGAAAATAAAAACCCATCGGGGCAAAATACTGGCTAACCTTGACCCACTCAATTGAACAGAGAAGGACTGTAAAAATAAGACAGATTTAAACTGAATAACTTTGTCAGAAGATGACTGTACTGCACAGGTTGTCGAAACGTCAGTCACTGTCAACAAAAACAGTCCTATTCAGGACTACGTTCACCCAGACGATGAACCTCAAGCTACTTTTGAAATGACTCCTGGGTTCAAACCTTTCACAGTTTGTCAGAGTACTTCACAAAATTTCTGCAGCTAACGATATTAGAGTTCTTTGTTCTAGCGATAATGGTCACTTTTTTATTTCAAAGATATATTGGTGGACATTGCCAAAAATGCCAACCTAAGAAAAGTCAAGAGAGACCATGTGATAGTATGGCAGGGACAGGAAGGAAAGCAGTAAGTACTGAAACTGCAGAACATTTTACAATACTTTAGTTGATTCTTCAGTTGATATCCCTAGGGAAGAAGGGGGAGCTCCAAAAACTGTGGTATCCGCCCCTGAACAGGATTTGGTTTTCCGCAGCGCCTTGAGTGTTAAACAGGGTATACACTTTCACTATTTAGCGTCTTGAACAGAGTACCTTTTTCTAACCGAAGCCTTCAAAAGAGAGTGAAGTATGGCGATAAGTGGTCCTACATTTGGTCATTTCCATCTTCCCAAAAATATCTAATTCCGTAACTTAAAAAAGGGGAGGTGTCCCAAAACCTTTTGGCCAGGTTTGTAGGTAGCGAAATGAACAATTTTTATCTTAATCAGTTTTACTTTGTATTTGAGGGCAGTTTTTCCAAGTACAAGCCCCCGGGGGGCTTATATTTGGAGGGGCGATTTAACGGAGGGTTTTTTTAATTATCGGATTGGGGAGGCTTGTATTTGGAGGGGCTTATACATAGAGGGGCTTATTTTCGGAATTTTACGGTATTTAGATTCATA
>CALNXK010000054.1:2872500-2882500 GCA_942486035.1 Porites lobata
CCATCACAAGAGACAGGACGATGGGAAACGAAACATTTTCTTGGGATGGCCTAAGCTAATAAAAAGCACTTACAGACCATTTCTCAACCTAAATTTCACTAGCCGATTCACTTTGTAAACTCACTTGATAGAACAAGTCAAAGACAAGCTCATATTCAAAACATCTTTCCATCAGACCTGCACCGATGTGTCGTTGCTCTAAATTTCATTTTCAAATACGGAAACTTCCCTCTTCCTTTCAGGGGCCAAAGCAGTATACGGTGGAAGAGTTCCGAGCTTTGAAGAAAAAGATGCAGGCTCAGGGAAAATGTGCTCTGCGATCTTGGGACTAATGAAGATTGACTGGAGGCCTAAAGACTCGCTAGACATGCTCTTCTGTTCGTTAAAAAGATGAATAAAGGGGACGAAATCGACGTTTCAGGGTAATTAAGCAGACGGGGTGTGAGATTGCCCTGTCCACAAGATTTACAAATGGTCAATTGTTCCAAAAAATTCCAAATCGACCGCCGGTCGGAAGAAAGTGAGATAAAAACATAAGCGTCAACATCAACGTCACTGAAATAGCGGTCATCGTGCAATGGGATCACCATCATCACTATTAAGAACGAAAAAAGTTGTTAAACAGTTTGCGTTCTCTTGAGCAAAAGACACACTTTGTCTCTCCACTGTACTAGACAGAAGATGAGAGTCTTTTCTTCCTATATATGGATTGATAAGCCCAGGTTAGACTGGGGTTCTCTGTCAAAATGGATGGTAGTACCTTAAAGTACTGTTTACGTTTCCATTTTAATGAGTGACTGAAGTACCATCAGAAACATGTCCTACTGAATGTTGGCTAGTGGCGTTTAGAGGAAGGACCTTCCAGCTTTCTTTTTGAGTCTCTCCTTCTTTAATTTCTGACGGCATTTGAGAAACATCAGCTAGCGACAGCTTTAAAGTCGTATTGAAGCTCTGATTTTTCCATGGACTTTCTTAAAAACGGTTGATAGGTAGTCTTTAAAGGATAGCTCATTGTCCATCTAACATCAATAACCTTGAGAAAGTCGTATATTTCGATAGCCGAGTTGCGACCGGTTACCCATAAACACTACATAGGTTTTGAGCAAAAAAGTTGATTACATCTTAATGCACAGAAATACACAATGTCATTATCAGGATATACAGAAATAAAGAAAAACTGTGTGGTAACATATAAGTCTTGGCATCCATTTCCTGATCTCGTGCCAATTGGTCTCACGCTGAGAATCAAACAATAGCGATAACATGTAGAAAATTTAAGGGCGTAGGGTGGGCAATAGGCACTTAATACGAGTGTCAATGTATATTTAGCACGAAAGTACTAATTGATAAGAATACTATTTTCACACCTTATAATGGAGAAGGCATGTCCATTTTACGCGGTCATTTGAGATACGTAAAGGTGTGGAACTGAAGCACTCGACTGAGCTTTAATCCGTGCTGCCGTTAAGGGAGAAAGGAACCTTCTTGTCTCTCTCTCTCTGCTTGTCATTTCTCCCGGCCCGCTTTCTTTGCCCTTCCCTCAGTTTCACGCATTAAATTTATGTAAAACTATTATCTTGAATATATCCCTTTGACTAATAGCCTCGTTTTCCTGACAGTAGTCCAACCTAGAATGGCCTTCCAGTTAAAAAAAGAAAAACTCGCTCAATTTTATAACAAGAATCACACTCGACACACTCCTTGAACCTGACTTAAGGTTAGCAAAACTTAGGATTATTAAATTCGAACATTTTCGTTCCCCATTTATTTTACTCCGTTCTTGTATCATGTCTTCATCAAACTCGTCAAAGGAAAAAATCCCATCACCATTCAGGTCAAGGCTGTTGAAGTGTGCTACCACTGAACGTTTGGCTTCAAGGCGTCCTGTTAAAAAAGGATTTTTAGCAACGAAAATAGAGACCTCTCAGTGGCGGATCTAGGGGAGGGGCCCGGGACCCGGGACCCGCCCCCTCCTCCCTTATTTTTAAACCAAACTGAGGCCCGAATGGCCGAAAACATTTTTTGGAGACCGGCCCCCCCTGGATCCGGCACTGCCTCTGAAGTCTTTTAAAAGAGACCTTTAGATTCCAGGACGAGTGCGACTACGAGTACGAGATTTTCTCAATACTAAGTAGTACGAGCGTGAACCAGCGTCATTTTGGCGGGAAAACGTGGTAACCGTCGTCATTCTACTACGAGTTTTCCCGCGAATGTCGTGGTGGCGAAAACAAGATATCAAATGTTAGAAGTTTTATTATTTTGCGATCGGGAGAGCGCGTATAACCTCCTTCACTAAAGATAACAATGCTAACTTTTCTAGTGAAAAATGGTAAAATAAAGCTTTCCGGGAAGTCTATATTTTGAGAATACGCGAAAAAACTTTGAGTCAAATCTCGAACTCGTAGTCGTCCTCGTCCTCGAATCTAAAGGTCTCCAATAGATCTTAAGACGAGTACGACTACGAGTACGAGATTTTCTCAAAACCGAGAGCTCGCGCGTGAACAAGCTAGCGTCATTTTGGCGGGAAAACGCTATAGCCTTCGACATTCTACTACAAGTTTTAGCGAGAATGTTGTAGTGACGGAAATAGGTCAGTATCAAATTTTGGAAGGTTTACCAGTCAGTGCGATCGGTAAAGGGCTTAACCTTCTCCAATAAAGAAAACATACAGTGATCACAGCTGGAATTGACTAAATAGAAAGCTATGCAAACAGGTCGTTGAATTGGTTCGTTATAAACCCGTGAAAGGATGATGATGAAGTTATGAATATATGAAAATCATATATTAGGCTGATTTGGCAACAGAACGGGAACATCAGTTGACGACGACGCGCGCAAATCAAACAGCTGGTTTGACCAATGGCTGAACGGCAAATTGGGCAGCGGAAGTCGAGTTTAGTCCTTTCCTCGTTTTTTCATGTGCAAGAAAATGATGTAGGTGGAAAACTAAACAATATGAATGCAGCACGTTATTGTTTACTCCTTTTAGCTTTTTTGTTTCGCAAAATCACGCATACGATGCGCATATTTCACAGTGAACGTTAATAAAATGACTTTGCTTTATTCTGCCGGATTTTTTTTTCTTCACAAGTGAAACGACAGAAAGAAAATTAAAATTGTCCATTTATATCAGCGCATGCGAGATCTGGATATTATGTCGTAAATAAAGTCACTGCGAAGTTGAAAGATTTCAGCTCTTATATCAACCAAAATGTCGGTTAAGTAAGTTCACTTTCTGTGATAGCTAAAGAGGAAAGCAAAAGCGCTTGATACGTGTTGTCTACTACGTTGCCAACACGTTCCCAAGATTATTTCAGCAGTTCGTATCCTAACACGGTAAAATTCTCTCTAAAGAGGAAAGCAAATTGCGCCCGATGCGTGTTGGCTGCTACGTTGCCAACACGTTGTTCCCGAGATTATTTCAGCAGCTCGTATCCTAATACGATAAAATTCGACAAAAATGTACTTCGTTGGAGAAAATCAAATTCAATCTTCGAGCCGTCCGCTAGTAAACTTGTCGCCTTTCCCAGATTGCCTCTCCGTTCATCTCAAGACAGCATTGAATCTTTTGCATCCACAAAAGGAGGCGCCTTATGGATAGGCAGGGGCACCCAACGACCGTTTTCTGGGAAATATCTGTTCGGAGCCCTCTAGAATGGCTAAAATTTTCGAGAGCCCAAGAACAGCTAAAAATTTCGAAAATGTTTCGTGGTGACTGGTTGTTGGGCTCAGAGTTTCCGGATTTGTGTGGTTTGTTCACCTAAGAATTTCGAATTTTGTAGAAATCTCCAGATTCTGATTTCGGCACCTAGAAATTTCGTAGCTTTCGTAAACTAAGAATAGCAAAAAACCCGGCTAATCAGTCAGTGCCATGCCGTATTTCAGATTTTTCAGTAAGTGCCGTGCGAATTGAGTTCGGCAGGGTACAAGACGTTTGAAACTGGCATTAAAATCACTTAAATGCCTTTTCTATTGTTCTTATTTTTGTTCTTCCTATTTTTTTGTTATAATTATTCTTATTATTACACCTAGAATTTTCTATACATTCTACGTCGCCCTAGAAAATTCGAAGACATTCCCACAAGAGATAGAGTTTTCGGAAAAAAATTGAAAGGACCCCTAAAAATTTCGTCTAAGGGAAAAGCTCGTCAGGTAATCTTACGTTTTCGGAAAGCTTTCACTGTAGGCTGTTATTTTCGGGAAAGGCGAAAAACAGCCCTAAAAAATTCGAGAGGTTCAAACCACTCCTAGGACGACCGAACAGATGAAATTTTTTTAGCGATGCGAATTATTGATTTATATTGCTTTTAAAGCACTCCAGGATGCATAACGAGCCATTTCAGATCATTTCCCAGAAAACAGTCGTTGGGTGCCCCTGGATAGGCAACGTATTGATCGGGTTGTCTAGGAGCGCTAAAAAGAGACACCAGTCATTGACCTTCTCGATTTCTGCGTTATTCATTGCAAGATTAGCCTCCACGCAGACATTTTTAGGGGAGCTCGTTTTTCATCCCTCCCCTCCTTGTGGGGAGGGATGAAAAACGCGCCCCCCTAAAACCGACTGCGTGGAAGGCTATTTCGAGATCTGACCGGCAGTTCGAATGAGTCAGATGTTGCACTGAATCCGCTTTATAATTCGCGGCAATAGTGAATACTGATGGATTTTAAAAATCTTAGATATGAGTTAAATCACCTCAGTTTTTGCTGCATCTCGTTGTTTTGCTACTTTCCAATAGCCACTTCCTAACAACCTACGTGCGACTTTTTGAAGAATGGTTTACCAGCTATTATATATTTTAGCCTAAAACGAGGAAGATAGAAGAAGAGTAAGCATTACCCCTTGACTTGAAAATACAGTTAAATTAAAATGGACTTTTTTTAGTATGGAGTCCCTTTTTTAAAGATATTTTCTGAAAGTTAAAAACCTACGCTCGGCTTATGAAAGATGGATCTTTTCTCGAACAGAATCAGCTTTAGTTTTGAAAATCGGTTCAGTGAGAACCACTATCCCTTTCACTTTGAAAACTTTTGGTAGGACGTTGTTCGTAAATGGCGCTACTCGTGCAAGCGAGCTATTGTCTTAGGCCCATGAGTGAATAACAATGGTTGTCAAGACTAATATAATGTCTATTCACGAAAACCAATCAGCTGTAAAATAGTGTGCCTCGAAATTTAAAAGTTTTCTGGGACCAAAGGTCACGAAAACTAGGAAC
This sequence comes from Porites lobata, assembly GCA_942486035.1. Classification (NCBI taxonomy): domain Eukaryota; kingdom Metazoa; phylum Cnidaria; class Anthozoa; order Scleractinia; family Poritidae; genus Porites; species Porites lobata. Next base: position 2,877,714 of record CALNXK010000054.1, read on the forward strand.
CTGACTTGTTGAATGGAGTAATTATGGAGAATGTAATATGACTCGAAGAAATAATTAGGGTAGAGCGCCTCATCGTTTTTCTGATGACATTGATAAGACCTCTGCAGCCTTTGGCAAATTAGTGCAGGGAAGACCAAACTGATGATTAACAAAGCAAATGGTATCAACATAGACATATCAGAATCAACAGTGAAAAATTGGATGAGGTTAAAAGCTTCAAGTATCTGAGCGCAGTCGTCACAGATCAGGGTTCCAAGCTTGAAGTACTGTCCAGAATCACACAGACAATAGCAGCACTAGTAAGACTGAAGACCATCTGGAATGATAAGTATATTTCTCTAAGATCGGACTAATACGCTCCCTGAATTATCTCAGTACTATTGTACGCCTGCGAAACCTGGACATTGACAGCGGACATCCTGAAGAAATTGCGGGCTACTGAGATGAGATGCTTTAGGAAACTGCTTGGCATCTCATACAGAGACCTCATCACTAACGATGCAGTCAGAGACAGAATCGAGCAAGTCATCGAGCCCTATGATGATATTTTAACCACGGTAAACTGAACGCAAGTTAAAATGCTTTAGGCAATCCATGTATCAAGATCAGCAGGGCTTGCCAAGACCATTTTACAGGGAACAGCGTTAGGAGGGAGGAGAAGGGGCCGACAAAAGAAGCATTAGGAGAACAATATCTCTGAGTGGACAGGGTTGAAGTTTTGCAACGCGCTAAGAGAAGTTGAAGACAAAATCAAATGGAGGAAAAAGAAAATGTGGTGCAAAAAAAGTGCAAACTAAAGTTAAATCAAGGGCAAAGATGGTAAATACTGCATTTGCCCACAAATTTACAACCCGATGTAAACTGGTGTGCAAATGTGGTATTTACCACACCTTTAATTTCCTCCTCGTTTACACTTTTTTGCACCTTATTTGCTCCCAACAAATTTGTGTAAATCTAATTTTTCGTGCAGTGATGAGGGGGCCCGGAACGATGCTAGGAATCCTTACCTACTCTGATTTCTGATTGGCTGAGAGTAAGAATAGAAAAAATATTGGGTAAAAGGGAGAAAAAAAATCTTTAATCAAGCTTTCGGGTTTTACAATGATGTTCTTCTTCTTTGTTTTCGTACTCTCTCTTTCTCCCTGTGGTTTCCTTGATGCTTTTGTGATGATTGTGAGAATCTTCCAAAAGAAACATTGTCAAAGGCGATATCAGCGAACATCTTTCTTTTCGTGTTACTGTGGACGATACGTCCACATGCAGTCTTGGTGTGGCTGTATCACAGAGTGATTTCACAGCAGCGTTTGTCAAACTTAATTTCGACTTTTCCTTGCTTAGAAGTTCATATTGAATGTCACTTATATTTTTGAGCTGCTTTTGAAAAACATTGCGGTCCCGGTCGATGATCGTCCTGAGTGATGTTTTTTGTGATGGTGAAGATCTGTGAAAAAGAGGTATTGATGGACTTGATTAACTTGTTGAGATTAAAGAAAAGAAAGAAGTTACAGTTTATCGTAGTACTGAGAGTTAATTATGTTTCTCAAGATAAGCACAGTGACTCATTCAGATTTTCAAATAATTAGGTTTAATTGGGGGCCTGAAAAAAATCTTTTAAAAAAGGTAAAAGTTGAGAGACAGAGAAGAATCGAAAGAGGAAAAAAAAGAAAAAATGAAGTCTTTTTTCACTGTTATCACTTCGTTTCATAAATCAGGATATTTTCTGATATACAATATATTAGATGATGAAATTGTGCCCTTACTTACTTGACGGGTTTTGGTTTTTGTCTTGATATGGGTTGCGGTTGGGGTGTGGCTCCAATCATTCGGACAAGAAAAGCGCAGACAGCTAAAGCCAGTAACAAAGATAAGTAGAAAGCAGAAGATACGAACAAATGTGCCAGGGTGAAGTGAGATGAAAAACCTGTAGAGGCAACGACGAGATTGTTAATGTAACATGAAGGCAGTTTGGATTATGGAATCTATATTGTGGATTCCGGATTCCTGAGCTGATCACTGGATTCCAAATCCCTGGATTTGGGATTCAACAAGCAAAAACGTCCCGGATTCTGGTTTATGCACGCGTTAAATTGCCAGTACTAAAGAAATGGACGCTGCAGCGTTACGTGATATCAAGTGTGGAAAATCTATTTTTTTTTTCTGATATTCCTTAGGTATCTCCCAAAGGAGAGCTTCGTCGATTATAATTAGAATATCTAAGAGTCCACCAGGTTTGTTTTCCTTCTTTTATTCAGATCTTTTGATAAAAGATGTTATGATTACGGACCGATTAGTGATACTCACGCTTACGTCACTTATCATTACTGTTCCAACTAAAAGCGTACTGGTTGTTGTAACAAAAGATCTTTTTGTTTTACTCGTTATGAATTTGAATAATAAAAACAATGTCTGTAAACAGTGATGTATCCTATTGGGCAACACAAGGGGTCAGTCAACCATGTATCGTAACTATAAGAAAATTTGTAATATTTTTTTTTTAAATAGCCCAGTTTCGAGTTCGCTATGACCGCTGAATTAAGTGAAGAAGCATTTTCTTCAGGCTTAGCCTCCATCTGAAGTAAAGTCACAAATTCCAACGAGAAAAAGACCTGTTTATTACTCTGTCTATTGTTTTATTCAAATTTCAAACACTTACTTGCCGAAATTTCTGAATATTTTACTTTATGTAGAGGATAACCCTGTATGTGTGTCGTTAATGTTTGTATTCAGCGGTAATTTTTAATTCGAAACTGAACTATTGAAGCTTATTGAATCCAGTAAAGATATTCTGAGAGTATTTTGGAAGAAGTGAAAAAACAAACTAACTAACAAAGAAAATCATTCAAGTGCGCGCGCAGATTGGCGCGTATTGTTCAGTTACCTAGGAATGACGCATACTATCCTATTGCATTGTCCTATTAAAAGCGGCAACCAGGGCAGTTGATAGCCAATCATATTTGAAAATGTTTATATGGTTATGATTAAGAAATTCAGCCTCGCGATTGTCGAAGGTTAGTGGTGCCTTTGCCCGTTGAAATTCGCGGTTGCCCACACTCAGAAGTCAGTTGTTTGACGTAATACTGAACGTGGCACAAGTAAATGATTTGAATTATGGATCGTTGACCAAGCTCGAGCTTCATTGTACCGTTAAGCTAATCAGTGTACCCAGGGAATCAGAAGAAAGGAGGAAATACATACCAGCAGAAAAAGATACTTGCGAAAGCTTCTGTCGTAAGTTCTTGAGAGCGGCTGACTGCAGGAGAACTTCAAAGCGCATTGTGAACCCTAATACACAACGAACCGGTTAATGGCTGCAACAAGCTCTATTGCGTCATAATTGACTACCTTGTATTCAAGCAAACGCGCCAGCAACCAACCTTGTTCCCAGGGTTCTCTCTCGAGCCTTAAGAAAGCAAGAGAGAGAATCCTGGGAACGAGAGTGCTCGCGAGCCGATCCACCGTCCACCGATCCACCGGTCCACATGCTTCCGACAAGCCTCCGACACGCCTCCTTCGTCTCTACTCGTGCCCGCGCTTTGCCCGCGCGCAATGTAGGTATACTCGCTGATAAACGCTTACTTTCTTCCAGCAGACAGTTACGTGACGCCCAAACGCGAAACCATAACCCAGAGCGAGCAACTCTCACACTAGGCCTATGTCAAAGCCTTTTCATGGAGTAGTTATATTTAGATAAATTAAAGAATCCATTTTTCCCGCGTTGAATGGAAGCTCCGCTCTGTCTTTTAGCGCACTCCAAATGTGAGATACCAAGAATGAAAAGTAAGCGTCATTAAAAGATCAAAAACCATTTTTAGGGTCATGGTTTGGGTTATAGTGATTACGTTCTAATTCGCTTCGCTCAAACGAACATAAATTATTTACCGCTTAAATAACCGCAAAAACCAGGCGAAGTCAGATATGGGTGGATCGCGTGCGAACCCTAACACTTTAATGAAAAGGAATCTTACAGCATAATGGTAAAGGAAAAACAGATAAGATATTAAAATATGAGCTAAATACCTAAATATTTCGTCACACTTAAACGATTACATTCTGTCTCTAACACGTACATGTCTTTCGCTTCGTCTGTTTTCCAGCGCCCATGAAGTTTTAACAACCTCTCAGAAAACGGCTCATATTGGAAGCGTTATTACTAATAGCAGCTGTAGCATCCCCTGAACGCAGACTATGTAGGCCATATTCCTTGGGGTCAAAGCCCAAATCTTTCAAAGTAGTCTTAAATATTTTGAAATTTCCCTGCAGCGAGTATAGGATAACTTGCCATTCCTAAGAGTATAACCCGACTTGTTCTTCGTTAATGGCCTGAATAAAGGCAAATGACTAGACAGATCCAAATTGGCTGCTTCAATATACCTACGTAAGATAGCTACTGGGCAGTATTTGTTCCCTAACTTAGCGATATAAACATAATTGCCCTCTCTATATACATCCGTTTTACTCCTTGGCACAAAAATTTTAACAAAACCATCGTAAAACGTGAGGTGTTTTGGCTGAATATTAGCCAACTCGTTAAAACGAAACAATCCTGCAAAACCTAAAGAACGTATTGCGGCAATACGTAAGTCCTTTAAAGATGCTTCCTCAGCGCCATGTCTGTCAATAATGCTTCTAATGATAGCAGGGTCCACGGGCTTTTTCTTGTGAACTGGATTGCTCCTTGTCCTCTTGGCGCACTCAATCAAGTTCTTGCAACAAGCGTTATCCAAAGGATTGGGACCATCATCAGAAACAAAGGAATGGAACCATTTCAGCGCAGCATAGACCAAAAC
>CALNXK010000054.1:2887500-2915000 GCA_942486035.1 Porites lobata
TATTTACGACTATATTTTGGCACTGATAATGTTTCTCGTCGTCTGTGGCAATGGATTGCAAGCCATCAAAAATGGATTGAAACTTGAGCCAACCGTCAGAAGCATACAGTCAACAAGATACCAGGGCATACAATTTCCAGGGCATACATACAACAAGATACAAGACATACAGCAACCAGATAACGAGACTGATTCCGTTCAGATAATGAAAGTGCCGAAGAAGGCGACTTTGAAGTAGTTTATTGCAGGACATGCATGACCATATCGGGAAAATCAATACGAGATCATGACTGGCGCGTCTGGATCTACGAGCCTGGTGCAGTACTGATGGTTATACGGCATAAAGTTTCAGTTTCTAATAAATTGTTAAAACTGTTTGAAAGCAGAGGTCCATGCAACGTGTAGATATAACTGACTGGTTCCTCCTGCCGGATCTCTAATCAAAGAGATGCTGTAGCCAGACGTCACTTAAAGTGTGAAGTAAAACAAAACTGAAGTTAAGGCTGGCACTACGGCAAAGGGCTGATTTATTATAGGCCAATATTTCGGCTAACAAAATTACCCTTCCTCAGGGCCAGAACTATACCGAGAGAAAATATCTTTTAACGGCTCCTAAAATTTGAATTCAAAATTCACATAAGTGGTTAATAATTAACTACAATTATTAATACTAGATAGAATAATGTACATTTAATGACTATACAAAAAGAGGAGTACCTCATAGATAGAGGTAGTGCGAGCCCTGCATTCAGTTCTCTTTTAAGAAATTGTGCTAGTGGCAGAGTTCATGTAAATTTATACCTTGATTTTAGCATGGCCTACCCCCAAAAGTAATTGACTTGCTGAAGGAAGAAAAATTCGGGTGATGATGGAATAATATTGGCTGTAGGAACGGTGAAAGTTAATAGCTAACCAAAATTAGCAGTTAACTGAGAATTGGCCAAAAAAATAGCAGTTAACAGGAGCCCATCACTCCTGCAGTTAACTGATATTTGACCGAAAAAATTATAGTTAACTGAGAATTGGGTACCCTCATTAGCACCCTCTATTTAGAACTATTGTTTACAAACATTGTTTTTGTTATTCAAATGTAAGAGAAGTATGACACAACACCACTTTTGTTATAAGATTTAATGCGCATTGATCCGTTGAATGTGCTTGCGTAAGCTTGGGTCAGCTGTTCGTTTATTTTCAAACTCGTTTCCAGGACCTTTTCGTTTAGCCAAAACCTCCTGTCCCACCTAGTGAGTCACCCAGTGACAGTCCCACCCCGTAAGAGTAAAACACTGTCTTCTTGTTGCGAGGCAAAATGGCGGCTGCCGGCGAAGGAAGATGGCCAAACAAAAAGGAGCAATATGAGCTTCAGGAAGTCATCGGTATAGTTTTGAAGTTTTGATTTGCATTTCCAAGATAAGGCGATGTTTAAAGCATGATTCTTTTCGCTTAGGGTACGGAGCAACGGCAGTTGTCCAAGCCGCAAAGTGCATACCACGTAATGAACGAGTTGCTGTGAAGAGAATCGACTTGGAGAAATGTGGAGCAAGCATCGATGAAATGATGGTAAGCTAGCTCGTGCTTTGAAAATGTGCAAAATGATTTGGAAACGCTGGGTGTTAAAGTGCAAAGAACATGCTTCAGATAACTGCGTGAACTTGGTTTCATTACGAGCCGGCCATTTAATAGCGTCATTAGTACCTGTACATAGTGTATGCTAGCTTTTTAATTTTACGACGTATGAATGGCATTGGAAGGCTGCAAACAATCTTATGCTTAAATTTAACATAAAGAAAAGTAAATAGTATTCTATTTTCGTTGTGCTAGTTTTCTGTGCTTTCGTCGAGAAAAGTAAAATTTTCCGCTTAGAGCTTACTAGCTAGTCACGCATGAAAAAGTCATGATTAAGCTTATACTAAATTAACCGCTCCTGGTTAGTATTCAAGCCAACTTATATAAAGGAGCCTTTAAGACTTCGCCTGTTTGGTAAACGTATTGAGATAAGTAAACGAATAAGCAAATGATAAATATGAAATCATTGCAGAAAAATATATTTAATGTCAAGAGGGCCCACCCCTCCCCCTCCTCCCCTAACCCCCAAACCCCACTGGGTATTTGTCAGGTTCTCCGTTGCCACGGTGGGGCATCAAGGTTTAAGGTCACTTCATTTCATGGTCAGATCATTCCATCTTATAGGCAGATTGTTCCACAGTTTCGGTGTAAAACTCTGCGTGAAGTGTGCTTTTTTGGCTTCTTCGCTTAAAGAATTAGGTATACATATGAGTAACACCCTTTTTTCTGCTTGTGGCTTAAAGACTTGTGAAAAATTTTGACTATATTGTGGAATGATGTGACTATTATTAGAAGAATCTGGATTGGAATGATCTGACCTTGACTGTAGCATGAAAAGAGAGGAAAAGTGTGATATAATGTTACCATGGTTGCAAAATTTCTGGATCTTAGCAACCTTTAAGATACTGTGACAGTGATGAATGTGTCCTTTAAAAAGCAATAGAGTACCAACGTGTGACGTCATAGAAAATGAAATTTGTGAAATTATGGGATTTGTTAAGATATTCTGAAAGAACAACGTCCAAGATGCCTACTCACCAAAAATTAGCAATTTGGGGCAGATTGTCTCTGAGATATTAGCCCAGTTATGCTTCGATGACGCCATGCAAATCCTTCTAAATCTTACCTGGTTCGTAATCTTATGAACCAAGCCATATTTAGAAGGATTTGTATGGAATGATGTCACAGCATAACTGGGCTAATATCTCAGAGACAATTTGCCCCGAATTGCTAATTTTTGGCGAGTAGGCATCTTGGACGTTTTTCTTTCAGAATATCTTAACAAATCCCATAATTTCACAAATTTCATTTTTATGACATCATCACTTTGGTACTCTATTAGGCCCTTTTTAAAACTCCAGCACGATTTTCTTAACTCACTTACATTGCAACTGAAGGATCTGAAGTGGGTACCTATTATGCATGGATATGTTAGTTGTAGATCACTTGTAAGCCACTTGCATTCTTTATTAAACACTAGCCATTTTTAAGTCAACAAAAGCTGATCAGAACTCCTGAGGTTGCTTGGCCTAATTTTAATGGAATCCATGTTTTCTTCTTTGCGTTCAATCAAAATATTTATCAATATACAGACTTCTATATTTTGGCACTAAAAATTAACCATTCTTTCTTTGTTTCTTTCTTTCATTTTCTTTCACAGAAAGAGATTCGTACAATGAGCCAGTGTAACCATGAGAATGTAGTGAATTATTACACTTCATTTGTTGTTAAACAGGAGCTTTGGATTGTTATGAGATTGCTGAATGGAGGTATGGAACACAAGTGTATATTCCAGATGCGGCAGAGTGTTTTGAAATGTGGAGTGGGGGGGGCATCTACCACTCAGCCATATGCATACCCCTACTCAGATTTTTTCAAAATGCTCTTTGCATTGTTCTTTGGCACAAGCAATCTTCACAGTGTCTAGTGTGTCTGTAATCAATTTGTGACAACAGTAGACAGTTGTCCTGGCAGTCCCAGGGTTCTCAATAGAAGGCGGCACCCGGCGATTGATCGCCGCTTACTTTGGGATTTATAGCCGCTTACTTTGTGTTTAAGTCGCTTTTCTTTGCTTTGTTTTGTTCTTCTGCAAGTTTGCTTGAGTTGTTTCCGAATCGCTCTTTCGTTTCTTGCACGACTGTGATCCAAACAAAACCGGATCGATGAACGCCATTTTACTAGACTCCAGGCCTTCACGGTGGAACATTGTAACAAGTCCGTATGTTCCAAAATGGCGCCAAAAGCGCCATACGTGGTGCAGAAAGAACTTACTAGTTTCTTTGGCTTCCCGCAAAGCGCATCGAAGAAAGCTAAAGGTAAGTTTAAAATTTTACTGTGCCTTGATATTGAAATATTAATTTTAATTCCTTAAGTGCCAGGACAAATTTTTTATCACTCTGAAAGCCGACGTATATGATAAGCCGTCAAGGCCTTACAACATCATGTACTATTAATAAAGTTTTTCAGTTTTTTCATCACTGTCATTATAGTTGTTTTTATTTCCTGGAACAAGCCTTACAGCATTTTATTTTTCAGGCATAGAACCTGAGCCCCCACCAACCCCAACAAATGTTGAAGAATGTGGTGAGCCTTCAAGTATTTACAGTTCTTCTTGTGCTGCCGGTTCCCCAAGCATGGAAAGTTCTTCCTCAAGCATTTCTCGACCTCTTTCAAGCAGTGCCAGTGGTTGTTCTTTACCAAACCCAGTTTTGTCCAAGCCTGTTATAGAACCATGTGAGATGAGAAAGTTAATCTCTGATACGTTTGACTTTATTGATGACATTTCTTGTGCACATCACTCATATTATCACTGCCTTGAGCAAAATTGTCAAAGTGTTAGCAATTCAGATGCAAGTTTATTTCATGGAAAGAAAGATAAATTCCAGCACAAATGGCTCTCTGATAAAGAGCTCACATACTGCCACCAGACTGGATTTTTTTGGCTTTTATATGCTGAAGGCAAGGGAATGTACTGCATTCTCTGCTCCAAGCACAAAACAAGAAATAAACAAAACCAGGCTGATATCTTTACCGGGAAACCTGGAACGAGATATAAGAAATCTGCATTAAAATCACATGCTGACTCTGATCGTCACAAGGCAGCCATTGAAGCAGAGCTACTGCAGAAAAATTCTCAGTTTGCTAAGGACGTGGCAGATAGAGCTGCTAAGGGAGACAAGACTATGTTCTCTGCTTTTATGTCAGCATATTGGCTGGCAAAACATGAAGTGGCCAACTCCAAACTTTTGTCCCTTCTTAAACTTCTTGAAACATCTGGAGTAGAGCATATGAAATATTTTTCATACAAAGGTGAGGAAACACTTCGTGATATTTTTCTAACAACTGGTGAAGTAATCCAAGATACAATCATACAACAAGCAACTCAAGCTGGATGCTATGGTATTTTAATGGATGAAGTAAGTGATATTTCAGTTCTGGAATTATTAGTAACTTTCATACAGTATGTTCATGACGGGAAGTGAAAACAAATTTCCTTTTGTTGAAGACCTCCTCAAGGCCTCCAGCTCAGCGGATGCAAACACTATCTATACAGTTGCCACAACAAAGCTTTTGTCTCTCAAACTTGAGCTGAATAAACTGGCATCAATTGTTACTGATGGAGCAAGTGTGATGACGGGCCATAAATCAGGTGTTGCTGCACTTTTAAAGGAAAGAGTTAACAAGTCCCTCATCAATGTTCATTGCTTAGCTCACCGTCTTGCTCTTTCATGTACAGATACTGCAAAGGATATAAAGTATATCACTACAGTTCAAAATTGGATGAAGCAACTGTGGAAATACTTTGAGAACTCTCCCAAAAGAACAGCACTTTACCTAAAAGTTCAAATTGAAGTGAAGAAATTGAGTGTGTCAGACAAGGTTAGCAAGAAAGCTCATAAGAAATTGAAGAAAGCTTGCTCAACGAGATGGCTTTCCTTTGATGCTTCAACACAAGCAGTGTATGCTGATTATGTAGCTATTCTCATTACTCTCTCAGAGTTATCAGCAAGTGATGCTACTGCTAAAGGTCTTCTACATGAAATAAGAACAACCAAATTCTTGGGAACAGTGTACATTTTGAAACAAGTTCTCCCAGAGCTCTCAAAATTGAGTAAAACTTTTCAGTACAGCAATACCAATTTCTCAACCGTGCAATCATCTGTTGACTACACAATTATTGACAGGTTGAAGAAAATTAAGAAGGAGATGACTCCACTCAAGAATGTTAAAGCTGATTTGGATCCTGTTAATGGAAGACTTCAACTCATCTCTGCTGTGCAACAGGACACAAGTAACCAACCAAGTACTTGTGACGATTCAGCTAAGCCATCAGTGATACAGAAGTTGTCAGAGCTTAGACCACTAGAAATGAACCAGGGAACAGAGAAGCAGCTGTCCGACCTGTTATCCAAGTACATCACATGTTTAGTATCCAACATCAATGACAGATTTCAGGAATCCTTGCCTGTTGTGAGTGCATTTCAAGTCTTTGATCCATTGCTAGTTCCAGATGTTGGAGGTGTCGGTTTTTCTGACTATGGTGAGATTGATGTGAAAACAATGGCAGACCACTTTTATTCAGAATCTGCTGTGAAGGCTACCCAGTTGAAAGACGAGTGGAGAAAATTCAAATATGATCTTGCAAACTGGAAGAAAGTCCCAGAGGAACTCAAGCCCAAGAAGAAGACAGCTCATGCACAATCAACATCTTGTACAGAAGGGACAACTGCCACCTCAGGAATGCAGCAGCAGAAAGAGCAGGCTAAGAAAAAGCCAGAAGTTAAGAAGAGACAACAATCGTCAACAGAGTGGTGTATGCAAAGGCTGATTACCTTGAAACAAGGACTTCAGTTTGGATTACTACCACAGATCGCAGAAATTGCAAGTTCTTTGCCTATGTCAAATGTCTGGCCAGAGAGAGGGGCAAGCTGTTTAAAGAGGTTGAAGACAAGGCTCAGAAGCCGAATAAATGTTGACATGCTTAATACTTTGATGCTAATCTCAATCAATGGCCCTGACCTTTATTCTCCTGAATGTAATGAATTGATTGAATCAGCTGTTCTTCTGTGGAATAACAAGAAAAACAGAAGGAAACTCCCTCCTAACGTTCCTGTTGAAACAGAATCAACTGTTTTTGTGGCAGTTCCACATTCAGTTGATTCAGCTTGTCAGACAGAAGCTTGTGAGACAGAGAGTACTCTGGAGGATTCTTTTCTCAATCAACAATCCATTTCTGATGAAAGTGATGTTATATTGGCATTGGGTCTATCTCGGGAAGAGAGTGAATGTGATTCTGACTTTTATTCCGACTCGGAGTTTGACTAACTTCAATTTCAAAATAGAACATGCAAACATCAGCAACGGTAAGGCTAGTAACTTTATTGTACTTCTCAGCTTCAGATAACGCTTTATACACTAACAGGTATAGGCATGCATTCTAGGAATATTCCGGACCGGGACCTTAGATGGTTTGCTTTGACACCTCTGGCTTTGCTGAAGAGCCTCCTACTTTATCAGTGATCACCTCCTACTTAAAAATCTATTGAGAACCCTGCAGTCCTACTTCATTGTGTTTCTTAGGTAGTTTTTTGAGTCGTCTGAGGGCAGAAAATGTTGGCTTTGAGGTAGCAGATGTCACAGGTACATTGTATTGTCAAATACATCCATAAAAGTGTTTTTTGACACCAAGCCCCCCCCAATTTTTATTTAGGGGGGCTACGCACCCCCCTGCCCACTGCTGTGCTGCATACATGCATGCATTACCATTTAAAGAGGCTGTGTCTCAGCTTTCAGGTTTGTTATGTTCATATTGCAGTCAGATCAATTTAGGTTTCCAGGAAACTGCCCACCTACCCCTCCCCTAAGTCAACATTAACACTTACTTCTCACTTAGGACAAAATGTTGGATTAGGGAAGGGGTAGGTGGGCAGTTTCCCAGAAAGCTGAACTATTGATCCTTGCATTCCAAATGTTCTTGTTTGCCGTGGAATTACTGAAATTACTTGGTCTTGAAAATGACAAAACCATAATGTCTCCTTAGCATTATCTCAAACCATATTCAAATGTTACAAGCAACAAAAATGACCCTTGAAAAAATGTAAGGCTAACAAGTTTTCAAAACCACAAGTCAAAAATAGATATTGCAATCTGTTTCACTGCTCGTCAAGTGTGTTTATCAATGCCTACCTTTGGCATTTACTGTCTTGTTTATTAACCGTCTTTTAACGTTTTGAGCAGTTAATTTCATGTTTCACTCAATTTGGTCACAGTTCTCACTGTTTCTGTTTTGCTATTTGTTAAATGATGCAGGGTCAATGCTTGATGTCATAAAGCACCAAAAGAAGAGAAGCAACTGCGAAGATGGTGTCCTAGATGAAGCAGTGATAGCATCAGTGTTGAGAGAGGTTCTTAAGGGTTTGGATTACTTTCACAGCCAGGGTCTCATACACAGGTACATTTTAAAGCGGTGGTTTACATAGTGACAACCAAATGTTAGAAAAGAGTATAGATTTCGCCTTGTCACGCCTGCTTCCTGATGTGTGTCAGTGTTCTCACTAAGACTTCAAGTTTTCGTGTAAATACAACAAGTAGGTAGGGAATCAAACAGCTAGGGATTTCTCTTCGTTCTATTTTTCTTCTATTTTCTAATGAAAGTAGCTGGGAACCACATTCATAGAAGTCGGGGGAATTAAATCCCCAAGCCCTGGCTCTTAATAGGGACTTTAAGATCCAATGACGCAGATGGCAACAAAAACGTCAAAAAAAGACAATAATTTAGTGGGTTTTTTGTACATTCTCAATTATTGGTTTAATAAGCAAAAAAAAACAACTTTGCAGGTGCATCATGCTTTTTCTGACATTTCTTTCTTGTTTTTGCATGACTAGAACGTGAAAATGCCTAATATTAATTTTTGCGCTTTATGGGGGACAAATTTTTATCTCTCTTTCTGAGATTGGATATGGTCCCTAACCCTTGAAAATCAGCTTCAGTAGGCTTCACCTACATTTGACAAAATAAGTAAGTGGGTAGCAAAAATTGCTATGACAGTCCTGGTGCCTCATGCCAGAACTTTTCATTTTTCTTGCCCATAGCAAATTACAATGTGTTGTCAGGCACCTCTACACCAACCATTTTAGATGCATGTTAACCTTTTGCTTTGTTGTTGCAGGGATGTTAAAGCAGGCAATATTTTATTAGCTACTGATGGAACAGTACAATTAGCTGGTAAGTTCTTGAAGTTTGTTTCAGTCCTTTACAGTACTGTTACAAGAGAGATCCTACTTCCACAATTCAATGTTTTGTAATTATTGCTGCAAATTTAGTGTTCTCTTTCTTTAAACATTTTTTAATAACCCTACTAAACAATTCTACAATAAGTTTATATAAATCAATGCAGCAAGCTTACTTATTAATATTTATGTAACCCTATTGTTTTTGTAGCAGTTTGTCTGCATCAACACATTATTAATTATTTTATTTTTATTCATACCAATTTTTTTAGACTTTGGTGTAAGTTCTGTGATCAGTGACTATGGTGACAGATCAAGACCTAAAGTGCGAAAGACGTTTGTTGGCACACCATGCTGGATGGCACCAGAAGTCATGGAGCAGGTACAAATTCTACATTCATGTTCCTCTAAGAGTCAAGCTCTAACATGCCACAAAATACAATCATCTGTATTTCCTATTTCACATTAAATTAAGCAATAAAAGATTACATAAATGTACACAAATTTAAGTGTATAATTTATTGATAAAACAACCGTGTACAATCCAATATGCAGCTAGCAAAATACAAATTTTAAGATTGGGAAGTTTGGACAGTTACTTAATCTTGCTTCCTATTGTCAGCTCATGGTTTATTCTGGTGATTGATTCTGTGTACTTTTCTTTTCTCTTTTTTTTTTCGGTCTGTAAACTTGTTGGAGTTCAAGTACCAAGTCCAGGGACGGCTTACTCGTAGTAATTGTTAATAACTTTGCGGAGTGATCTATTGTGAGACATGAAGGCTGTGCTCTAGCAGTGCCCGGGACCGAGCCTGGTGGGCCATAGCTGGCTCCTAACCTTTGCTCCTGGTTGACTGAAAAATCATAATTATCAATTTACCCTTAGAAATGTTATGCTGTCACCCTGGATTTTACAACTCAGAGCACTAGGCTCCTTTCAATATTTCTTAGGGCACAGTGTTGGGGGTATAATAAATTATCTGTAGTTCATACATGTAATTATACAATCAATAGAAAATAAGATTTGTCTATAATTTAGTTGTTTACATGTGATAGGTCCATGGCTATAATCACAAGGCTGACATCTGGAGTTTTGGTATCACAGCCATTGAATTAGCAACTGGCATAGCACCATATGCAAAATATCCAGCTATGAAGGTGAGTTGTAATTATTTTAGTGGTAAGAGTTCACTTAGAGAAAAAAGATGACATGTACATGTACAAGATTAAATGTACAAGGAAAAAATGAGTCCTTCGAGCTAAATTTTAGAGTTTTTGACCCCACCCCCTTAAGAAAGGGTGCAGCAGGACGTATTTGTAGTACATGTAGGTTTTTAATAGTGATTTTGACATTACTGAATACTTAGACTGTTTACAGTCCCTTATTTTTCCTCCAAGTTAATGTCAAGAAGAGTATGTCCTACTTCATTCCAACCAGAAGTCAATTCCTTCAATGTTTTATGTTGGCTCAGAGTGATCCAAAATAGTTAAAAATCAGGTGAAATCAAATGGTATAATGAAAGCATTTACAGAAATGGTGTCATGCCAATAACTTGTCAGTGTCAGCCTTCAATGTAACAAATATCTGTTGTCTAACAAGAAATCAGATGCCTGCATCACTGGAGCAACACACTACTTGAATGCAAGGAGTGTAATACTGTAAAGTTAACTGAAAATAACAACCCTCCGAAAGTAGCGATCTCAAAACTAATTTCCCTTTTTGCCAATAATAATGGATAGATAATTTATCCTAAACAACTGCCACACTGATCTGAGGTTTATTAATAATGATTACATGTATTGTACATTCCTATTCATAACTTTTAAAGTACAGGATATACATTAACTTTTTTCAAAAAGTATTCCTTTCACATTTTTTGCAATTTTACTTTTTGAAGTGCCCATGTGGAGTACGTTTTAGCCAGTCTGAAAGTAACGACCCCCTGATAGTAGCGAGCCTCCGAAAGTAGCGATAGCAGAAGGGTTCTAAATCCGAAAGTAACAAGGGTTGTTACTTTCAGAACTTTACTGTATTGCAACAGTCTGTCCATTTTTCTTACCTCCCCCTGCCCCCACCACCACCACCACTGTAAACCCTAACACCCATCCATGAAACCCACATGACTGATGACTGCCCATCATGGTAAAGACTTGATCTCCTCAATCTTAAGGAAAAAATAATTAATATGGTACTGTAAACAGTCTAATAACTAAACAATAAATATAGCTGGCATGAGAAAAACTCCTTAAATTTTCTTGTTCTATTAGGTGTTAATGTTGACACTTCAGAATGAACCCCCTTCCCTTGATACAGTGGCACAGAATGAAGGCAACAAAGAAGGCTACAAGAAGTACTCAAAAGTGTTCAGAAAGATGATAATTTCTTGTCTACAAAAAGACCCAGCACAGAGGTCTAATTTTTGTTGTTTATTTTATTATTTACTTTATTATTTCTTTTATTTTTCAACTCAGAATGGTCTATAGTGGATTTATTCTCGTTCTCTGTAATGGTAGATGTACTTTGTGGATAACTGTGCTAACTTGATTTGTTTTGTTTTGGTGCAAACTTTTCAGACCAGATGCGAGTGAGTTATTGAAGTTGCCCTTCTTCAAAAAAGCTAGGGTGAGTTTACAGCCTTCTGAAACATAATAATAACCTCTAAAGCAGGCCCAAAGGAAGTTTAAGGTACTTGTAATACAATGCAATAAAAAAGGAAACAACTACTAATAAACCTACTAAAATTATTGTTTCCTGTCCCATATTGAAGTGAATGTTATATTACCATTTATTATTATAATGTAAATAATCTAGTAGTCCAGGGCCCTGTTTCTCTATTAATAGTTGGTAACTTTACAGGTCTGAAATCCAAATTCTGATTAACTGAAGAACAAAAGACTGTTTCCTACAGTAGCTAAGAAATCAGTCCATTTTGTTTTCTGTACTGATTAGTTTTATCATTACATTGTATCAGTAAACCTGCATATATTGAAACTTTGATCTTTTATGCAAACAACTTGCAATGGCTTTTTGGGCCTGTTATCTATCAGGAGATTCAGGAATTGTGCCCTAGACCTAGGATACATGTCCATTTAACCCATGGGTACTTTAACCCATTTTGAACGAGATGCATGAGAAAATGGAAGGCTGCTCTGATCGCAAGAGAGGAGAAGGCCTGCAAGAAGTCAGACTTCGTACTTTTCTCCTTGCATTGTGTTCAAAAGCATTTTCTCAGATGATTTCAGTTCTCTGTTATTTTTAGAGCTTTCAATAATCAACTTGTAGACAAAAAGAATTCAAACTGAAATGCTCTTTAGGCTTTCATATCTGAATTCAAATCTCATACTAACCCTGGGTTATTGTAACCGCTCTTTGAACAACTCGACCCTGCGTTCAAATCCTTGGCCACACTTGTTAATAACCAAATGGTTACCTCTTCCGGTTATTTGGGATTTTTAATCCTGTCATGTTTTATTTACATTATTTGTTTCTAATAAGTAATTTTTGAGTGGTTACCTGGATAAGCTAATCGAACTTTTTCAATAAACAAACTCTTACATGTGTAACTTTTTTTTTTAATGACAATGGTTATAGTAGGGGTGTAGTTATAATAAAATAATGCTTACTGTAATGATGATGATAGTAACAACGTTATTATAATGACGATGAAACAATCATTGATGCAATTTTTGTGTAAATTTGTTAGGAGAAAGACTTTTTAGTGGAAGCATTAGTTCCCCTAATGCCTTCATTGGGTGAAAGATCACAAAAGGTAAGATGTTTTCTTTGATGCTTCTTCTACAATCAGTTAATGTCATAAGAATTCCAAGAAACTCTCCATTCAACACAAAATTGCAGAAGTTTCGGTTGGTATATCAAATGGAACAGATCATTTCGGTTGTCTTACCGGAATATTCGTGACCAGCTTTGAAGGTAGTCCACTTTGACCGGACAAAAATATCCCTTTCCATTTGACAAATTGTTGTCCCCAGTACCGCTCTTTTGTATCCTGGTTACAAGAACAATAACCAAGCGCGCGGTGGCTTGGTTCGGGTCTGTGCAACCTGAATGTACCGTTTCATTAGGCACGTGAAATTTCCGAATTTTCAAACCCTTGAATGGAAAGCGCCCCCAAACTCCTCAGTAAGCCCAACTGGCTGAGTCATTGACTTACATCCCTTTAAACCTTTTCTCCCAACAAAACCAATACATCATAGGTAAACAGTCTTGAGAATTGACAAAATGAAAAGGAGTTAATTT
The DNA here is from genome assembly GCA_942486035.1 of Porites lobata. Taxonomy (NCBI): domain Eukaryota; kingdom Metazoa; phylum Cnidaria; class Anthozoa; order Scleractinia; family Poritidae; genus Porites; species Porites lobata. The sequence goes on from CALNXK010000054.1 coordinate 2,900,552, forward strand.
TCCAAGTTCTCAACGGACTCTTCAGGAAACTGTATGAAGATCAGTAGTGAGAATTTGTATGTGAATATTGGGGCTTAACAGTGCCACATGATGACCAGGGTATGACATTCAGTTGATTTATTTTTCTGATTGACTTTCTTCATTTTTTAGGTTAAACGAGTCCCAGGCTCCAGTGGGAGACTACACCGGGCTGCAGATGGCAGCTGGGAGTGGTCTGATGACGAGGGTCATAAAGACGGTGACAGTGATGACGGCAATGACGATAATAAGGATCAGAAAAAAACTAAGGTAAAAATTTATAATTGATATAAAGACATTTGTCTAGAGAAGGTCAGTAACCTGGGGCGTAGCTAGCTTGTCGACTATTTGTAGGCCTGGCTGACTTTCATTTCCACATATCCTGAAAATTGCACGCATGGCTAGTACGTCCTGACCTCACCAACACTTTCAGCTCTTATTAAGCTTTTTAGCTCACGCCAACAGCGCATAGTTTATTACAAGCACAGAGTTATCAAATCAAAAATTTGTAGACCCAGGCCTACAGGACTAAGGCCTGGCTACGCCCCTGGTAACTCTCCAGGCTTGCATGGTCTGTGATTGAAGAATGAAACAATATAGTTATTATTCAACAGAAACAATAACCCAAGCCGTAAAATAAATCAGGGAAGCTACTGCCTCTAGAGGCCAATGAAAATACAGGTCTCAAATGGAAGAGCTACTATACTACTCTTTGTCAACGGTAGCTAGTTACGTTGTTGATAATGTTAGTCACAACCTGTTTCGTTCTGACAGAGTACTGCTGTTCTCACACACTTCATTTCCTGCTCTTTAGCAAGCTTAGCTGACAACGAAAAAGGATGTCGTCGTTGATGGTGCCGACTTGGTTTTCCCAAAGTGAATAGAGTGGAATGGTTATAAAGCCCGTTAGACTCCTTTGTTATATGTTTTAGTGGGCTTAAGCAACGTTCAATAGTATTTCTATCATTGTCATCTTATTGACCAGTTAAAACGTCTCATTAATATATTAAGTGTTGAGAAAATCTCCTTCTCGTAGTTGTTCTCGTCTTAGAATCCAAGGTCTCTAATCTCGCTAGAACTTGACGGCTATCATGTTTTCCCGCCAAAATGGTTCACGCGCGCGCACTGCTTAGCGTTGAGAAATTCTCATGATCGTTCCCGTCTTAGCATCTAAAGTTCTCTACTGATTGGTGCACCACGAACTTAACTCATAGGTGAGGGGATTCAATTCTAAGCATTCTCTGTTCCCTGTGACAGACTTAAAAGTTCTGAATCAACTGTTTTATTAAAATTATTAGTGTGGCAGTTTTGTTACGGGGATTGTGCATTTACTCTTGTTATGTTGTTTAAAGGAAAACCGCCCCAAGGCAGAAGGCAAGAATGTTGAAGTTCAGCACCAACCAACACCGACAACACCCAAACCTCGTAAGTACAAACGCACTTGCGTTATGAATCCCCTTTTTAATGTTCTTTTCAGGGATCATTGATGTCAGGCATTCTCTAGTTGTTCGTGGGCTAAGCTTTGCTTTTACTCGGTTTTGGGTCCCACTTTCCGCTCGGTAAATAGCATCTATCATTTATTCAAAATTTTTCTTCTTTTTTTATTTGCTTCAACCACCAATTAATCCTGCTAGAGTAGGCAAATTTAAAAGATTTTTTTTTCTATGATTCAACGTTTGATCTCACCTAAACAAAATATTGGACAATTGACGTCTTGCAAAGACAGAAGAGAGGTAAATAGGCTGTTGGTAGTGCATGGATGGAGAATACGAAAATATGAAGAAAATTTATAAGTATGGATCAGAACATTTTTCTAGTATCTTGAATTTCAGCTGCCATAATAGCGTCCCGTGGACCTAGGTGAAGAGAGCGAATTTTGCAGGAAAAAGATCTTATAGACCAGGCCTCGGTTTTTTAAACTTTAGATAGTACTATCCACCGGATAGATCACTGTCGTACGTTATAAGTATCAGGGAAACCAATTGCGCTATCCAACCTATGGAGATTTATCCATTGGACATAGGGTTATACACCTTACCTTTTTCACCAACTGGAGCCTGATATTTAATGCGTTGTGACGTGACTACTGACTTGCCATTTAATGCGTTGTATGTCTTTTTTGTCTCATGTCAGCGACGCCCTTTATCGATGAATCTCTTCAAATAACTTTTTTAGATTCTGGTACTGATTCTGGTTGCTTTTCCGGACTGAGTAGTTTCGTCCTCCAAAATAAGGATGCAATTATCAACATTATTATTTGCTGAGTGTTGTGCTCTTGAGCCATGTTCCTTGACTCTCCATTTTTGTTTTCTAAATGAGATCTATTTTCCATTTATTCACTTCTGCAGCTCCGCAAATTAACCTGGATCTTACTCTAAGACTAAGGTAAGTATTTCAATCGTTATTTGCTACAAATCGCGCGGCTGTGGTTTGTTAGCTGGCTAAAGGACTGTGTTTCACGGCAGCATTGTCCATTTTGTTTTGTTCCGCTACGAAATAACTCGCTACGAAAGGCTTGTTTGCAGAGGAAAGTGCACTTAGTTTATCCAGCTAGTTTACAGGCACTCCACTCAAATACTTAGAGACAAATAATTCAAATACAACATAACAGGATTAAATACCCCCCAATGGGAGGTGCGAACCTGTTGGCTATTTACTAGCGTGTCCGAGTCGTCAGAGCGGGACTAGAACCCGGGGACCGCCGGATTGCGAATCTCGTTGACGCGCTGACCACTTGCCCACGCTGCCTCATGCGAGTGTGAGTATAAATGGAGAAATTACTTCTAAATGACAAAATAACCGTTTCGTTTCATACATGATAATATGTCGCTACTAGCGCTAGAATTAAACGTTGCAAATGACAGAGAACAGAAATTGAAAGGTATTACAGTTTTCAGAAAACCTCGATTGCGGCCCGTTTTATTTTCATCAGTTTCGTCCATTGGTATTTGCTCAGCCGTGTTAATTAAATGTTTGGTGACTGTGTTTTCTTTCTTGTTAGTGTGGTGTATTTTTTGTTTGTTTGTTTGTTTGTTTGTTTGTTTTGTGTTGTTTTTCTTCACGCAGTTTTGTGGCTTCTTCCTAGCGGCGCGATTTGGCTGAAATCAGCCGGTACGAACCTCTCTCCTTCAAGGCACCCAGTGGGATTACTTGCTCTGCACTTGTATTTCTTGTCGTTCAGTTAATGTTCATCAGAGTATAACATAACTGCGCGTCCGATCAAAATATAAACTTTTTTTTAAGTTATGTCAACATTGCGCCATCTCCGCCTTAAAAGAGAAACATGTAATTGAAAAGCCGAGAACCTGTTTGACCTTCAAACAATGCAGGTTCAGGATTTTGGGTTTTGTTTTGTTTTTTTCTTCGCAGTATTTCACCAACTGTTATCTTTTTTATTACACAGGAATGCCAAGAAAGAATTGAATGATATCAGATTTGATTTTACCCCCGGAAAAGGTAAGCAGAATGTTTCCATCTATCAAGAGAGGTTGCCTCAAGTATTGACAGCCGTGTCTTATAAGAATTAATTCTTACTCTCAATCCTCCCTTTCGAAGAAAAAAAAAAAAGATAGGCCTTTGTGATTTAACTTCAACTTGTATGGTAAGCCTGCTTGGAGGAACATCAATGTGATTGTCGGTACATTTGCAAGCAAGTTGGAACTGATTGCGGAGGAACAGTGCAATGCTTGGAATTCCTTTTTACTTTGTTCGACAGCATTTAATGTGGTCCCCAAGTTGTGGGTTGCCTGTGATTCGTTGTAGCTCAAATAGCTTGCCCAGCACTGCGTTAACGTATTGTTGTTACTACAGAGGGGTGCATTTGTGTTTTATTGACTGGCCAATCATTTCCATTCACTAGATACACCCGAGGGTGTCGCACAAGAACTGGTATCCGCAGGTTTAATAAGTGGACAAGATTTAGTAGTCGGTAAGGAGTACTTCTTAAAACGGATTTACTAGCCTGCAGTGCAGGCGTTTTCATCATGCGCGAATGATTTTAATCACGAAAGCGCCATGTTGAAACTCCCGAAGAGAGGAGGAAATGGGGCGAGTCAAGGGAAGGGGCGGGGAGAAAGAAGAGAAATATTTTTCTCTCCTCCCCCTCCCCCCTCTCCTTTTTTTGCCCTCACACCTACCCTTAGGGTTACTATCATATTTCTACTCTCCCCAATCTTCCTCCGTCATAAAATCAAAGATGGCGGCTTCATCGTAGCGATACGATGAACAAGCATTCGTTCACCCAAAATACGCCTGCACTGCAGGCTACGTATTTACCCACTCGTTAATACATGCAACGGAAAGGAAAAACGATATTAAAAAAAGAGCGATAATCAACATCAACGACGACGACAGCAATAATTTAACTTTACCATTCCTCAATCATCTATTTATTATACAAACAACTAGTAATAATAATTTTGATATACACAATCTAAATTCATCTATGTACAAATAGAACATGCTTATTTAAAATATGTTTAAATTAATAATGGTAATAGGGCTGGGGGGAGTCCAATACGGTCCGCGTAGCGGGAGTTGGATTTGTTTAATCACGAGTATGATTACAGATCGAATTGGACAACACGAAGTTCTGTTACTCTGGACTATAGCAAAATTTGTGATTTTTTTTAGGCCTTTTTAAATAAAAGAACAAGAAATTCAGAGAGTTTCTTGCTAGCAGTGAAAAAAAAGCAATTGAAGAGCGCGCGCGATATCCGGCGCGTACTGTCCAATTACTTAGGCATGACGCGTACTGTCCTATTACACTGTCCTGTTAGTGCTGAAATCAGGACAGTTGATAGCCAATCAGATTTGAGAATTTTGTCATAGTTATGATTAAAGTAAGAATATCCTTGGCGCTTCTAACATACGTGGGTAAAGAATTCCAAAGTGTTGCTGCCAGAAATGAGAATAATTTGTGGCACCACTCTTAATTAAAATTGTGTAGCATTAAAAGTGTGCCCGACCCTCCTAAATTATAATTACAGACTTAATTTAAAAAATTCTTCTGCACAATTCTTACGTAGATAAAATAGAGGCAGTCGCGCGTAAACTTAAAAGTTGAACCATGCTGTACCTTTATATTTGCATCATCTCTATTTTATTTACGAGAAGGTAAAAAAGCTATGGGTTTGATAAGCGAAGTATCAAGTTTCGCACGTGCAGCACGCTTTTTGGTACATTTCTTTGCCGTCCCTGCATGACCACGAAATCTAATGCACGATACGAGAATCGCGTAGCACACGCGGCGCGATTCTTATCGCGCGGGGAACTAGTCGCGACTTGCAACTTTTGAGCAGTACTGAATTGCTACTCTTGGATAAGCTTAGACAGGGAAGCACTTAAAGGAACAGTATCCCGTTACTGCGCATGCACCAAACTTTGATTTTTGGACAGGATGTCGCGAAATCAAAAGATGCGAGGAGAGTAAGAGAATCTTGAAAAATCCGTTTACATCGCGCTTGGCCGGGTTCAATACGACACTAAAACTTCTCAGGATTATAGATCAATGATATATTGTTCCTGTTAAGTTTTCATTTGGGCAAAATCTGGATTTTTTGGCGTTTCTTTTATTGCCGTTGGCCGGAGGACCAAAAGATTGGAAGCACTTTGATGCCGATTGAAGGCTTATTTCTTCTGCTAGCTTCCATACAAGCTCAGATAATTGTGAAAGGAATACGCAGAAATGAAACAGCAACAATAAAGACTGTAAGAAAGAAACCGTTGAGACATTGATGTGACTGAGGAGATCTTGTGGAGGGGAGCTTCGAGAAGCAGAATGTTTTGCAACGACGCGTCAGTAAACTTTTAAATGAATCTCCCCACGGCCGACAAAATCGAACAAACAGTCGCTACATGTTTTGAAAAACTAGTGACATGAAATCATAATATCATTTTTGACTAACCTTTGTGATGATTCATAGCGTTGAGATTGCATTTTTATTTATGTCTTTCAAACGTTTGAGGCTAGAACGCGAGCAAATCAGGCAGACTTGGAGCGATTGACCTCTGACTCGAGTTTCAAATTAGAAAATATGTTTTTAAAGCGAGCGGAACGAGATTTTCGGGTCGCGAGACGGCCCAGCTAGCGATAAAATCGCGATGAGTCTTCGAACTGCGAGCCAAATTTTTATATAAGACGAAAGACTTCTTCGAAAGTCTAAAATATTACTTGAGAATATAAACAACAAATCTCTGTCGGCGGTGCGGTCCGGAAGGAAATCTTGTCGAGTCAATTTGACAGTTCCATTGTCTTCTGAAGAAAAAACAGATGATGCTCGCGCGTGCGCATAATCGGGACACTGTCCCTTTAAGTCGCATGCCGCAAAACCATTCTGCTGACGGTCGGTAAATCTGGGTGGTTGAACGAAAGATCTTTGTACTTCGGTTGAACTATCAAACTTACAAATAGCCTATTCTAGGCTCCAAGAGAGTAGGGAAAGCGCATAGAGAAAAGTTGTGAGAAAACCGCGGGGAGCTGGGGAGAGACAGGGAAGTGGACCGGAAGCACTGTTTTCAAGGCGGTTGTTACTTTTCTAATCTGCGGCACGTTTGCGGTGACAGTTTTCACGCTTTGCGGAGTCCCGGACTTTCCGGGGTGGAAATGAAAATTTATGAGAGATCGTTGTAAGTCCTCCTTTCCTCGGCCCCTCGCTCGCTCGTTCTCGCGAGGCTCGCTTCGCTTGCCCAAATAGGAGAGCTTGCTCGCAGGCTATCCTGTTTTCAATACTTCATTCCAGTATACCAGCTCTTGGTACCCTACGATTGGTGTTTTTTGGGCAGTTGACGTCAACCTCGTTAGTTGCTTAGCTTCGCGCACGTAGAGACAAAGAAAACGCATAGCGAGCGTGTGAAAGCCTCCTACACAACAGATTTTGACATTTTAACATTTTTCGTTTTAAAGTTGGCGGGGTTGTGGGCAGACTGTGGTATTTGCAAAAATGCTTACGGGCTCTCCTCTTCTCTCTTCCCGCCGCTTTTCGCTCGCTTGCCTTTTTTCGCTCGTCTACTCTGAACGAGAGCAGCTATAGATTTGCATCGAATGAAAAAGCCGAGGCTGTTCGCTAAATCACTTGCTTTTACTTCCTTGCGCCAATGACATCTAATACTTTCTTTATTTCGAAATGCTGTTTGTTTGGGTTTACTTGTAATCATTTTAATATGAACGAAAATAACCTGTAAGTGAAGTTTTTCTCGTACTAGAATTTCGTTTCAGGGATTTTCGTCCGTTACATTATTTATTTTTCTTTATCCTTTTCAGTTGCCGCTAATCTTAAAAAAGTAATTGATGATCCACCAAGCAGTAAATCCATGATGTTTCCATTGGTAAGTATTGCAGTTCACCCTTGCTTAATATTTTCATTCCCTTCATGGGTTTACAGACCGACAAATTTCCCTTTCTGCGCTCTCCCCCCCACCCCCTCCCCCCCCCCCCCGCCTCTGTATCTATCCTCACCGGGTTCTCGGAAAGTACCTCACCCTGTGCAGATTCACCTGATCGGGATTTGGGATTCACCTGATCACCGCAGTGTCGGTAATAAGAGGTTAAGTTTATAGGAATTTGCTCGCTGGGGCCGAGACAGTGTCCGTTGTCAGTATTAGAGAGGGTTTTTTTTTTCAAAGAAAATATATATGAAAATTTTGTCGGGACATTGGAAACTGTCCGTACCGAGAGGTTCGAATGTACGTTAACCTTACACTACCATACCGACCCGCCAAAATTCCGGCGAAACGTTTAAGTAAATATCTAATAAACTGTCTTTCATAACTGATACTCTTTATCATGCGACCCTAGCCTTTCTTTTCTTTAACTTTTAACGTAAATTCAAGTTGGGCTTCAGTAGACGTCGTTCTTTCTAAGAATGTTGAAAAAATGTATTATTTTCCTTAATGTATTTGTAACTTTATCCTGGGAATATATTACATCTGTAATAACTAAATACTAATTTACCAATTTATCGATCGGTAAAAATGGCAACGACCGTATACGAAAGGGAAGTCATGGGAAGTGGGCCGCGGGGCCTGACACTGCGTGCGCGAGAGGTCATACGTGACTCACATCTGTAATAACTACATACTTAGTTACCAATGGCAGGATCAGCTAACCGTGGCAGGATTAGCTCAGTCGGTAGAGCGTTTGACTGCAGAGCGGGAGGTCGCGGGTTCGAATCCCGGGGCCGGACCATTACTCAGGGTCTTAAAATGACTGTGAAATGAAGGTACTTCCTTTGCACTGCAAGCGGCGAGACCTTCGCATGGCTCGGATGACCACGTAAAATGGCGGTCCCGTCTCCATTAGGAGAAGTAAAAATAGTGTCCCCAGTTAGCACTTTCGTGCTAAATACATTGACACTCAAATGAAAAGTGCAAGTGCAAAGTGCAATGGTGGTATCGATCGGTAAAAATGGCAACGACCGTATACGAAAGAGAAGTCATGGGAAGTGGGCCACGCGGCCTGACACTGCGTGCGCGAGAGGTCATACGTGACTCACCTATGTGGTTAATGGAGAGCTTGTACGCAAATTTTCTTCCTGAAACAGTCCTCCGACGTTTCGTTAAGTAGCTCGTAGCTTATAGGAATTTTCTGCATGTCACTTAAATATTTGATAACTTTCTGTTTCAGAAATCAAGCAGCAATTCAAATGAAGTTGTGGACGACAAAACTTTAATTGGATTCGCTCAACTTACGATAAACTCTTAGCACTTTATAGCCACGAAAATCATCAGTCTCTATCTTTAATTCGTTTGTATATGCGCCCTAGCCTCCAAGTGGTAATCTCTTTTCGCAAGGGCACAGTGGATAGCCTGCATCGGAGACACTCTAAACTGTCTGTATAGGGAAATCAAAACCAATGCATGGGCCAGCTGCCATGCTGGCTAATTACAGTGGAATGCTGTGGCTCTCCTTGCATTTACAGATATTCAGACGCCGATCATTTCACGTGCGTAAAGGAGACGTGTCACAAAATTCAACTAAATTCAGACAGTAAGAATTGGCACCTTATTGGCTGAAACATTAAACAACCCCTTAATGCAGTAAAAGAAGGTTTAAATAACAGCAAATACAAATGAAAGTGCAGATCATTGGCGGATTTAGATCTTCAAGAATGTAAGATAGGCGGGGGGAGGGGGGGGGGGATGAGGTGATTTCTCTTGGCTCTGTAGGTCTAGAAATAAAGTAGGGTCCAGATTTCTCTGTTTGTCCGGCCATGAAGTTGAAAAATCATAAAAACAAACAACCAAAAACAAATGAGCCGCCTAAATTTCACATTACAGTGTTGCAATAAGCATGGTTTTGCTTATAAAACAAAAGGGGAATGATTGTACATTAAAGATTTGTATTCCATGGCATTTAACAATATTCAATGCATACGTGTACATCATATCAAAATAATTGCGTCGAGGCTATAAATTTTCAAAAACTAAATCAAGAAGCTACATTAAAGCTATTAGTTGTTAAAACGGAGAGAATATTTTTAATAAAACAACAGTTTCAAACTTCTTTTATTGATCACCCTGTTTTCATAGAGTAATTAAAGCAAGTCGTTCTTTCACCAAACTCTGAGGCCATTTTCACACAAGTTACCCGGTAGATAAAAAACGCGTTTGCTTATTCTCTACTTTGGAAAGATCCGCTTCTGTTGACCTCTATATTGTTCAATAGACGCTTGTTTGTAAGCGTTTTCAAAAAAAAGAAAAGAAAACTTTTGTGTCCTGTATATGGCCTGAGAGGTCTGGTGTACATCAGTAGAAGCAGTGCCCAACCATCCTTCGCGCTTGTGCTCAGCGAGGGAGACGCTTAGTTATGAGGTCAAATACTGTGCCTCTGTCCTTTGAACTGAACAAACACCAATTCACCAAACCTTTATTCCAAAAAAAGAGGGTAGTTGAGAAGAAGTTGTCTCACATGAACAATTTGGCACCTGATCTAGTTATAAAAGAGAGGAAGTGCCAGTTGGGTAGCCTGCGTAACTGGCGGTATTGTGTGGGTGCGAGATTAAAGTTTGGCAGCGGAGCCGTGTTCCTCACCGCTCGTGACGTCTCCGCCGTCAAATCTCACTCGACTATATTACAACGGCTCTGCCGCCAAATCTCACTCGACTACTACACAATACCGCCAGCTACGCAGGCTACAACTGGGTGCCCTCTGTACAGCCTCATCAAACATTCTTTGCCAGACCTTAGTTAAACCATGAAGTGGTTGAAATCGTTGACCTATTTCTCTGTTGTTTGTGAGGTTTTTGCCCTTAACCATAAATAGTGCTAGCCTTTTAGCGTGCGTTTACCTTGGTTCCCCGGCACTGATGCCCGAGTACTTGTGGGCACTAATGCGAACACACCTTTGTTGAAGAACCCGCGCTAGAATTCGGGCACGGTTTACAGTGCCCGAGTACAAGGTCTCGACCTTGTACTCGGTGGGCACCGGGTCCCTGTGGGCACGTGTTTTCCGTTGGTTCCGAGGACTTTTACTCACAGTCAACTTCTTCTCTCCTTTTGCAAAAATGGCATCTGCTGATGGAGCAAATTGGACGAAAGACAACTTGGGTACTGAGAGTGTGAACAAAGCACCATTAATTTTGTACCGTGCCCGGGAACTAGTGCCCTGGCACTAAATATGAACACATCCTTGGACTCCTTCAGATATGCTGATATCATCGGGAGACCATGTACATCAATTACTTCAACCATGTTAGACTGGAAGATCAATAGAAATGTTCCATGAAAATATATATTCACTTAAAAGTGTGTGGTTTTTAAAACATCAGATTTGTGCTCTGCCCAGTAGAGCATCTGGCAGAACCGGAGGGGAAAAGGCTCATCCAGACCCTAGCAGGGGAAGGGAGGGAGGGGTCTTGAAAGAATTGTTTCACTTAAAAAATGAGGGTGAGGGAAGGTAGTCATCCTGTGTAATTTCCCCCAGATCCACTGAAAATTAAAATTACTCAATTTCCTGGTGGATACAGTCTTAAATTTAATTTTTCAACCCAGGATAAAAATAAACCACAAAAAAAACATACCTCTCTGTCTTGAGCAAATTTTATTGATTTCATAATTAATTTGGTATTTGTTTACACTTATAAAAGGTGATGCCTGCAGTCTTCTCCACTCCATCCACTATAGCAATGACAGCTCAAAAATTTCCATTGATCAGACAAAAAATGTAGGTTAACCTCAAGACTTGATGCTTTGAAATATAAATCAGGATTTAACTGAAATTTGCACCTTCCATGTAAATTGCAAAACTCCTGACTGCAATTCTGCGCTATGGCAGTGATGCTTTTAACAAGAGGTCCCAGAAAATTGTCAATGTAGTTCTTTATTTCAGTGCAGTCAGTTTTGGTGGCCTCAGAATGGTGGTCTCCCCAGATTACAACCCCAGCAGTTCCTTGTTCTGCAGACTGTACTATTGTTGACATTATATCAGCCTGTCAATTAGATAACAACAATAACAATGCTATACCTTGAAAGTGGTGGAGAGGGTGTGTTTTGGAAGGAGGGAGGAGGTGGAGCAAGCAACTTGGCTGCTGGGAGTAGGCCGTTTGCAACTCACAATGTCATGTGAAAAGAAATCAATATTATGGCTTGAAAGCCAATTTTGACTGGGTGATTTGCACAAAAGACTAAGATTGTAATGGTTTGTATGGGAAAAAAACTGCTGGTCCACAAGACAATGTAGTGCAGCAACTTTCTACATTGATCCTTGAGCCATGAACATTATTTTATTAACATTATTTTATACATGCATTTACGAAATGGACTTTATAAGCATGAAGCAATACTGACACATGCACATAATTATGCAATATTGGCCAAGGCCTGGATACAGGCCAAGTTTTTTTAAAATATGTCATCAAGGCCAATAAAAACAAGCACAAAGAAAAAAAATTGAAGCCAACATCTACCCATCTTGGCCAAACAAGTCCTGCTAAAATTTACAATCAAAGAGAATTTATAATAATTATGCTTTTAATCTGGGTACCCATACAGCAAATCCTAAGAAGGCATGATAGGCCCAGAGACTCCAGTATACACACAGTGTAGCTCAGTAGTTAAAGGCTCCAATTTAGCACTTGAAGGGTCATGCGTTCAATTTTCACCTACATGTAGACTGCGAGCAGTCTCTTGATGTTTTTCTTTTGAGACATGGAAGAATGCGAGGACATTATTTCAGCTTTTTGCTCACTGTGGGTGGCTCTGAGGAAAGAAGGACAACTGCTTGCGGTCTAATTTTCACCTGGAGGCTCTCGAAATTTGTTGTGGGCTTTCTGGTGTAAAATTTCTCCAATTCTTCACAATTAATTAGGAGACAGCATGACCAAGTGGTTAAATCGCTGGACTTGCAATTCAGAGGCCCCACATTCAAGTCCCTCCATGACCACTAGCTGGATTTGTTCTTAATTGGTCAGGCGAGGATCTAGTATAAATACTGAACGATTTCCTATTAATGACGGGCTGAGGGAGCAAGCTTCTAGGGGAGCCCGGGGGAATGTAACTCTGGGAATTTTTTTTGGAAGTTCTCTTTCCCAGGTTTCAGATTTATTGAGGGCACATCTAATGCTCAGAAACTGGAAAAAGAGAATATTTGTCCAGACCATTTTGCAGATTTCTACTTGAAAAGTTCTATCATAGTTGAAAATATATTTATCATGAAAAATCTGACCAATTTTCGTAAAAGGGTGGAAACTGGTGTGGATCCCAACCTGTTGGTTAATTGTCCTGAAATCAAATCCTCGACCATTCTTGAAAATACAATGTAGCCAGCTGGTTTGCCTTAGGCCAGTTAATTGTTGGGGTCTTAACACCATTATGTTTGATTTAAATTATTTGTTTCAGGCATTTACCTAACCTCACTTACAAGCACTAGTGCTTATAAAAATACCACTGAGGATAAACATTAATTGACTTACCACATTGAGGTACACCTGGGATACTGCATATGTTATTCGAACATACGGGAACACAGGAATGGGACTTCCATCCAACTTCTTAGCGAATCTAAAGCTTTCCAGAAGCCTGTACTTCACAAACAATGTGCCATTCAGTTTTGCCTTGTCATGAAGATATATTGATGGAAACAGCACTGAACTCCACTCAAACAACCAAGAAATTTGATCATTGTACTTCATGGTGACTTGACTGCAATTGTCAGCATCTTTGTCATTGTAACAATTTGGAAATCCATAAAATCCCCACAAGGACTTTGGGCGAAGTTTCTGAACAAGCAGCAAAGTTTCTTCCATGAATTCTCGGGCTGCTGTTTCAAACTCTACTCTAGCTATGTCTTCAACTAAACTATCTGGCCACAAAGGGTGTTTCTGTTTGACCAGTTCCATAGACTTGTTCCTACAAATTGAAAAATAAGCAATTTTGTCATTTTGCATCACTTAAGTTCTCTAAGTGCCAACTTATACTTAACTCCAGAATTAACAAGGACAAATTTGGTCATTAATTTTCTCTCTTTTCATTCATTCATTAATTCATTCAACTGAATCAATTGATCGATGGAATGGATGAGTTTGATTTTTATTGATTGATTCTGATTTTAGATATACCAATGCAATCATTCATAACTATAAATTATTCACTTAGTTGGTCTCAGGCAATAAACTGGAATTAGGTGTTCTTCAGTTTACAACTGCAGTAACAAGATCGTACCAACACCAAAAATTCAAATTAATCTTAATCTTCTCTGATTTTGTTAAAATAATCTGGCAAAAGTGAATTGGACAAATTGCAATAATTGAAATTCTTCACTGAGGAGAAACACAACCAAGCCTATCTTAGATTAATATTACTAATGTAGAATACCCATAATGAGCCTCTGAATGGGTACCTGTGGATGCCAATTTTGTCACGTGCTTTCCACCAAATTAGCTTTTTGGGGGGTGAAATATTCAATAATATCAAGAACAAATTTTGCGTGGTAAATTATGCTACTAGTGAGCTTAGTGCAACCACAACGACGCTGGAAACGAGAAAATCAAGAAAGCAACAGTTTTAATAAGCAAAGCAAAAACTCGGATTATTTTTGGGCAGATTTTTTACCAGTCTTGATTGGAATAGGAATGTGATCGGTGCTTTAATCCCTAAGATCTTTGCTTCATTAACAGCAAGTGTCGCGACTTTGATTTCTTTGGAAATAGTACCCTATATAAAGGCTCAACAATCAAAGTGTTCAACTATTTAAAGACAGAACAAAATTCTGACAGACCTATAGATGGAGAGTTTATCCCAGTTTCTGTCAAACACAGGTCTCCAGTATTCCCAGTCAATCACACCAATACCTTGAAATTCATTATCAGGAATGATATTTGCTACATCTTGCTCTACTTTTAATAAGTGTGCTGTAAGATTTCCAAGCTATCACATAAAAAGAAAAAAAAAGACCACTGTGTACCTTAAAGCCAGCATACACGCAGGGTTGTCACTA
>CALNXK010000054.1:2922500-2967500 GCA_942486035.1 Porites lobata
AAATTCAAAGCAACAAACACGTTAGCAAACCATTTGAATTAGCAGATAAATAGATTGCAAAAGTTATCTGTCAAATTAATAACTTCGCTCTCACCAGTTTTGTCGTCAGAGTGTACCCAAATCATTTTGACAGCAGTGATCGCCATCTTCAACTTGGCGGAAAAACACAGGGGACTGTGATCTAGTTTCAATTTCAGCCATCTCCTCGAGTCGCAAACTCTACTTGCGACTCGGGAGAGGGCTAAATTCCGTCTAACTGATAACAGTTAGAAACTACCACTGCGATACCACGGCCATTGCAACTATTCACGGCGAATGTGAATCTTATGCACTAAAAAGTCCTAAGCCGTGTGCCCCTAAGCTCTTCTTATGGTCGCAAAGCCGTAAATGGATAACCGTCAAATGATTAAACCGCATGGCAAACAATTACAAGAGGTGGCTGTGTTAGGAAAGCTTCAAAACCCCCCTCCTCGAGACCCATTTTAAAACATTTTGAATTTAGAGACAAGCCTTCACTCATTACAGTCATTTGCATGGACCCTCACTCGCCCAACAAATTAATTGCAACAAAATATTGTTTTCTTATACTCGAAGATGATATTTTTCTTTTTTGTTGTTCTTGTTTTGTTTGTTTGTTTGTTTGTTTGCTACTTTAGATTATTTTATGTTATTTTGTTATTATTAATTTTTTTTAAAATATATTTAATTAATTAATTTATCCTTTTTTTTTTTTTCATGAAAATTATTTTTATTTTTTCATGTTCCGGGATGTTTTCCGAGTTTTATCGACGCCCGAATGAAATTGCATCCTGCTCTTTAGAGTTGCAATACGGATTAGTTGGAAGGCATTTTAGTTATGTATCCGGCGAATATAGTAAAAAAAATACCTGACAAACCTTTTGACATATTTGGGACTATTAAAACAATTGGTCTGAGAGAACGCATACACTCTCATGATCAATCCAAACTAGAAGTGTTTTCTAGAACTGTATCATACAAGGAGGAAATACATTTTATCATACATTCAAAGTTGTCCGCTTCCTATATGTTTTTGTTTTTTTTTTTTTTAAGAAATAAAACAAAACAAAACGACCACACAAAAATGAAGAAAGGATCACGCGTCAGGAGTCTAACCCGAGGCCTTCGACGTGTAATGGTAACGCATTATCAGAGTGTCCAGTTCCTGTTTTTTCCTAGTTTTTGAGCCTATTTCTATTTTCTCCTATTTTTACACTACAAAAAGCTCCTATTTTTCCTATTTTTTAGCTGGTGAAGCCAAAATTTGTAAAAAAATTGGTAATGGAATTATAGTTGTATGTGTTTTAGAGTGAGATTTGTACATGTAATAAAGCAAGTAGTATATATGTTGAATTGAGTGCTAATATTAGCAAAATAATAGGTTCTTTCAATGACTTCCATCGCCTATTAGAGTTGTATTATCAACTTTGTTATATTGTTACTTTTTGTATAATTTTCTAGTGCACCTACATGTATTGTATGAGGTGTTATAGTTCTCATGACTATTGAATAATATTGTGCATAGCCCACTGAAACTGCATTTCAGTATCTGTACATGTTATATTTTATTTTGAAGTCTTGCTCGCTTTTATGTTCATCTTTGAAAATGAAAGCAGGATCAGCTTGTCCTCTCACAACACAGGTCAGACAAATCATCCAGTTAGTTTCTTGTTTAAAAAAACAATCACTAGCTACCCTGCGAGCAGAGGCTACATTTTCGCTGTGTGAGCTGTCTTGCGAAAAGTAGCCTCTGCCGACAACCATTCAATTTTGTATCGTGCATGCGCGAAATTCGTCACTCGATTCGCAAGCAAGAACAGGAAAAAAAACCCGTTTTTTAATTTATTCATCCAGATTTCTGGACGGATTTGAACGGTTGTCGGCAGAGGCTACTTTTCGCACGCCAGCTCACACAGCAAAAATGTACCCTCTGCTCGCGGGGTAATCATTAGCTGGATTCTGGATGCATGAAAAGAACAGACTCATGTTTAGCTTACGGTGCTAGCTCTCTTGGTGAGCCCTTAACATATATACCTAAGCAACTAACCTGAGCTCAGGCCCAGTTTCAGCAGTTCCCGTACATTCTCTCTTACGTGATTGCGCCTTGCCCGCCAGAACGTTATTTAGAAAGCGAAACGAAAATTGAATCTGAGCTCAGGTTACTAAGCAACTGACGAAGGATCCAATCTTTTGGTTGCAAAACTGGTCTTGCAGTCATAGCTAAGCTGAGTGTTACGTTCTTCTTAGAACTTTACTACGACACACTTACAATCAGGTACTATATAGATCAGTGTCCTTTTGCGTACACTGCAGTCTGGTTCCCTACTTAAAACTATACAGACTTTTGACTCAAACAAGCATTATATTCTCAACCAGCTACCGATAGCAGGGATTGATGGAAGGAAAGCTCTCCATAGGACGTTTTAGTCCTAGTTCGACATCCTTCAATGACAACGCAATTGTAGGAAAGTTCTATCATAAGAAATTTCACTCTTCGAAGCTTTTCAAAGATTTGCCTACAACTTGAAGGGAATTTGCATATGATCACCTGTGATTATAGAACCACCTATAGTCAAGCATATCATTCTGATTTCAGCGTAACTGAGCCGATAAACTAACCGTTACTGATCATTTTCACTTCTTCTAAGTTGGAAAGATGATCTAAATGCTGCGAACGTAGAAGCTGAGAACCTGTCGACTAAAGTCCTATTCATTTTCCTATTTTTCTTCTATTTTTTAATACAAAGTTTCCTATTTTTCCTATTTTCTTAATCCTGAGTTTCCTATTTTCCTATTTTTTTTTTTGGAGCAACCATGCCGCTGGACACCCTGCATTATCCATTGCGCCACGCAACCATTGCTGAGCGCATTTATTTTGTCAAATTAATTGTATTAAGCATTTTTTTGCCCTGCAAGAAAAAATTATTCAAGATGGCACAGAAAATGCAGACGTACGACGAAATGAGTACCACAAAACTGTCACCCTTGAGTACCACAGGAATCCCAAGATTATGTGTTGCGTTCTCCTGATCATGACGTCAAAAGCAGAAATGTTCATCTTTTTAGCCACAGTATGTAGTTATTAATAGTCTTATAGCATTTTATCAGGAGCACCTAGCGACGGGCTTTAAATGCTTCGGTGGAAAGCACTTTTTAGGCTATCTAGAATACTTATAGATCTCTAGAAATGCATTCTAAGCGGTGCTATAAAATTTCTGTCTGTTCGGTCGGCCTAGGGCAACTTGCAATTGAGTCTTTTCGAAATTAAGAGGGCCTCGAAAATTTTCGGATCAAAAACTGCAATGGAGAGAGGAATCAGAAAAATTCTCACTTTCGTAAAACTTAAAATTCCGGGAAAATAATACTTAGCTCAGTATTGTTTTCCCGAAAAAATTAAAGATGCAATTTTAAGTTTTACGAAAGTGAGAATTTTTCTGATTCCTTACTCCATCTTAGGATTCCTTTTTCTGCGAAAAATATGTAAATTGGGGGCTGAAATGCGGAAATTATATTAGCTATACTGCGGGAATTTATTAGCTATACTGCGAAAATTGTACATGAATAGAGCGGTCATCTAGAAATTTTTACGACCCTTTCTCAAGCTTTAGAAAATTCTAGAAAATTGTTTCTTCTCCAGACAGATACTTTATAGAAAACAGTCGTTGGGTGCCCCTGATTGTATCTTATTGTCACAGTTTATCCTATTTTTATCTTTTTCATCTTTTACGTTATCTTACTTATTTATTTTACACAGGACCCCATTGATAACAGTATTTTATACACTGGTGGGAAACAATGTAGAGAATATGACTACATTTGCTGGCTCAGCAATTGCACAGGGACCATGTGTTGGCCGAATCGATCGGTGGTCAGAGTGGAACCCGACAAGCCGGGAACCACTTTGGCTCCTTCTCTCAGGTGCCACAGATCCACCTAAGGAAATTGGAATTTCTAAGAGACGAACACAAGGAGATAGGAATGGTGTATTTTTAGCTGGTGTGACTCGTGATTTAGTCAGCATGGAAGATGTAGTTGGATCAAAGCTGTATAACACTGTTAAAGATCTTTATCTCACTAAGCACGCAGCTCTTCGACATATCACCTTGCTTTTTGAAAAATGCAAGGACACAAACGCCAAGCCTATGTTGTACTATACAGGGCATGGTGAAATTGGTACGGGAAACTGGCGTTTTGAGGATGGGACAATCAGTATTCAAGAGATTTTTGACATGGTGCCTGCAGCTGGTGACTGTTATTACCCACTGATATTCAGTGATGCCTGTTACAGTGGTCACTGGGCAAATTTCTGTCTTGAGAAAAGTATTGGTGGTTTCCACTGCCTAGCAGCATGTCCGGAGTACTCAACGGCTCTTGATACCAAGGGTGTGTATGATTCACATGCTTTAATTAATATGAAACACCCAGTTAAATTATATTAGGCGTACGCCAGTGGCGCCGGTACGAGTTCGAAGTGTCCACTCAAACAAAGCTTCTGCCATTAAGCCATGGGAAACGCCAGTCGTGATCCTACAGAGGAACCTCGATGTAACAGAGGGCCAAGGGATTGCCAAAATTTGTTCGCTATACAGTGCAACCCCTATATAACGAACTAGTTGGTAAAAAATATTGAGACAAAACAACTTTAGCTAGCAAAACGCGATTCAACAGCCATTGGGTTGGTTTTCAAAGCCGGCGCTTTTCGCTATTAGTGGGCTATAACAATAGCCTAATAGTGGCTTAACCAATCAGAACGCAGCATTGATAATAAACCACTAGCTGGATTTTACTCATTTATATTACCTCAGTGTTCTCAAATACCTCGTAGTAGCTAACTACATCAACACTTGAATAAATTTGATTTAATTATGTAGCTGATAGTTAGTCCGATATTATCAGCAAAGCTATAATTATCCTTTAAGTTTTTAACAACTGTCCAATTAAGAATAAATTTAGATAGTTTCATAGCAGACACGTGGGGCTTTCCTTGACAGCCGGATAGGCAAACTGTCCAATTTAAGAAAAATACATGACAGCTGGTCTGAGCCAAGTCAATTACTGCCTAAAAGACCCCTTGAAACAGATGATTTTGTATTCGCTACACTTGTCAATCTTTCTCAGGGTACATCGAGTCTACTATTTGGGTTTAGTCAACAATGAATTTGTTCGGTTGTCGAACAAAATGGAACGTTTCCGTTAGCGGATTATGTTGCATTTGTTCAATTATCGAACTCACAAAGAATTCCGTGTTCGATTTTATTCGGATTGCCCAGTACATCACTCGAATTCAATGGAACGTTTAAGTTCGATGATTTCGATTTGAATTGTTGTTCGGATTGTTCGATTATTATCTAGGTACGTCAGGCCTTTGGTAAGGCGGATACAAGTGATTGAAAAGTCTATAATTTCAAAAGTCGTAAGGCAAACGTTAGCGGGATTCCTGATTCCTAGAGCTGTATTCCAGATATCAATGCTCAGGATTCCGTATTCCACCAGCTAAAATTTCCAGGATTTGATTTTAAAAAACCCGATGGGATTGTTGTGTAATGTTCAGGAATGTTCTAGAACGTGCTGTTTCATGCTTAGTCATCCTTGGTTTATGAATAGAGTCCTTCGTAACTGCATACGGAACATTCTAGATTACCAGGCTTACTTATTTATAACTGGAGCTCGTAGCAAGTTTAAGGGTCGTTATTTGGTCTCACTTGTTGAATGCTAGGTGTATGCTACGGTACAAGTACTCGACACTACAACGGAACTGATGACGTTTCAAGAGCTTTGTTGATAGAACAAGGGCACAACATTGCACGGAGGGGATGGGGGAGGAAAGCTACATTTCCTCCTTTTGAAGTTAATAAAACGCAAAAAAGCCCAGTTTTGGGCGAAGTGTCTCAACTCATTTTGTCGCCGATTGTAGGTAAAAAGGGCCCTTAAAGAGCATAACACTGAATGGGTTCTCGGCTAAACGGGGAGATTATGGCACAATGAGCCCTTATGGTCACCTCTATATAGACTTAACAATGCCACTGATGAAAAAGTACCAAAACCAGGGGGGGCTGGCAACGGCCTTTGATCTTGCCGCTTTTCGGCTTTCCATGATCGCCCCAGTTAAGAAATCTGTCAATCATTCGAGAACTGTAGCGAGCATGCGCGAAACGGGCTGAGAACAACAACATCAAAAGTTCGTCTTCGCGGAGATTCGACGGTGTGAAGTGAATTCGCTTTTGGTCCTGTTGGTCACTGCTTTCTTTGCTGGAACCGATTTTTTTCCGCAGTAATGATGTGGGTCTTACGTTTTCCTTTCTTCTGGTATTGCGTTTGTCATTTTACATGCGGTTTACTGCGCTAAGAACGAGACCAGTGAACTTTCATTGTACATGTACATGTTCGTCGATGCCCGACTTTTTGGCTCACTACTGGCTTTCAAGCTGTAGAAGACCCACAAGAATAGAAAAAGGGCCAACCCTCCAATGCGTATGTAGGAGAGTTTATATTTTCAAGGGAAAGGCCGAAAATGAATCCTTCGTGACATTAAAAAAAGCGTGGTGGCCGTGGTCAAATAGAAGAGTTGTCAGGGTTGTTTACGGTTTTCGTACAAGATTGAGGTTCTTAATTCTTTATCGTTGATTGTGAACTTATCCTGGCAGAGTTGCGTTGGATGATTGAGTGTCATATGGTCAAATCTCGTAGTTCATGTAGTTTGTTATGTAATAGAAGTAGAAGCTAAATAAAGTTTGCCAAGAGATCATTCACTCTTGATATGCTTTAATAAGTTCTTATCTTCGTGTGATTTAATTTAAACTTTTAAACTACTTTACCGTAGTTTTTAAGAAATGAATATAGGCAAATGAAAGGGTAAT
The DNA here is from genome assembly GCA_942486035.1 of Porites lobata. NCBI lineage: Eukaryota > Metazoa > Cnidaria > Anthozoa > Scleractinia > Poritidae > Porites > Porites lobata. The sequence goes on from CALNXK010000054.1 coordinate 2,929,376, forward strand.
TATTTTGTGTGTTTGGAATTCTCTTTTCATGACAGCAGTTACTACACTGCCTTCAGTTTGAGTCCTCATTCAATTGTGTTTTGTTTTGTTGCAAACAAAGAGGGAGAAATTAGAAATATTTTATTCCAAAAACTACACTACCCACTGGAACAAGAGTATGGTTTAAAAACGATTAGCTAGGGTCAGAAAATAAATGTTCAAGTTTGCATGTTTTGACAAGGACTACATCTGGCTAAATATGCTTCAAAGGGAATTTATCAAATTAAAAAAATGATGACATTTCTATTTTTGCCTTTCCTTTGGCCACTGTGATCAGTTTTTGCCATATAGTTGCATGTAATGTTTTACACATTTGGACATCAACCTACCAGGTTAGTTTGTGTCTGTGTAAAAATGTAGTTTACTGTTAATGAAATCAAAGTAAACCCTCTCAACTTAAAAATTGCCTTGTACTAGTGGATATTGAAAACACCATAGGATGCCTTCGAAAAAAAATGTAAAATGATTATTAAGATAATATTAGTTGCAGTCAACAATAACAGTTAGAAACTTGTGTTGAGGCTGGCAAAAATATTTTTCAGAGACCATAAGCCTTCACTGACTTTGCTGTTACAATAAGTGGTAAAAGGGAACTAAAATGTGAGATCACCTCCCTGGGCTTACACTGAAGAAGAGTATGGGTAGTAGGACACATTGTGCATTTCCCTACCCTTTTTAAGCCAAGAGACATAATCCTGATTCATTTCCTTTAGCATACAGAATTAAGGTAGCTTTTAAACTTAGAAACGTGGCAAAACTTGGGGGAAAAATGGTGGTACCAATAGAATGTACTCTATAGACCACAGTGAGTTCTTCTTCAACCTTCACAACCCAAACAGACACCTTGTTCAAAACTCTAAAGGGTGAAATGGTGACCACCCTAAATCAGCAGCACATACCCATCTAGGCCAAATAAGCCAAGGGTAGTATCGTAGAAAGAACTGCTGAGAGGATAGGGCTCAAGCCCAACAATAACTTTTTTTGATGGTTGATAAAAAATCAATTTTACCTTGTATAATTTAGTTGTAAATCAGACTCATAACTTACACAAACAATAAAATTAAGTTGTAAATTTTTCAAGCCTCTTCTGATTCTCTTCATAAACTTTGCAAAACATTCACTTTGGTTTTTTCTGTTTCTTGTACTTCAGTCCTTTGAGGGATTTTTTCAACGCATACCCTTTCCTGATGTACTCACTCTTATTAGCAACTGAATTAGCCTCTTGTTCTTACACTAAAACACTATAATCATTCAAGTATAATCCGTAACTGAAGGGTACTTTTTGTACCAACAATTTCAAGGAAATACTTGAAACCGAAGTCACTATCTAATACAAAACTACTAAACACGGTATTGCTGTTGGAAATTTATTGATTATCACTCCAATGACATTCCAGTGAAGGTTTTGAAGGTTCAGTGAACCCCTCCCTGCAGCCTTTTGATATTAAAAATAGCTTAAATACTGACAGACCCAGTATATGTCAAGCAAGTGATTGGAACATTTACCCTGGTTTTTACTAAATTGGCCCTTTATTCTGTATTCACGCCCATAAATATTTATTGTGCCTCCCGGTGTACACAAACAAACTTACGAAAAGCGAAGTAGAAAATCAGTGGTTTAATGAACATTCACATAGGACTGTTGCAAGACTCATACCAATATATTGTGCTCGTAGCATATGTTTAAGATAAGGAAGAGACTCTTAATGCCACTGTAAGTGGAAAAATATAAGAAATGGAGCAAGATGGACGCTCAAAAATTCACGAAGCTTAAAAACAACTGAACTTGCCGAGATCCCGAATCACGATAAGTGAAGTCACCCATGAACTTTTCACACATCACGCCTCCTGATGTCCAAAAGGTCCATTAAAAAAGTTCATAGAAACCTTCTCTTGATATTTGAACGCGGGAAAACTTAAAACCGAGCAAAAACTCATCGTCCTTCCATGGGCGCGATCCATTCAACCAAACTTTCCGTAAATTTCGGTCCAAAACTCAATGGATCGGTTCGGTCCAACCGGAAAAGTTTCGAAAAAACGGGTCCACCTTTTGAGGTGGTCCTCTTTTCCCGGTCGGACCGGTTGGAATTTTGGTTGAATGGATCGCGCCCCATTTCTCCATTCTCCGCCATATTTGTTTTCAAGGAAAATTTGTACTCAGTCTCACTCGGCCGAATTTCTTAACTGGGGCCATCATGTAAACTCGGTTCCAGACCTCGCTGCCAGCCCCCCCCTGACCAAAACTATGAAAAGCAAATGTGAAATAGCTGAAACGTTTGTCAGTAACAACTTTCATGGGAACATGCCAAGGCCTCAGAGCCTGTAGCTATTCCTGTTCCAACAAAACAATCCATCTTCTTACAAAAAAAGGAAACATACTTCTTGAACAGGGCTTGATCAAAAGTGATGAAGAAGCAAGTTTCAAGAAGGACAGGCCAAGAAGTTCGTGCAGTGGCAGGCTTCCTAAAACTTAGCAAAATATAGCTCTCGTGAACTTAGAAAATAGATCAATTAACTTAGCAAGTCGTAAACATTAGTGAACGTAGCAGCTCATTGTTTTACTGCATGGAAGAGAAACAGCAGCAGGCTTTGACGCTTTCTTAAGTTCCTGTGCAACATGTTCACAGTTTACTTTTTTCTTCATCAGTGGCATTAATCTAAAGCCGCGAGCTAATGAACAGGAAAGCATGCATATTAAACAGCTACCCTTCGTGACATCTCAAACACATAGTTCACTGCGTCTCGAGTAATCACGAGGGTTCAGTGTACCTTAACCACTGTTAACCTCTTCCCGTTTAGCCGAAAACTGAGCCCTTTAGAAATTGCAAAACCGTTCAGAAGAATTGATGAAAACCTAAGAAACATTAGGAAGTCTAAATGCCTTTATTGAAAGATTATTTCAACAAAAAACATTTCATATTTGTGGTCAATTATAATGTTTATCTGTGTTCCTGTTGCGGGTGGAAGCAGTGGAATATATAACGGAGAATAAAATGGTTATTGCCGCTAAGAAAATAAGTCAATAAAATATTGCAATTTGTGAACATTGTAAACTCACTGATAGCTAATTTCCGCTGACTCGGTTTACGAGCGTGCGTTATTAAAATCTATACTTGACATTGCTAATAACTATATAATTATACAGTGATGCACATCAAAGGTTTCTAACTACTGTTACAATATATAATTTATTTCTTTTAATTTCATCTGAATTAAAAAGAAAAAATAATCTGCATGCACAGTAAATACTAGTAAAAGTAAATCATTCCTAACAAAGGGTCGGACAGGGTTTATAGAATTGCAGTAAATGGCCTTTCTGCTAAACAGGAAGATTTGATAAATCGTTCAGCTAGGTTTAAGTCTTAATGAGCACTCGATCACAGGAGACATTGCAAACTGATGCACTCATGTACGTATGTATCACAGAAGCCTTAAAGGTAGCTGTGAAATGTTGTTTCTTATCGCCACGTCAGTTAATCGTTATTAATTGCTCATTATACATGTAGCTGTTTAAAGATAGTAACACTGCTTATAGTATGAACTAAGGCTATAAAATACAATTGTGGAACAAGTAAAACTTTGCAAAAATTTGTACAGGCACAACTCTTTCTATTCCAGAAAAACCAAACAATCGGTACTGCATTTAAGGAAGAAACTGCAACTTTTTCACTTTAGTCTTAATCACTTAAACTTCTCGAATGACACAGCAAGTTCCAAGAACTTTGCTGACAAACAGGAAGACGCGATTTGTCGTTGAAGCGAGAGAAAAAATTGATGGGCCTTTTATTACGTCAGTTAAGGCATGTATGGACGTGTTCTTCTTTGAAAAATCCTTTTCTCAGGGCAGAGAATTCAACTCCTTTAAACTATTTTATCCTTTCATTGTCGGTTACTGCATGATTTAACATGCCTAGAAACACTTCGTAGAAAGTTTTTCTGGAAGGTTTAATCGCAAAAGCGAAACATTCTTCTAATGTCAGTAAAATTAGGTGCATAGCTCGCGAAGGAGTTTCAAAGAGTGCATTCTTTACGCTTTTTTGCTAAAGTAGGTGGGTTTTTCAAGTATAGGCATCGAATCTCTTTGTTCTCCACCCTCATTAAATACTGCGCTTTTATTCCTGTTTGACCAACTTATTTGGTCTCCACGTAACCTTCGGTCATTTTAAAGTTAAACTACAGTGTGCAACTGAGGACTTCAAGCAGCAGCGTTTTTAAGAGTTAAAACGTGAGTAGAGATTTATGAAATAACTGTTAAGTACAACTTTTGCAGCCAGAAACGTAGCCCAGCTAGGTGATCGATTGTATCAGTAACAGTTCCATGAGATTATTTTCAGTTTTCCTTCAACGTAAACTAACCTGTGATCCTTAGCTTTTCCCTCTTTACAATCTAGAATTGCGATGATGTTTTACAAGGAACTGAAAACAAATACGATTAACTTTACTTAATTTTTCGGTACACCACATAACATGACATATGAATGCAAAAGGACAAATGCACATGTATAATTGTTATGATGAGCCTAAAGGAAGATATAGCATGGTTTAGTTTGTTTTGTTTTGTTTTTTCTTTCTTGTGTTTGTGGTATATTTTTTTCAGTCCAACTATGATGCACGCGCAATGTTTCTGTGGAAACCGTGTGTCTAAATGTTGACATTTGATAGAGTAACATGTTGCATGCTGCTGTTTTAAAATCCAAACGTTTTTAGCGATTCGAAAATATGGGACAGAATGAATTTTTTTAGGGTTTGTGGTTAAGAAACCGCTCATAATCTTTACGTTTTAAATGGTTGGGACAAAAATCTTTAACGGTATTTCTTTTGTCCTGTGGTGGTTGCTTTTTAGTCTAAACTCATTTTTAAAAGGACATTTGATTACTACTGGATTCTATGGCTAGACTCTAGAACACGTGCCTTGTGGAGTTCTGTACTTCTGGGGCCGACACGGTATAGACCCCGTAATAATACATTGGGAGCGGACTGATTTGGTTTGCCTAGATATATAAAAATTAAAGATCCTATACCGAACACACTAATCACACTTAACAAAAACCAAGACATGTAGCTCTACATCGTGCGTCAGAAAGTCAATTAATTGCGAATTAGTGAGCTAACAACGGAAAAAATTTGAACAGAGTGTGTTCAATTAAGAGCCAAGTGTCGAAGATAGTTGGAATGCCTCCATATGTTAGACCTTATCATGGTTTTGGAAGTTATCTTGTCGGGTAGGCAACCACGAGAGAAATAACAGAGTTTGCATAAGAATCTAATATCGACTAATTTTTCTAAAGCTAAGGAACAATAATTAAGCATGCCATCGTTGAGATGGCTTGATTCGTTGATTATAAGTCACATTAAACGTAACAGCTACCTTTTGCGAGCGTCTAGTCTAACTACACTGCATTAGTTAATCATAATTACGTCTCAAGTGATCATGAGGCTTCATGAGGGCTTATTATACTTCAAACACTGTTAATCACTTCCCGCCTAGCCGAAAAGTAAACCCTTTGGAAACTGCAAAACAGTTCAGCAAAATAGATGAAAGCTAAGAAACCTTAGAAAGCCTGAATGCCTTCAAAGGAGATTTCATGATACATCTGTTTTTCTGTTGCGGGTGGAAGCAGTGGAATATACAAGGAGACAGCATGAAATAACTACTGTTACAATAATTTATTTCTTTTACTTCCGTCTGAATTAAAAAAAAGGAAAAGGAAAAAGAGAATCCAAGTGTACAGTACTGTTTACTAAAGTAAACCATTTGACAAAGGGTAGGTCGGTTTAAAGAATTGCACTTCTGCTAAATAGAAAGATTTGATAATTCCTTTAATTAACGAGGTTTCGGTCACAGGGAACTTTGCAAACCGATGCACTTATGTATGTACAGAAGCCTTTTATAAAAGGTAGCTTCTTATCGCCATCTTAGCTGCTAGTGGGCCCCGGCGCCACCTCAATTAATCCGTTGTTTATTGGTCATTATTGCTCTAAAAAATGATTACACTGCTTAAAATATAAAGGCTACATAAAACAAGTGAAACTATGCAAAAATTTGTGTAGGCACAGCTCTTTCTATTCTAGAGAAACCAAACTATCTGCATACATTTAAGGAAGGAACTTCAACTTTCTAACTTTTAGTCTTAGTTTAACTTTTGATGATACAGCAAGTTCCAAGGACTTTGCTGATAAACAGGAAGACGCAATTTGTCATCCAAGCGAAAGAACAATTTGATAGGCCCTCGTGACGTTAGTTAAGGCATGCATGCAAGTGTTCTTCTTTGAAAAATCGTTTTCTCAGGGCAGAGAATTCAACACGAAAACTCCGTGTACTGATTAACATGCCTTAGAAACACTACATATAAAGTTTTTGCAGGCAGTCTGTCAATTGAAATAGCGAACAACTCTTCTGATGTCTCGGAGGTTGATGCAGAATCATTTGAATCTTGATATTCCTGATTCCTGTCGTTTTTGCCTCAATGATTCAAGATTCCTACAAGAATTTTCTTCCAGATTCATGACTCATAAAGACTTTTGATTACCTATTGACTTATCAGTGGTAGTTTAGTCTCGTTTTGTATAGTTTCTTTGCTGTTCAAACTTCTGCTTCATCCAGACTCGGTATCATCAATCGTTTTGTCTAGGTATGGAGTTTTTAACTGAAGTTAAACTAGTATGTGCAACTGAGGAATTAAAGCAGCAAGGGCTTTAAGTTCAAACTTGAGTAGAGAGTTATGCAGCTAGAAACGTAGCCCAGCTAGATGATCGGTTGTTTTATTAATAGTTTCTTAACCCTCGGACGTACACGCAAATTCATACCCTCACCGTGGTCCAAGGGGGGGATTGAGCATCCCCTCCCAGAGTTTTTGATATGTTGCAGTATTTTGAAACTATTTGAATTACCTTCAGTGGAAAGCCTTCGATCTTCTTAACAAGATGAGGTACATTTTATGGGTGGTGGCACTGTGACCACTGCTGGAGGCTTGTGGCGTGACCAACAATGGTCACCATCTTGAATTTTATCAAGAATTAGAAATCAGGTTAAAAGCGCGAGAAATGGTGGTTTTTTGTGCTTAACACAGAAGTAAGCACTTTGCATGATTTTAGGAACAGGATTTGCTTTTATTGTTGAAAGAAGTTGAAAAAACGTGTATTTTCACTCACAAATGGCTTGACCACTTGCTATGTATGACGTTATATCTCGTACCCATAGCAACTGACCATTACTGAACTTGACTCGAGATGTGCGCGGGGGATAAACGAACAACTACTGTAAACGTTAGCTGCTGATGTTTTATCCTCTAAGAAAAATTGAGAAAAACTTCCGGGAGGTGGCAACAACCTCCCCCCCGTACGTACGTTTCCGAGAGTACAGATTTTTCTTTAAATATATAACAATTATTCACCGAAGTGGAGGTGGCTAGTGGTGAGTATATTTACCGAGGCCGCAAAGCGGCGAGGTAAATATCACACTAGCCATCCTTAGCTTTAATTATTGCTCCATACAATCTAGAAGTTCATTAGGATGTTTTACAAGAAGCTGCAAATTAACAAATACGTCCAACTCTACTTCATTTTCCGTTTGAACTACTCCGCCACATAAGAATGCATTGTTATGATGAGCTACCTTAAAGGAGATATAGCGAAGCTAGGTTGTTTTGTTCTTTTTCCTTGTGTTTGCCAGTGATAATATTTGCATGTCAGTCAAATTATGATGCAAGCAGGCAATGTTTTCTCTGCACGTTTACCAAAAAAAAAAATATATGAATTTTTCAGGGTTTGTTGTTAAGAAACCGCGCATAGTCTTTACTTCAATATGGCTGTTTCTTTCTTTACTGAGTGGTTGTTTTTTAGTCAAAACTCTTTTTTAAAAAGACATTTGATTACTGCTGGATCCTATGCCTAGACTCCAGAACACAAACCTTCTGGAGTTCTGTACCTCTGGGGCTGACAGAGGGTATAGAACCTGTAACAATATTGAGAAAGGGCTGATTTGTCATGCCTAGCTAGACATAAACATCCTATACCGAACACAATCATTACACGTAGCAAAAACCAACATATGTAGCTCTTCATCTTGCGTCGGAAAGACAATGCCGTCTCCATTCGTCCCCTCAGTGTCTTAAGCTTCATCTAAAACTTGAAGAGAATTGGAAAGGGAAATAATTTCACTAACAACAAAACAAACGTGCGTAAGTCCTTACAATAAACAACCATGCGGGTAAACAGGGAGATTCAATAATTTAGTCAAGGAAATGACGTCACAAGCAGGTTGTTAAAACTCAGTCAAGTGATAACTCGTCTGTGGGTTCATTTGTTTGACAAATGATATCATAACTTTGCCGGTGCTGTTTTTTTGTTTTTGACTAATCCTTTCTTTATGGTTCCCTGTTTGTGACCTAGAAATCGCTTACTTTCATATTTTGAACATGACCTCAAGAATTTTATCAAGGCTTTTTCTGAGGAAGCTTGGCAGTTGAATCCATTTTTTATTTGTGCAGCAATTAGGACAAGAATTCTATAACTTGCGAAGGCTTACTTGTGGAAGTGTTGGCATGTTTTTGACACCGATAAAAAGGATGAAACAATTAACAATTTTTTTTTTCTAAAACTAACTAGCCTGAGAGAACAGACGACATATCACGACGCCACCTTTGGTTTCCCCGCGAAATGACGTCTAACAAACAAGCGATGAAATAGACCACCTACATTAAGAGATCACGTGACCAATTCTTCCTATAAACAATGAGTTAGAATCTTGCTGATGCCAAAAATTGACTGAGCACATATGAATTATCTTACACCTCAAATTCGAGAGAAAACATATTTAAGGGAAATCTTTCATGGCACTTTGATTTTTTAACAAAGTAGTATGATTTGCATTGGCCGCCTTGTTGGAGGGCATACTCTTGCCCTCCAACATGGCTGCCAAACTACTTTTTGCTTGTATCGTCAAATGTTTAATAGCTACGCTCAGATGTGCTGTAAACGTTACCACATTATCTTTTCAACATTTCCCTTGAAGTTTAAGTGCGAAATTTGTGTTCAGAAAGAGGTAATTCATAATTTTTTTTTTTTTAAAATCACATTTGATCACGTGACCAGCAACGAAGGTACTCATTTTAAGAAAATGGTGCAGGTTTGAAAAACCAAATCACTTTAATTATTTCCTTTTAAGTATAACCCACTTATCGTTTTCCGAACGTAGAATAATGTAACTTTCATTTTCATAAAAACGATGTCACAAGGCTTCTCATAGTGCAAATGGCCTATTACACACTGATGACGAGTCATTACCGAGATCGATGTGGGTAGTGGTTCTGATTAGTCGTGCCGAGTGGGATATTTGCTGCAACAATTTTTTGTATTTTGTATTTTATTTTTACTCCATCCTATAATACATTAGTTTTACAATAATACAATAGTTGGACAATATCAATAATACATTAGTTGTACAATATAATTGGTACAAAGTTGCTTAAACTACCTGTACATAATAATAAATAATAAAAGAAGAAAATTAGAATGGAGAAGGGCACATTATAGTAAAACTAATCATGGCCCTTTAACAAGATTGACTTTATTCTTTTGTAGTTTTGTTATTCATTAAAACACAAACTAAAGTATTTATTTTTGAAGACACAAAAAGGCAACAAATAACAGCTTCAAAAAACGCGGCCATCATCATCGCTGACCGCTGACCCGATGAGGAGCACTACAATCAGGAGCACTACCCTGATCAGGGTAGTGACGCGACATCAGCATGAAATTTCTGCGCTTGTTTCTCAGGGAAATCAGTGGTAACGTCGCGAAATGTTAACTGTTTTCTCAAGCTAAGAATCAACTTAGGAGGTGTTTACATGAGAAAACTCTCACCGGCGCGAGTTTCACACTGGGATGACCTTTTGATTTCGTATCGTGTTTACATGATGACTGGGTCATTTCATATCTTGTTATTTAAAGGTACATTTCATGTTGCTAAAATACACGTGTGGTTCAAAATGGCAAACATTACGCATACGCTACCCGTTCCAGTCTATCGGCAGACCGATTTCACACCGAAACGGCTGGTCGTTTCGCGTTTACATGATACCATTGCGAGATTTCGTACCGGAGTGAAATTCTCGCCCCGGTACGAGAACCGGGGTGAACTCACGCCGGGATGATTCGCGCCGGCACAACATTTTGTGGTGGTATCATGTAGACAAATGTAGAGCCACGAGAGGGAACCGGAGTGAACTCGCTCCGGGAAGAAAGTCGCCCCGGTTTCATGTAAACACCCCCTTAATTTAACTTCTCCAGAAACGTACCATGTGCCTTCTCTAATAATTTCGGTGAAGTCATTCTTAAAATTACTTCTCTTACGAAATATCCAAGCTTTTTTGATAAACCTAGGGAATTCTTTGACAGGGATAATGATATCGCGGTTGTATTAAAACTTTAAGCCTTTTTCAAAATTATTTCATGATATTACATTATATTCATTTTAAAGGGCAAATATTATAAGGGTTGGTTATTACATTGAGGTCTTTTATCTACATGATGCCTCTAGCGCGTCATTAGCGTCTCCTGAAATTATAATATTTCTTTTCAGGAGCATGTCTCATTTTGCTGGCTCTGCAATTAAACAGGGACCAAATGTTGGCCGACTCGATAAGTGGTCAGAGTGGAATCCGACCGCTAAGCAGCCAGTTTGGTTACTACTCTCAGGTGCTTGTGATCCTCCTGAACACATTGGAATATCTAGTAGAAAAGGTCGTGGCTTAAGAAACGGTAATTTCCTTGTTGGTATCACTCACGATTTAGTCAACATGGAAAACACAATTCTGGAAGTCAACGCTGACCATGAGCTGTTCAACACGGTCAGGGATCTTCATATGACCAAAGATACATGCATGAAACATATCACCGAATTTTTTGAAGAGTGCAACAATAAAGGGACCAAACCCATGTTGTACTATTCTGGCCACGGTGAAACTGCTACTGGTAACTGGTGCTTTTCTGATGGGACAATCAGTATCCAAGAAATTTTTGACATGGTACCAAAAGGTTGGTGTTACCCAATGATCTTCAGCGATGCTTGTTACAGTGGCCACTGGGCAAATTTCTGTCTTAAGAAAAGTATTACTGGTTTCAATTGCCTAGCAGCATGTCCAGAATATTCAACAGCTCTTGATACCGGTATGTTTCACAGAGTACTTACGTGTATTAATATTCTTTCACTTAATTTCAGCATCTCTAAGTAGGGACTAACCTTTCATATACACCTTTTTAAAGCTTTTGTTTTGCATTTTCAGAGAATTAACACTTTTACCTCAAATTTGTTTTTGAAATTCTTGCAAAGGGAAACTTTTTCCATTTTAAACTTTTTTCACTTCTTCCATTTAAGTAGAATATGCGGTTAAAAATAAAGGTTCGTTGACAAAGTTGTCGTTGTTATAAAACGGTGAGCATTTACACATGAGCCTTCAATGACTCTGACAGTTCCCTTTACATAGTTTTTATCGTGCTCCACCATGAAGGCTTTGCGCAGATAGCCTATATGAGATTGTCTCTTATATTTTCTTGGACTAAATGCTATTCAGACGGGGCTTTAAAGCCAGCAAAACTACACATGATAATGCACTCATCATTTCCAATTTCTAGGCATAACCTGATTGGCGCAGTGAGGTAGTTGAACTACGTTATTACGTCACAACATTGTATTTATTGGCAGAACACCAAGTAACATGTATTTATTTACATATCATGGTAACTACAAAGCAAAAAATTCTAAATATTTTGTGATAGTGTGATGTCATTTTGACGTCATTTATTTTAAAAAAGGAACTGGAACCAACTGCAGATATTTGAAAAGTAAACCTATGTGAATGTGTTGAGTGATTTTTATTTTGGGTTAATTTATATTCAGGTGAAGGTGGTGAATTAACGCTGTTTGTGACTGGAAAAATGCAACGCCCAGAAACCGAACCCATGTATAGTGGTGGAAATAGGCTTGAATTTCCAGTTACCAGTGAATACAATACCGTCGATTACACTGACTTCATTCAAGGCCACATTACAAACATTGACAACTTAGTGATATCCCAAACATGCATGATGGGAAATTCTCTGCCATTTTTGCATCGTCAAAACTCTACAGTCCAAGGCCTGCCCACAAATGGGGAATAAGAAGAAGTTATGATTCTTTTGTGGAATTTGTTGAAGAAGAATGGAAATGGGTGAATGGAAAGTCAAAAGTGATATATTCCCTCTCTTGCGATGAGAAGTTCGGATTCGGGGTATACTTGATGGAAAACTATGGCACTAATCAAACCATTTTAAGCGGCACTGCAAAGATCGAGAAAAATTTGCGCGAAGGCCTTCAGATTACTGCGTGTGCTGCACGAAAATCTACATTTTACATCATCATGACAAAGGACACAAAGGAGTACCATGGAAAAGGGCAAAAGTGGTTCGTTTGTGAAGAATGGAAACAATTGGATGATGATATACAAGAGGGCTACAAAGACGGAAAGGCAATCACTGGAATATGCTACTCAATTGGCCTGAAGCAGTACTTTGTTGTGATGACAGAAACACCAGGCCGGAAGCAGAGCTACGAGTGGTTTAACGTGACTACAGAAGAAAACAGTGACAGAGAAAATTGGGTTGACGAGAAATACAAACAGGGTTTACATCCTACCATCATCTTCAAAGATCCAACTGTAAACAAACTTCTAATCGTGATGACCGAAGATGAGAATAGATCGCCAGGCTTCGTATATAAATCTAACTATGAGCTAAGAGCTGTGCAACACGGTGACCTTCGTTGCCGGGATTCAAGTCTTAATTCCCTCTTGAAGAAAACTCGAGAGATTTGGAGGACTCTCGACAACTTTGAAAACCTTCCGTTTGGGGCACTTGATCCGCAGCAGCCTAAACACTAAAACAAGAATGTAAGTAAAATCCATCCAGTGGTAAGGGGAGTGTTTGTCGCCCTTCGTAAGGTTTTTCTCAGATTATTTCAGAGCGATTTTCAACCAAAGCCTCTTGAGTCTCCTTAGTGGCTCTTCGTCTATTCCTTAGACTCAATTTTGCAAAATGTAATTACTGTCAGTTGCTGTAGTGACGAGACATGATGTCATAAGTAAAATTAGTTCTTAGCCATTTGATGGGTTCCTGTTCTTAGCAGAGTCTTGGTGATCAAGATGACTCCACAGGTCCTCTGCAGCGACATCTTCTGTATAATACTTAAGGAGTGCTTCCGGTAAAAAACCTATTGTTTTCCATTACTTTGAATTCTGCCCTTTTTCTTTCAAATCTAGCAAAGATTTCATTCAATCCAAAAATGGCTCCATAAGTTCGTAGTCAATGGTCCAATAAATAGGTGAGAATTCTTTTCGAAAAATTTTCAAATGGTCAAATAGAATTAATAATAAAATGAATAATAAATGAAAGAGGGATATTTAAAATTGCGTAAGGAAAACATGTGATTTGTTGAAAATTAAATTGAAATTAATGTAGTTATGTCTAATCAAATGGTTTATTCTTGAAATTAGGGAATAATTTTACCAGCCAGCTTACAAGTGAAATTAGGGAATAATCGAGGCAAGAGAAATTGTCAGGATTTGGACAAAACGCAGGTGAAATTATATATTATTCCCTAATTTCACGAGTAAACCATTTAATTACCTATTATTAATATCATCGATGACAAATTACGCTCATAATCGTAGGTTTTTGGCATGTTTATGAAACTGAATATCGAGTGATAGAATCCTTCTTGATGTGCTCTTTCGTGTGTTTAGGTTTTGACATCTACACTCATGAATAAAATTTCCTTCTCAAATCAACATCATTCCCTTAACCCTCCAAAAAACAACCGCAATACCTCCTTAATTTGTAGCGGGTTATCTATTACACGTTTAGTCTTTGCGAGTGCAAAATACTGGAGTGGAAGCTCTCGTTAGCGGACACCCTCTGGACGCGAAAAATGTGTCCGTAACTAGAACTGACCGCTTACAGGAATGCAAAAATACAGAGTTTGTATGGGAGTTGAGAAAAACAGGGTTTTTTGAAGGGGTTCTTAAGTAGAGCTGTCCGCTTACGAAAGTGTCCATTAGGAGTGCATCCACTGTATTACATTAGGTAATGCAAATACCATGCACCCTTCCCCATGTACATCTACTACGGCAGGGGAATGGATAAGCAAACTAAGGGGTTTTTTTAGTACTTCCCGCCTTATTATGGCAGGTGTGAATAATTGTACGCATAACTTAAATTTGTTTCTTTCGATTGATAAAATTCAGGGGTTTCTTGAGCGTGTATCCGTAGGTCTTTTAAGTCACTGATTTCGAGTAAGTGTAACTGAAAATTTTGCACCTTTCTGTCAAAAATGATCATGACAAAAATAGCAATTTCAAGGAACCAATATATTTAACTAAATAAGCTGTTGGCAAAGTTTGTCGTCGACGATATGTGTGAACGTTTGTTTAAGAGTGATTCAAGAGTGATTCTGGTTGAAAGCTTGTAAAATTGACCAGATTTAACAAGCATCTCCAAAGGTCTGTTCAATTAAACTTTTACAAGTTTAGCCGGATATTACCTATTTTAAAGTATTTTTCAACAGACTATAGGTATTTCCAAATAATCAATCCAGATTTAAGCCGTATACATTTTTGTAACATTGTTACGATTTGAGTGTGTTCAATTTACTAACACTGCGTTTGTAATGTATATACTTATATACTGTGCCGTAGGCCGAGGCGGATAACACCCTCCGAGATCTCCATAATTCTTCATATGATACGAAAGCCAAATTCAATAACTGTTTTATTATTCATTCAAAATAATTCCTAGTTTAAAAACAGAGCTAAAATATGCTTACCTCCATCGATCCTTCGACGTTCAGTTCATCTTCGATAGTGCACGTTTAGGTTTGTCCAGCTCCGCAAATATTCTCCAAATAGCAGATGTCGCCCTTCGAGCTGTCTTCTTGCTGTTCTTGCCATGTTTTTAGCTATTTTTTCGCCTAGTCCTTACTCTTGAAACGAGTGAAATGTCCGCCATTTTGTCAAGTTCACAACCAAAACAACTCAAGCTCGTCCCCAAGTCTTCTCGGTTAACGGTGCCTTAACCTGCGAAAACGCTGCATTTTCGACGTCATTTCCTCGTTAAAGTCAAATTTCTTCCAAATTTGGTCATCAGTAACTGGTTATGGTGAATTAAACGTGTGCTTTTGGCCAATCAGAATCGGGGAAATATTTTGAATGAATAATGAATATATTTATTATATAGACACGAGTGCTTTACTGGAAAATATACCACTCGTGAAATTCATAAAAACTACATCCGGGACCCAAGTGGTTTATTTTTCATAATCTCAGACGTGAGTTTATCGATGACGTAATTTCGGTCATTTCCCTCTATTATTTTGTCGATGTCTTTTTGTCTATGTAATAAAAAGAACATTACACGGCGGCTTGAAGATATGAATTTTATTTTCTCGTGGCAAAAAGCAATATTTTACTCGCTGCGCTCGTTCGTAAAATGTTGTTTTGCCACTCGAAAATAAAATTCATATCTTCGCGCTACCGTGTAATATCCTCTATATATATGATCAGGAAGCGTTCAATTTTGGAAATAAATCTTTGAAATTTGTTGACAGCTGGTTCAATTTTTCCCCAAACCGTCGTTTTTTACTGTTACAGTGCTACTCCTAGAACCGAGGTACTTGGAACAAGATTATGCATCACAACGTTTTTTGAAAACAAAAGGTTCTCAGTTTTTTTTGTGCAAAAAGGACCAATAAAATTCAAGGTTCAGCTATGCAACCGTTGAAAACTTTAAAAGTGTTTAAACTTACCTGACCTCTCAGGAAACGGCCCTCAAATTCATGAAAGTTGTTTGTCCGTTTCTTTTTTTTTTTTGGTAAAAAAAACTTGTCTGAGCATCTTTTGTTTTAAAAAAACTTGTGATTAGATAATCTTCTTCGACGTGCCCCGATTCGAGTAGCCGCACTGTAAAGGGACTATATATATCATAGTATTTTGATGTTTTTGGACAGTGCTCTGCTGATCGAGGTTATTATTTAGTGCCTTAGCTTTACCCAACTTTGATCAACTTTGATCTAAGTTATTTTAAATTTTGAAACGATCTCCCGTTGTGGTCATAGATAGTTCAATTTCACTCGCATGACAAAACTGCTTTAGATTGTTACATTTAGCTTTACAGCCGATGATGAGCTCTCCTGAAGGAAAAATGAGAAGAAACTGAACCTATTTTGATAGTTTATCATTCTTAAACTCACAAAAGTTAAGCACAACATCTTAGCGCAAGCTTTTTGAATTTTTTGCTTATAGACCGCTTATGTACAGTCAATCTTAACTTTAAGCAGGTGATTAAGAGTGTAAACAAGTATGAGGAAAATCCTCTGCTCAAAAAATGACTTTAAAAAACCCTTGGAAAGAAGTAGCCTGCAGTGCAGGCGTATTTTGGGTGGGCGAAACTTTGATCGTGTTCGTAATGTTGTTGTAGCCGCCATTTTATTTTTTTTAATTTTAATTCAATATTTATCCAAGGGCATCCAATTTAGCAGAGCTAGTTTAATTAAGCAATAGACCACACTTTCTATGGGTTTTCTTTTCTTACTCGAAAAGCTTGTAAATCACTCGCCTTCGGCTCGTGATTTACAAGCTTTCCTCGGGTTCTCCCAACATCCCGCGTGGGTTATCCCGCCGGTAAACCCATAGAAAGTATGGTCTATTGCTTTTATAAAATAACTTTTGGTAGAGTGGAGTCTTTTAGGTAAAAAATATGGTTTTAGTACCGTGATCAAGTCATGTCTTCTCTCTAAAGTCATCATAAGCCAATCATGACTCACGATTTAATAGCGCTGAACTTTCTCAAAACTCAGTTCAGTCAAACAACAAACGGCAGCACTTCAAAACACGAGTTTTTGCACTCATTACATGATAACTTATGAAAGCTGTTTTACAGGAAAAGTCAACATTTATTCATGCGAACGTACAATGAAAGAATACGTTCATGGTTTGTTTACTACAGAAGAAGAAATTAATTGAACATCAGACTGTACGCAGCTGTATTTTGTTGAGTCGATCCGTAAGAATTTCGTGCTTGCAGACGGAACTGGCAGCTATTGTAATGGAGGACTTCATTCACATTTCACAAGCCGCAGTGGTTTAAGATCTGTTTTCTGGACTTTATCATGATTAAGAAATGCTGCGGTAACGACGTGGCTGCATTTGCGAGGTTGTCGCATGTAACTTTATATGCACGTACTGCGACCGATGGAAATATGTCAGTGGTGGAGAGACATTTCTTTGCCGTAGCCACATATTGGCGTTAATATTTGTGGATTTGTAAAGTCAGGTGGTTTGAGTTAGATTATGGCATCGATATCACCGAATAATTTGTGCAAATGTTGGAGAAAACCAGCCCGAAACTCTGACATCTTTCATCATCGTTGGCAGCTTGTTAACAAACTACAGCGGCCGATTTTGTACCATATCTTGATCAGAGATCTCTTTTTTGAACAATTTCTTTCATTAAAGAATTTAATTTTGACATAAAATAAATCAAGAATGCTAAAACTATCCGTTTTGTTGCTGGTTGGCACATGGTTAAGTTTTCCTTGAGACTTTCTACACCAGAAATTCACACAGTTGTTGTCTTTCTCTGCGATTTGGCATCGTCGTGAAATGTAAACTGCTTTCCAGCTTTGTACTTTATTACCTCTAAAGCTATGGCAGTAATAAAATGTGGAAACCAACGCTTTTGATATTAAGAAGGGCTGGGTAAGTAACTTGTTCTGTTTTTTAGCCTTTCTAAAGTCATTGTTTGCAGATCAATAGCCGGTTTTGTTTATGGCTCGTGGTCCGTATGCCTTTTTCTATGGGTTCACCGGTATAATAAACCATAGGTTTTTGACCAATCAGATCACGCGTACTATCTCAGTTATTTTATAAATGATTTTATGACAGTGGAAGATAGGGGAGAGTAGAAATAGTAACCCTTACGGTAGCTGCGAGGGCGAAAGAAGGAAAGGGGGGAGGGGGAGGGGAGAAAAAAAATACGCCTGCCCGATATCACTGTTCTTTCGGGAAACTCCGTACGCTGGCAAACGGAGCTCCTGATTGGTGCGGCATAACTGTAAATCTATATTGTTTATTCCGTTTGGAATTGGAGCGGCTGAGAATGTCGCTTGTATTACGCAATGAGAAAGTCAAAGCGATTTCTACACTGGTCATCAGGACAAGATTTGCTCGCAGTACTAAAACCTACACCACTTTTACCTCATGCCAAAATGCTGCCTGTTCCAATACGTTTTTTTTTTTTTCTGGCGAGTAGGTTATGCTCTGCAGGGTTCTATGTTTTGACTGAGCAAATGTGATTTTAGCCTCTTGTTTCACACTGAGAGGTCATGACACGCTTATTTATTTTCTGTGGTTTTTGAATTTCTGGTCTTCATGATTTGCCCTCTGATGCAAGAGCGTTTTCTTTGACCTCTTTTGAGGCGTAAAGCTCTTTTTGTCCCTAAATAAGGCTGTTGGGTTCTTTATTTTTGTCCAAAGTGCCTCAGGATCTGAATAACTAAGCGATTTTCTTTCTAGTCCGAGAATGTGATGTTTTCCTGCAATGTTGTATCACGATGGGCCCAGCTCGTTACTTTTTTAAATTGTTTCCAGGATGTTAAACTCTCACGGATAGCGATTTACAGAGATGAATTTAGAAGAATGAATTGCAACTTAAACTGAAGCCTCATCAGCTGTGGAGAATTGCATTGTGACTCAGTCAAGATAAAAACAATGATAAACTCCCTCTTGTTTTTCATAAGACAATGCGCGTCTTTGGACTGGAGCGGTTGTTTTGTTGTTGTCGGCTACTCATTTCCGGAAGAGCGGTCACGCGTGTTTTCGGGCAGGCGTTTTCTCTTCTCTCTCCCCGCCGACAGGGCTGAATAACGTACTACGCATGTCAGTGACATCACTTGTTTACTAGTCTAGCCCGTGCGCGAAGCACTCGCGCAAAGTGAAATTCTAGCATCTGAGACCATTTAAACTCATATTTGTGAATGCCAACAAAGGAGAAATTCTACGAATACGTTAGAAATGCAACTCATGGAAAGAAATGTTATGTAATCCAGGGATCAAGGAAAATGTTTTTGACCGTCCCGGCGAAGGTTTTTCATTGTTTTGATGCAGATCGTCAGTAAGTTTGCAGAAAGATGACTGAGAAATTAAAAAAGAGCAATGTGCTGGAGTTTGGGCGACTTTTCTTCGATGGTACGTAAACGATTTACTTAAACATTACTTTATTCTGGTTAAGGAGGAGCAAATATTTGTAATGTAGGCCGAGCGATAACAGTTGTTGACCGTTTCTTTTGACTTGGTGGCAAGAAAGCCGGCTTTGAGCGCGATGATACCATCAGACACAAGAAGTCATGAAAGTCATAAACTTAGTTACAAATCTTAGTGCGATCAAAGAAGCTTTTACGTACCTCTAGCCGGCTTAGAGGCGCTGGTCGAGCTGTAGAATCAGTATTTATTCGGTAAAGTTTGTTTAAAATTTAATTTGCACCTTTAAGCTTATTAGTGAATAAACCTTTAAAAGTTTAAAGCTGTTGAAGTTTTGGGAAACATTCACAAGTTGGCTCAGCTCTATGTGAGTTTTCGTATTAACTATAGGTTTTCCTTTTATGACAGGTTTGAATGAAGCAGAAGAATCAAGGAATGAAGATCTAGACTTCGAAGAGAAAAATAAATGAAAGTTTGTAAAGAGTCAGATTGGGCTTCTCCCTGTAATGAAGCTTTTTAGAGAACTTCAAGTCATTGATACTTTTACCAGCAAGCATCGACTGTATTACTTGCCCATTTACTCTTTTCAACATTAATTTTGCCTGTTGTCATATACAAAAATTTATAATAGCTCTTTTGAGCTGAGCCAAGAATGAGTCATAAAGGGAAACAAGTTTGGAAGAAAGAACTTGATTGAATTCGAAACCTCAGTGATTGTTTTGTGTTCTTACAGTTCTTATAGTGAAACCAAGCGAGATATAACAAGAGAAATAACTAAAGGACGATCATTCAAGGAAAAACAAAGATAAATAAAATGTACCTTTAATGCTGACACTGATATGATGTCCGGACGATTTCTTAGAACTGATAACATATTGATAATCTGTACTTTCATGTGTTTACGCTTGAAAATGTACACATTCGAATGAAAGAATTGTTTTCGGCTTCGTCCGTGCATCTTCTTTTGTTCATAGCAAAAAAAGGGAAAAAATTACGAAGGTGGAAACGAGAATTCAATAAAGTATGAAATAATCTACCTTTAGTTTAAATGGGAGCCTTGAATATTCGGAAACCACCTTAATAATCGCCAAAATGTGAGGATGTTTTGAAAATCCTTTTGCAAACGATACTATTTATAGCGGGGACGCTTCTTTCGTGCGTCTTCTTTTGTTCATAGAAGAAAGTAGAAGAAAAATTACAAAGGTAGAAACGAGAATTAAATAAAGTATGAAATAATCTACCTTTAGTTTAACTGAGAACCTTAAATATTCAGAATCCACCTTAATAATCGCCAAAATGTGAGGATGTTTTGAAAATCGCTTTGCAAACGATACTATTATTGCAGGGATGATTCGTTCGTGCGTCTTCTTTTGTTCATAGAAAAAAGTAGAAGAAAAATTACAAGGGTAGAAACGAGAATTGAATAAAGTATGAAATAATCTACCTTCAGTTTAACTGAGAACCTTAAATATTCAGAATCCACCTTAATAATCGCCAAAATGTGAGGACGTTTTGAAAATCCCTTTGAAAACGATACTAGGTTAGATTCCAGACCTCTCCCGTCTCGGCACATGCGCAGACCTTGTCCAGCTCTGTCCTCCCCGCCCCCTACTCCGCTCCTTTTGACTCGCCCCATTTCCTCCTCTCTTCGGGAAGTTTCAACATGGCGCTTTCGCGAGCAAATTGCGCGCTCAAAGAAAGCGCCTGCACTGCAGGCTAGGAAAGAAGTGAAGAACATTACTTTCATTTTCAGCATTGTGTCTACTATGCTCACAAGTAGATCACCAAGTTTGACTTAAATAGAATTCTCCTGCTAGATTTCTGATTTAGCATTGACATGACATCGATCTTCGAGTATCTGTTCGGCAACGCAATAAAATCAGAGGTAATTGAGTCACAGTAGTAACCATGATAACAAATTTTTTGTCCATTACTGTGCATTACGCAATAGTACCATTATATATATTTTTATACTTTAGTCATCAGTCTACGAGGAAATGAAAAAAAAAATGGGGTAAAAATTCTGAAAATAGTTCAAACAAAACAAATAGGTAGGGACTTTTCCCTTTCATTAATATTGTCCCTGAAAGTCCCTTCACGGGCGGAGTATAATCAACTACTATCTATATATTAATAAATGCAATTTTTGATTCGATGTAAATTGACTTTTGTTAAAGCTTTGGGTAATAATAAAGAACTCATTGCGGTGTGAAAGAGTCCCCACGACCAGGACTAAGAGCAACACGATATAATATTGATCAAGATCGGCTGCGCACTACTTTTTTTTCTTGAAATCTAAATGACATTATTTGCACCTTTCCTCTTGTACTAACACCATATTTCACGAATGACTTCGAAAAGAAAGACTACTAAACTTCAGTGTGTGACAAAATAATTTTGCTGTCGCATCATGTTCATTTAGACTCCTATTTTTCTACTTTTCTATAATGCTCCTTGACATCAATGGCCCCGTTCTTCCTTTACTAACGCCATATTCCAAAAGTGGCTTTTTAAGATCAAACCCTGAAAGCTATCTTACCTAAGGGAAACTACAGATCGGTACCCTAGGTAATGCAAGTTTTACCGCATAACATTATTTGCACGGCTTTGCGCATGCATCCGTGTTTTATTTTTTCACTCTATTTCCTAGAAGTCACGATTCAATCAGCTCTGCTAGATTGCTAGCGGGTAATGTGGTCAGCGTTTCATATCGCTTTTTAAATCAGGATGGAAGACGCTCGTGTTTAATATAAGAATCCAAAACACATTTTAAATTCGGCCTACATTTTTTCGTACATTTTCACTTGTTGGCTTTATGCAACGCCAAAAGCCTACCAAGAATAAACAAACAAACCTTCCTACAACCGCACATACGTCTTTGCATAGCAGTTTTGTGGCATCTTTAATACTTGTTTTAAAATTCGCCTACCAAAAACTTTCGGAAACTTCCTTGGAAAGGTCCATCGACTGAAGAACTTGTTCCATTTGAAACAAGTTCCATTCGTTTAATATGCTCTCGTCACCAAAATATAATAGCCTGAAACTGAAAATAGCCTAAGCAGATTAGGCACACTTAGTGGTTGCTCCAGCAAGTGTTTTGAATAATGACAATCATTGACTTCATTTTCGAAGAATTCGCGGGGAGTCCCCTAATTACTGATGCCAATCGAGTGCAATAAAATAATAGAACTGCAAAGTGAATGGGTATTTTTATACGCGCTCTAAGTGGAAGGAGGCATTCGATTTTCACGTTCAATTAACTCGACGGTACAAATTGTACAGTGTAGAAGCCTTGCGCCATTCCCCGCTGATAGCTTTACTTTCAGCAAGTAAGTTGTTTTAAACTTTGTCACCTAAATTCAGTTAATGGCTCGAACACATAGGTTAAGCTAATTTAGAAGAGGCAAACGCGATTTTCCCTAGTTCCTTATAGCATTCAGGCAGAATGTTTAATACATTATCGCACTGCATGCCGTTTAGAACATACTTGAAGGCAATTGTTTCAAAAACCCCTTTACCATACCATACTTATTTGGCTGTCGAACACTCCCCTCCCTCCACTCCCTCCCTCTTCTGTTGACACAAGAAAGGTGGGGACTTTTCCCTCTTATCTTAATACACTGAAGTTTTGTTTTCGATTCAAATCAAATTCTGCTTTTTAACGAGTTAACATGCAGTTAGGGGTGATGAATGGCCCATTAAAATTTTTAACTGCCCGCAAAATTTTACCTTTGCTCGATTTGCTCGCAAAATTTAAACGAGTGCTCGCTTGCTCTTGCTCGCTTTCTTGTCAGTATTGCTCGAAATTTTGTAAATCCTTCTTTGGGTTAAAGTAAATGTAATTCTGTATGATGCTTAATTCCTATAAATATGGCTATCAAGTTCAGTGGAAATAATGCACCCGATAAATCAGGGGCACCCAGCGTCAATTTTCGGAAAATATCTGTTCGGAAGACGATTTGAGATCTAGAATTTTCGGAACACTTCTTCTAAAATTTCTTGTTTGCCTGCCTCTCCTAGGATTTTCGAACATCTAAAAAATGATTTAATTGCCGATTTTTAACGGATTTTTTACCCTAAAAAGGTCACCTAGAATTTTCGGGAGCCTTTTTACGGGCTGAAATTTTCGAAAAGGTAAGGTTTGATCCCTATAATTTTCGGATCACTAGACTTTCAGCTAGGAAATCCGAACAGATAAAAAATTTTTAGGGGAGAAAAATATGCCTATATCTACCGTTTAAATACTAAAATGCGTTTAACGATGCTATGTTTAAGTGGTTTTGAACTATATTCTCGTTGGGTGCCCCTGATAAATGACAAAGATAAATAATAAATTAGCTAATCTAGCTATATATGGTTAAAAAAGAGACAGAAGATATTTTTACCTTTAATTCTTCTGAGTTTCTCTACCGCTCTACTCACTAGGCTAACTGTTAGGCCGTGTTTTCAATTTAAAAAAAATTTTGGAAGCTTTAGGATTCTTCCAGAAGAGGTTGTTCTTGTTTGAGTTCAAATGCTCGATGAGAAGAGTCAACAAGGCTTTCACATTTACCTTGCTCACGTAATCACAATGTACAGTAGTCTGCTACACAGCCGTTTTTAGTGTCGTCACACTAAAAACGGCTGTGTAGCAGACTAAATGTACAGCTTCTCGGTTGAATTCTTAAAGCCTCCTGGTTCATTCTTGTTCCCGAAATACTCTTGGAGGATGGAACACCGTGACCGCCCTCTACAGACTGACGTTCTGCCACCGTTTTAAAAACTGCGTTTTAAAATATTTTCCGTTTTATTTTAAAGAAGAGGATTTCCATATGGATTGCTGCAAGTGGAAAATATAAGAAGTGCTCGCTGCTTGCGAATTGTACTCTCTAAGCTGCTCGCTGCTCGCAAACTTGAAGCAAATTTTTTATCTGTGCTCTTGCTCGCAAAAAAGTCGCAGTGCTCGCATGCTCGCGAATACTCGCAAAGACCATTCGTCACCCCTGCAGTTCATTGGCTTTGCTTATTTTAAAATTAGAACTCACTGTTCTGTAAAATATTTGCTACAACACCAGCTTTGGAGGGCGGTTATACAATTTTACTGTCAAGCATCACGTCAGTTAGACTCCATCTGAAACGATCTATACTCGTAACACCACTGACATCCAGTAAATGCCGGGTCCATAAAAAGACTAGAACAACCTGGCTGAACATAGAAGATTGTAGTTTGCGGGTAAAGAGATGTTTTAACTGAAGCAACATCTAACCTATAGTCAACCAACTCGCAGGATTGGAACCAAGACAGCCTTTACTAATGCGTTGTGGCTATATGCTCGGCAGCCGGAAAGGGTCTTAAATAAACTAATTTTCCGGCAGTCAGAACATTTACGAGAATTTCTGCATAATACCTTTTTCTAATCCTTTGAAATTATTCTATCTTCATATTGAATAACCAAGCGTTCAGGAAAACAAAACTGGCCTCGCAGCAGAGCGGCTGTGGTTTCTTGGGCATAGAGTAGAATTGACGCCGTTTCGACAATTAGAAAAATGTCGTGAGAGCCAGTGCGTGACTTACCGGCCGACACGTTCTCATCCAAGCTATACCCGGCAGCGAGAAAGTCTGCTTTATTATACGTGAACCCTTTGTACCCGCTTGGCTACTCTGAAGGTCGATGAAATACTTCAATGGGGCAGTAATTCCCTAGACAAATCGGACTGCCGGGGCATTTAGATTGAAGAGAAACCCTGCTCGAGAGTCAACCACAACATACATGTTTTTTTTTGCCAACTCTCCAGGATACGGCAATGATCTCCCGCTCTCTCGTATGGGTCACCAAATCTCAGGGGCACCCAACGACTGTTTTCTTTAAAATATCTGTTCGGAGAAGCAAACACTGCCTAGAATTTTCTTTTGCTTGAGGACGGCTGAAAATTTCTAGGTGAATGTTCCATTCACGTACAATTTTCGAAGCTTATCTAATAAATTCCCTACGAGTTTCTGAAGTTTAATTTTTCATATTTGGCTACACGATTTTTCTTAGAAAAAGGAAAACTAAAATTTTCGGATTCCAAAATGTGATGGAGAGAGGAATCAGAAAAATTCTCACTTTCGTAAAATGTTGAATTACATCTAAAATTTTTGGAAAAATAATACGGAAGCCCTTGTAATTTTGAAAAGACTCAAGTTCCCCTAGGATGACCGAACAAGTAAAGTGTTTTCAACGTATTTTGAGGAAAACCGTCGTTGGGTGCCCCTGAAATCTCCTGTATAGAATGGACTTTTGAGCTTTTCTGTGTTGAGGAAGAAATACTCGCAATAGAACAGACGCGTTTACGCTGAGTACTTTGTTATGATTCAAGGACCCAATTAGAATATGACGTAATGTTTTTCTAGAACTTTCTATGACAAGATAAGAACTGGATAAACAGGTTTTTTGTCTTCGGGTTATATAAGCAGTTTCAACATACCAGTGTGCGCTTTTTTGTCGTGGATAGTTCTCTTAAGTTTCTGGTAGAAATTAAAGTTCAAGTTGCGTTTAAGAATCTTGTGGCTGTCACAGACGTTCAAGTTGAATGTGAACATTCTGTGCTTTAGTTTGAAATTTAGCCCATTCTCAAAATTCCAAACTTTCTTTATTCATTGTACCGTTTCTGGGACATTTTTGCCCGTACTTTAGTCACTGACAAAGATTATTTCGTCGTTATCATTGACGGGGATAGCCTGCGAACGGCAGACCTTTCTCCTCGCTCATTCGCAGGCTATGACGGGGACGGTGAGTGAAAGCGACGAATTTTGATAGCATGTTCATCATGTAAAACTTCATATAATGTCCCAAACCAAGGCAGCTGGGTCAATTTGTTGGCGGGGGAAGGGGGGGGGGATGGTGGGGTTGTTGACATTCGGGGGAGGGGTGTAGTGCAAAATAGAGAGTCCCCAGATTTTAGATCTCCGGAGGTTGGCATCTCTTAACATAGGCTATGTACTCAAAACCGAGTGATGCCTAACCTCTAGGTAAAAACTCTGTTGTTTCTCGTCACTCACCAATTCTAAACCATTATAGAATATTTTGAGGAGAATTCCCATACCTTTTGCAAAATTAGAGGAAAGTACGCTTTCCCAAGATTCAGCAGCACCACTGAAGCTGTGTCGAGAGTTCTAGCTCAAGCTAAGGCGGCTAGAGATGGCGAAATAAAATTTCAAACTCAAAGCACTCTCTCTGCAATTATTTTGGGAAACTAATTGAGGCTAGTATGCATGTATTCTGGAGCTTAACAGAAGGCCTTTTAACTTGCCAGCTCCGCTTTCAGACTGCCGGGTTGTGAAATCGTGCCCGTGAGTCACGCACTGCTACTCACGAAAATTCTCGGAGTGTCGAAATGGCCTCGATTATCCTCTTAATGCCCAAGAAAGGCAAGAAACCACAACCGCACAGGCACTCCCAGTGCGAAGCCAGTTTTGTTTTCCTGATCGCTTGGTTATTCTAAATGAAGATAGAATACTTCCAATACTTCCATTTGTGAGTTGAGACTGCACACAGTCACCTACCGAACAAACAGCGAGCCACAAAACCGTATAAAATGGCCATGAAGTAAGCCCAGGCTACACAGAAAAGGCAACAACAGGCCCGAGTTTACCTACCCCCCCCCTTTATACACCCAATATTTCAGTCTCACTCCAGTCTTAAAAACAAACAAGGCACTCATCATTTTGTTTCTATTTCATATTTTGTCATTTTTACTGCGGGGGTACTGTCATTATTATTATTATTATTATTATTATTATTATTATTATTATTATTATTATTATTATTATTATTATTATTATTATTATTCAATTATTATTTTAAACTGATACATGTACAGGATTTTTGTCGATATACACAGCTCGGTGTCCTCAGGCTGCCCCCGGTAGTAGGAAGCAAAAAACAAACTAAACAAACGTAAACAAACAAAAACCAGAAAAAAAAAAATAATAGTATATAAGTCCGGTCTGAAAACTGTTTAAAGCAAATGCACTTCATTTTTGGGGGTTTGCTCAGTACTGTACCTTGGAATTTTGGTGGTAAATTTACTATTTTCTTTTTTAATTGTGTTAGTTTAATTGTCCTAGGGTGGGAAAAATATTAATTGCAAGCGGGGAAACACATAATCTGCGCACGAAAACAATTTACCGGCAATAATGCGGGGAACCTTTCCCTTTCATTTTGCGTTGCCAAATTTGCTACAGAGATAAGTCAAAACTCGGGTGCCATGGTGATTTTAATGTTGAAACACACGTCACGACGACTTTGAAATGTTCCAAGGGCCTAGCCATTTGACTTTACTTTTGAGAGGGGTGGGGGCGGTATGGATGATTTGATTTGGGGAAGATTTCTTTTTTCCCAAACCTCTGGCGGTATATTTATTTTTCTGACATGCGACGCCATTTTATGCCACGTATTTCATTGCAAAATATTTTTTTTCCCTCGAAGTCAGTCTGCAATTTTTTTCTAAACTCACTTATACCCCTCCCCTCCCCCCTCTCAAAAAGTCCAATGGTCGTCCCGAAAGATATCAATAATAATAATAATAATGATAATAAATGTCGCTAGGTTTGGTGGTCATAGCTTTAAGTTTATTGTTATTTTGTTTTGTTTTCTGTTTCATATTTTGTTTTTAGGGGAAAACACCGGAAAGTGAAACAAAAGAACTTTTGGACCCTAACCCCGACCACGAGACGACGTCTTATAATAGACATCTAAAGTGTTCGTTATTCGACACGCATCCTGAAGCTGAGGAAGCAAACAACAAAGTCAGCTTAGGGTGCAAACCATAAAGGCCCGCTGATAATTTTATTTCTTAGGTAAGTATTTCAAGCTTTTTCTAACAAGTTCGAACAAACTGACACGAATCATATAGTCCTCTGCCTATGCTCTCAGGACTTCATAGATGGCTTTGTTGTGCTTTTTTATCACGACCACCAATATTTTAGCTATAAATTGTGAAAAGGGCAGAAGCGACTGTCCTGAAAAGGTAACTTAAATCTTTCAGTGATGGTCAGTCTTGATTTGTAAAGAAATTCAGCAATCAAGGAACTATGAACAAGCTTCCACATTTATGTGAATATAATAACTTTTTTTAACAATAATTGGCGTTATATCTAATCCCCTTTTAGTGCAAGTGGGATTGGGAAAAACTATACACCCACCGGCCAATGTTTCAGTGTGACAGCTCGTATCAGGGGCACCCAACGAGAAGATAGTTCAAAACCACTTACATAGCATTGTTAAACGTATTTTTGTATTTAAACAGTAGATACAGGCATATTTTTATCCCCTAGAAATTCCTCATCTGTTCGGATTTCCTAGCTGAAAGTCTAGTAATCCGAATATTATAGGGATCAAAACTCACCTTTTCGAACATTTCAGCCAGAAAAAAGGCTCCCGAAAATTCTAGGTGATCTTTTAAGGGTAAAAAACAGTTAAAAATGGGCAATTATACCATTTTTTAGATGTTCGAAAATCCTAGGAGAGGCAGGCAAGCAAGAAATTTTACAACAAATGTTCCGAGAATTCTAGATCGCAAATTGTCGTTGGGTGCCCCTGTCTTATAAACAAATTAAATAAGGAATTCATCTTTTTGATTTTTTTTTCATATTAATTTTAGTCATTTTACTATATGTACAGGATTTTTCTTAATAAACACAGCTCGGTGTCCCGAGGCTTCCCCCAGTCGCAGGAAGCAAAAAAAAAAAAAAAAAAAAAAAGCCCGGTCTGAATAGGTTTAAAGCAACTGCACTTCGACTTTTTGAGATTGTTCAGTACTGTACCTTGGAATTTCGATAGCAAATTGCCGTTTTTTTTTTAAATTGTGTTACTTTAATTGTCCTAGGGTGGGAAAAATATTAATTGCAAGGGGGAAACACATCTGATCTGGGCACGAAAACAATTTACCGGCAATAGTGCGTGGAACTTTTCCCTTTCATTTTCGGTTGCCAAATTTGCTACAGATATAAGTCCACACAGGTCTGTCAAAACTTGGTTGCCATGGCGATGTTGACGCACACGTCACTACGACTTTGGAATGTTCCAAGGGCCCAACCATTTGACTTTTGAGGGGGTCGGGGACGATATGGGTGATTTGATTTGGGAAAGATTTCTTTTTTCTTAACCCTCTGGTGACATGTATTTTTTTTGCCCTGACATACAACGTCATTGTATGTCAGGTATTTCCTTGAGAGATATTTTTCCTTTGAAATCAGTCTGCAGGATATTTTTTTTCCACTGAATCACCCACCCCCACCTCCCCTCTCAAAAGTCAAACGGTTGGCCCCAATTTCAAAGATTTTTTTTTTCATTTCTTTGCTAGGCTTAGTGGTCATAGCTTAAACCAAGTTAAACAGTTTTTAAGTCTATGTTGTTATTTTGTTTCGTTTTCTGATTCTAGTTTTGTTTAGGGGAAATCGCCAGAAAGTGAAACAAAAAAACTTTCAAGCCTGACCCCGACCCCGAGACGACGTTTATAGACATTTAAAGTGTTCCTCATTTAACCTGAAACAGGAAGCAAACACGTACGTCGACTTAGAGCACACGATAAGAGCCCGCTGATAATTTTATTTCTTAGGTAAGTTGTTTCTTTTTTTGAGTACTAAGTTCGAACAAACGGACGCAAATCTTATAATCTTCTGCCTCACAGATGGCTTTGTTGTGCTTCTTCTTTTTTTTTTAATCCATGCGACCACCAATTTGAGCTTTAAATTTTAAAGAGGGCAGATGCGACTGTCCCTATAAAAGGTAACTTAAACCTTTCAGTGATGGCCAGTCTTGATTTGTAAAGAAATCAAACAATCAATGCAAGCAACCATAAACAATTAAAGCTTCCACATTTATGTGAATATAATAACTTTTTTTAACAATAATTGGCGTTATATCTAATTCCCTTTTAGTGCAAGTGGGATTGGGAAAAACTATACACCCACCGGCCAATATTTCAGTGTCACAGCTCTTATCAGGGGCACCCAACGAGAAGATAGTTCAAAACCACTTACATAGCATTGTTAAACGTATTTTTGTATTTGAACAGTAGATACAGGCATATTTTTATCCCCTAGAAATTCCTCATCTGTTCGGATTTCCTAGCTGAAAATCTAGTAATCCGAAAATTATAGGGATCAAAACTCACCTTTTCGAACATTTCAGCCAGAAAAAAGGCTCCCGAAAATTCTAGGTGACCTTTTAAGGGTAAAAAACAGTTAAAAATGGGCAATTTTACCATTTTTTAGATGTTCGAAAATCCTAGGAGAGGTAGGCAAGCAAGAAATTTTACAACAAATGTTCCGAAAATTCTAGATCGCAAATCGTCTTCCGAACAGATATTTTCCGAAAATTGTCGTTGGGTCCCCCTGTCTTATAAACAAATTAAACAAGGAATTCATCTTTTTGATTTTTTTTTTCATATTAATTTTAGTCATTTTACTATATGTACAGGATTTTTCTTAATAAACACAGCTCGGTGTCCCGAGGCTTCCCCCGGTCGCAGGAAGCGAAAAAAAAAAAAAAAAAAAAAAGCCCGGTCTGAATAGGTTTAAAGCAACTGCACTTCGACTTTTTCAGATTGTTCAGTACTGTCCCTTGGAATTTCGATAGCAAATTGCCGTTTTTTTTTTTAAACCAAGTTAAACAGTTTTTAAGTCTATGTTGTTATTTTGTTTCGTTTTCTGTTTCTAGTTTTGTTTAGGGGAAGTCGCCAGAAAGTGAAACAAAAAAACTTTCAAGCCTGACCCCGACCTCGAGACGACGTTTATAGACATTTAAAGTGTTCCTCATTTAACCTGAAACAGGAAGCAAACACGTACGTCGACTTAGAGCACACGATAAGAGCCTGCTGATAATTTTATTTCTTAGGTAAGTTGTTTCTTTTTTTGAGTATTAAGTTCGAACAAACGGACGCAAATCTTATAATCTTCTGCCTCACAGATGGCTTTGTTGTGCTTCTTTTTTTTTTTAATCCATGCGACCACCAATTTGAGCTTTAAATTTTGAAGAGGGCAGATGCGACTGTCCCTATAAAAGGTCATTTCGATAGCAAATTGCCGTTTTTTTTTTTAATTGTGTTACTTTAATTGTCCTAGGGTGGGAAAAATATTAATTGCAAGGGGGAAACACATCTGATCTGGGCACGAAAACAATTTACCGGCAATAGTGCGTGGAACTTTTCCCTTTCATTTTCGGTTGCCAAATTTGCTACAGATATAAGTCCACACAGGTCTGTCAAAACTTGGTTGCCATGGCGATGTTGACGCACACGTCACTACGACTTTGGAATGTTCCAAGGGCCCAACCATTTGACTTTTGAGGGGGTCGGGGACGATATGGGTGATTTGATTTGGGAAAGATTTCTTTTTTCTTAACCCTCTGGTGACATGTATTTTTTTTGCCCTGACATACAACGTCATTGTATGTCAGGTATTTCCTTGAGAGATATTTTTCCTTTGAAATCAGTCTGCAGGATATTTTTTTTCCACTGAATCACCCACCCCCACCTCCCCTCTCAAAAGTCAAACGGTTGGCCCCAATTTCAAAGATTTTTTTTTTCATTTCTTTGCTAGGCTTAGTGGTCATAGCTTAAACCAAGTTAAACTGTTTTTAAGTCTATGTTGTTATTTTGTTTCGTTTTCTGTTTCTAGTTTTGTTTAGGGGAAATCGCCAGAAAGTGAAACAAAAAAACTTTCAAGCCTGACCCCGACCCCGAGACGACGTTTATAGACATTTAAAGTGTTCCTCATTTAACCTGAAACAGGAAGCAAACACGTACGTCGACTTAGAGCACACGATAAGACAGGGGCACCCAACGAGGATATAGTTCAAAACCACTTAACATAGCATTTTTGAACGTATTTTAGTATTTAAACGGTAGATATAGGCATATTTTTATCCCCTAAAAACTTTTCATCTGTTCGGATTTCCTAGCTGAAAGTCTAGTGATCCGAAAATTATAGGGATCAAAACTTACCTTTTCGAAAATTTCAGCCAGAAAAAGGCTCCCGAAAATTCTAGGTGGCCTCTTTTAGGGTAAATATCCGTTTAAAATGGGTAATTATACCATTTTGTAGATGTTCGAAAATCCTAGGAGAGGCAGGCAAGCAAGAAATTTTACAACAAATGTTGCGAAAATTCTAGTTCTCAAATCGTCTTCCGAACAGATATTTTCCCGAAAATTGCCGTTGGGTGCCCCTGATAAGAGCCTGCTGATAAGTTTATTTCTTAGGTAAGTTGTTTCTTTTTTTGAGTACTAAGTTCGAACAAACGGACGCAAATCTTATAATCTTCTGCCTCACAGATGGATTTGTTGTCCTTCTTTTTTTTTAATCCATGCGACCACCAATTTGAGCTTCAAATTTTGAAGAGGGCAGATGCCACTGTCCCTATAAAAGGTAATTTAAACCTTTCAGTGATGGCCAGTCTTGATTTGTAAAGAAATCAAACAATCAATGCAAGCAACTATAAACAATTAAAGCTTCCACATTTATGTGAATATAATGATTCTTTAACAATAATTGGCTTTATATCTAACCCCCTTTCCGGTCATTGCAAAAAACTATACACCCAGTATTTCAGTGCCACAGCTCTTATAAACAAACAAGGAATTCATCTTTTTTATTTTTATTTTTTTTTCATATTTAGACATTTTACTATTATTGTTATTATCATTTTAAACTTACACGTGTACAGGACTTTTCTCAAGTCGCAGTTTGATGTCGCGAGGCTCCCCCCGGTCGCAGGAAGCCAAATACAACAACAACAAGAACGCTCTTAGTAGAGTTGTGTCTCGTTTGCTCGGAGATAAGATAAAGAAATGAGGAGGCGATTAGACCGCGAGCGGTCGTTGTTCTTTCCTCAGAGTTTTCGCGGCGAGCGAAAAAGTAGAATTATACTCTCGACCTATTTTGACTCAAAAGAAAAATAAGATTGCCTCCGGTCTAGGAGGAGATTAATTCAACACGAAACAGGATTTCCTTGCTAAACGTTTTTCAATTCCTACTTTATCGACGGTCGAGTATTTTTCAGGATACTGTGCTTTTTATATCGTATTCAACGATTTGTTTCTGAATTGAATTGATAAATAAAGGGAAATCAAGGAAACGTGATATTTCAATCATCACCGAAAATAAACTGTATGCTTAACACACGACTCATTAGAATACAATGAAAGTTTGACAAAAATGTACGTTCGTCCCCAATAGGACCATGTCTACATTTGCTGGTTCAGCAATTGCACAGGGACCAAGTGATGGCCGAATTGATAAGTGGACAGAGTGGAATCCGGCAAGAGAGGAACCACTTTGGCTTCTTCTCTCGGGAGCTATGGATCCGCCACGAGACATAGGAATTTCTAAGAGAAGAAGTCGGGATGCACAAGGGGGTAGGAATGGAACATTTCTTGCTGGTGTGACTCCTGATTTAGGCAACATGGAAAAAGTGGTTGGAACAAAGTTGTTCAACACTGTTAAAGATTTATATTTAACCAAAGGCGCAGCTCTCAGACATATTGGCAGGTTTTTTGAAAAATGCAAGCTTGAAAAGGCCCATCCTATGCTGTACTATTCTGGGCACGGCGAGATTGGTACTGGAAACTGGTGCTTTGATGATGGGACAATCAGTATCCAAGAAATTTTTGACATGGTACCAAAAGGTTGTTATTACCCAATGATCTTTAGTGATGCCTGTTACAGTGGCCACTGGGCAAATGTCTGTCTGAAAAAGGGTGTTGCTGGTTTCCACTGCCTAGCAGCATGTCCGGAGTATTCAACGGCTATTGACACCGTCGGTATGTATGTTATAGTTTCGCATACAATTAGCCTGTTTCAAGAGAGAATAGCTCATTCTCTCTAGCCTGTTTGTGTCCCCAATTAGCAAGACCATGCTAAAGTTACACAACACTTGAATAAAATTTATTATTATTATGCTATTATTATTATTATTATTATTATTAGTAGTAGTAGTAGTAGTAGTAGTAATGGTAACAGGACTGAGTGGAGTCCAATTCGGTCTGTAATCATACGAGTGATTAACAAAATCGGACGACCGCATAGCGGGAGTCCGATTTGTTTAATCACGAGTATGATTACAGACCGAATTGGACGACACGAAGTTCTGTTACCAATTAATCATAGCTTTAACAAAATTTGTGATATATAGGGCTCTTTTTAAATCAAAACACTAGAAATTCCAAGATTTTTTCGCTAGCAAGGAAAAAAAAGCCATTTAAGCGCGCGCGTGATGGCGCGTACTGTCCAATTACTTAGGCATGACGCGTACTGTTCTATTAAACTGTCCTATTAAGGCTGAAATCAGGGCAGTTGAGAACCAATCAGATTTGAGGATTTTGTTATAGTTATGATTATTATTATTATTATTATTACTATTATTATTGCATGAGCTTGTATGGCAGGATTCTCGCTCGCCCGATCAAAATCTCCTTCCAGGGGCTTTCCTTTCGAACGCTTGGCAGGCTAAAATAATGCTTTCATTAATAATTCTTAAAATCCCTAACACATGACTAAGCTTATGATTACCTGTGGAAAGAACTGTTTTCCCAAAAGCCAGAGATGATTTTCGTTTATTTTTATTTTTATTTCTTTCCATTTCAAGTAGATTTTATGAAAACGCACTTAAAACATGGAAAGAGCTTTTAGACAAAATACTAGATTTATTAAAGTGCATGGTCAATCTGTGCTTCATCCATGAGAAATGCAAAAACAAATTACAGGTAATTTAGTTTGATTTGGCATTGGCTACTATTCCCGCTAGTTTGAGTTATTTGGTCATAGTCTCGATGCTTGTTGTTTTTTGGACCACCTTTGCCATAAACTAGGACCATGATTTTTTGTTTCATTTCGTCCCTTCCACTATGGAGTTTTGGAAGAGCGATTCGTGATTCGGGTTTTAACCCAACCCTCCCTTAATTCGCGTTATCTAGGAAAAAACACTGAAAAAACAGTAGCCTGCAGTGCAGGCGTATTTTTGGTGGGCGAAACCTTGCTCGTGTTCGTGATATTGTTGTAGCCGCCATTTTGATTTTATGACAGTGGAAGATTGGGGAGAGTAGAAATAGTAACCCTTACGGTAGGTGCGAGGGCGAAAGAAGGAAAGTGGAAGGGGGAGGGGAGGGGCGAAAAAAAATTTCTCGTCTCTCTGCACGCCCCCTCCCCGCTCCCTTTGACTTGCCCCATCTACTCCTCTCTTCGGGAAGTTTCAACATGGCGCTTTCGTGAGCAAATTGCGCGCTCAAAGAAAACGCCCGGCCTGCAGGCTAAACAAACAATAGCCTGAAAACTGCGGGAAATGGTCATAAATTAAGTTTAGGTTACACAAATAATGTGTGACAATGGCCTCCAAAAAATAGATTTGGTAAGAATAACGGGAGCAGCCTTCTTGGATATTCATAAGGCACAAGCATAATCGTGTACATAGTTAACCATTTGGAAAGCGCGTTTTCTCCACTTATATATTCTAATGCGCTTAACTCCATAAACCAATATATATCTTATTGTAAAAAAAAAAGGTTAATTAGGGCGGTTCCGGATTAGTGCCCACTTTTGTTAGAGTCCTTACAGGACAACAAGAAACAGTGATACTTGATAAACAATCATTTACCTGCGACAAAGAATATAATTTATTTTTTCAAGTCCCTCAAGTTTTAGCAGTTGGAACGCCACTTTTTCTGTTGAATAAAACTTCCTATGTTGATATTCTGATAGGCTCGATTTCCGCCGTCTCCCGGGTCCGGTCTTTGAGAGTGCGGGCTCATTTTCCCGAACAGCGGCTGGTAATCGAGCCTAATATTCTGATGGCACCTAGATTTGTGCACCTTCTGACAAAAATGCCTTGGTACAGAAGCTAAGCCCAGATCTAAATAATAATCACGAATGGCTAAAATATCACCTGTTAAAACAGAAAGCATGTTTATTGGTTCATTCTCTGCTTAGTTGCACACTTTTGAGAATTGTTCAGCTAAGTAAAGAAGAACAAGAGGTTGATGACGTATAGGAAAATTGCGACATTATCTTTACTTTGTCGGACTCCACACTTTCACACCTCTGAGAAGTGTAGTACTAAGTAAAGAATTACAAGTGGTCCCTGACGGGGAAAAGTGCGACATAATCTTTACTTTTTGAGACTATTCCAACAAACCTTATCTCCTCTAGAAGGGTAGCACTAAGGATGAAAAAGGAAAGGAAGAAAAATACTTGCAAGTTTTACTGAGATAGATTTCACATTTCCCCGAAAGGCTAATGTGGATGCTGCTTGTGGAATAGGGTCTCTTTTATGTGCATTCAGTAGATACTCTTAGTATTCTAAGTTTTTTCTTATGCTCTAGCACAATCAGTAATAGGCACTTCGACTTTAATGGAAATCATGATCAGTAGGATTTAATCGTAAATTCTGTTGTTCTTGAAAGCGTTGAGAAGTAAAATTGTGAGTGTATATATGTATGTACAGGCTGTATGTAGCATTACTGCCGGAACGGTAATTTATGCACCACCATTCAGACACGTTGGTGTTCCCGTTCGGCGACATCTATATCTTGAATTTATTTATGGGCAATAAAATGTTGCCGCGTTTTCACATTTGTACACTTTCACACTTTTGTCGATTCTTAAATATCTTGAAGGTGAATGTGTGTTATGTTCAATAGCTAGTACCTTTATTGTTCGTTAATATATTCTCATTTTAGGTTCCGGTTTTCAAAAAGGGGCTCATCATTACCTGCTACTTCTGAAACTGAGGCTACTTCTCTTCGGTCTGAATGAACAAAAATCCAGCAATAACGCTGTTTTTTCCCTTGAAATCCTTGATTAACTAGATGTAACGAATAACACAGCAATGGATTGTTTGCAAGAACCGG
The DNA here is from genome assembly GCA_942486035.1 of Porites lobata. Taxonomy (NCBI): domain Eukaryota; kingdom Metazoa; phylum Cnidaria; class Anthozoa; order Scleractinia; family Poritidae; genus Porites; species Porites lobata. The sequence goes on from CALNXK010000054.1 coordinate 2,966,566, forward strand.
AAACCAACGTCCAGTCTTGATTTTTCAATTAGGTTCCGTTGCGTCCTCAGAACGTTGCTTATATTCTATCTTTCTTCTTGTCATATTCGTTCTAAGTGTTTGATTTACTCTTAGATAAAGGAGGGGATCTAACACAGTTCATGACTAGAGAAAAAACACGTCCAGCTACAGAGCCCATGTTTAGTGGGGGAAATATTCACGACTTCAAAATCACCAGTGGATATGCCACAGTCGATTACACTGATTTCATCAGCTGTCATGTTTTCAACAGTGAAAACATTTTGATTTCCCAGAGCATTCACGATGGAGCCTTCTCAGGAATTTTTGCAAGTTCAAAACTGTACAATCCAAGACCTGTGCCGGCTTGGGGAATTAGAAGAAACTACGACGATTTCCTTACATTTGTCAATGAGCAATGGAAATCAGGGGAGGAAAGAGGAATGTCATGTGGAATATATTCTCTTACCTGTGATGAGAAGCTAGGCTTTGGAGCATTCTTCATGAAAGGGTACGGCTCAGATCAATCAATTGTAAGGAAAATGACGGAAATACAGAAAATATATAACAGGGGCTTGAAGATAACTGCATGTGCTGCCCAAGGTTCAACATTTTACATCATCATGACAAAAAACACAAAAGAATACCACGGAAAAGAGCAGGAGTGGTTTACCCGACATACATGGGATGAGGCAAAAGATAAGATAAACGAGGGCTACAGAAACGGAATGGTCCTCACAGGGATATGTTACTCAACTAGGCTGGAGCAGTATTTTGTTGTCATCACGAAGACACGACAACGCCAGACCTCCAGGTGGTTTACCATGAATAAAGGAAAAGACATGGAACAATGGGTAGACCAAAAATATGAGTGTGGATTCCACCCAAGTATTATCTTTACGGATCCAACTAACAAAATGGTTTTGATTGTGGTGACT
>CALNXK010000054.1:2970000-2985000 GCA_942486035.1 Porites lobata
GCTAGCCGCTGGTGCATTGTTACCCAATGAGTCGATGAATATCACGCAATGAATGTCAGTGTGGAAAGCCGACCGATCGCGCGAAGAAGTTACTTTATGAGTGCAAGCTGGCAATGAAAGAACTGGCAAGCCGAGCCGGAACCCCGAAGACGAAAGGTAAAGGCAACGAGATAGAAACATTGCTTCTTACAGCCAAAATCATTTCGAAAAAAAAAAAAAGGATGAAAATAATTAATACGGATAGGTGCATGGGTAGAGTTCGAAAAACCGAAACATCGCTCGAAGAGACAAAGCTGAGTTTAGCCTGCGAACAGGCTGTCATGTGGAGTGGAGCAAAAAGGAAGCGAGCCAAGCGTAGCCTGAGGGAGGAAAATGGCGGGGTAGCCTGTAGTCTTTGTTCTGATGCCGCCCATCCATGCCACCAGATTCTGGTATCATGATCTGATTGGTCAGATCACTGACTGTTGACTCATTCCGCGAAAAATACCCCCTGCGCGCCAATGTTATTGAAGCCGGTACATTCACGAGTATAAAAACAACATAATCTGAAAAGTCTAATTACATTTATTGACATGTTATCGACCATGAGTTACAGGATAATTGCAAGTGGGCGGAAGGGTGGCATCAAAACAAAGTCTACATGCTCCCCCTCCATTTTTTCTCCCCCAGGCCACGCATTGCTCGCTTCGCTTGCCGAATCGCCCCGCTCCACTTGCGAGCCTGTTCGAGGGCCTGGCTGAATTTGAATCTACAGTCAGCGATAAAACATAAAACGATAAAAAGGGCTAAAGTAGCTAATCCTTCCACTCCACTGAGCCGCAAATTGCTAAAACTTGTCCAAATATACACTGAAGGTGGTGATAATAGAATTGGTGTAAACTATAGGTTGAAACCTCTCCGTGAAAATACCCCTAAAATGGATTGAAGAGACAAGAACCAACCGGTCAACCCAAGAACAAATAAAAAAGTTGTAAGACAGTTGGAAGAACTTGAAGTCAAGCTTTGTGCGCTTACCGCGAGACCAGATCTAGATCCAAGTCCGGATAAATGTGCTGATAAGTTCCCAAGGCCAGTGGCTAATTAACAATTATTCCTCGAGTGCGAATGAGCTCTGAGACAATAGCCCATGAGGCCGAAGGCTTAATGGGCTATTGAATCAGAGGCCGTGAGGGCGAGAGGAATAATTGTTTTAGTAAAATCTAACTAGTTGGTCAAAAATACCGAGAATAAAAAAAAATTAGCTAGTTAAAGCTAGACTTTAATCCTTTTTTGCCGCCAAAAAGCCCGCGCTTTTCGTTACTAGTGGGCTATAACATATAGCCTAGTAGTAGCTCAACCAATCAGAACGTAACGCAGCATTGGTAATAGACCAGTAGGTGGATTTTACTAACAAGAAGTATGCATTTTTTCTAAATACCCAAAATATGCCGTAGGGGAGAGGGGGTGAAATGGGGACCAAAATTTTCTCAGAAGTTTATAAGGTCTTAGAAAGTTCTCTAAAAGAAAATTGGGATAAACTTGTCATAGGTTTTTTAGCACTCTTGAATATGCGACCTCTTGGTTAGACGTTCGTAATTGTTATGTACAGTGCTCTATCTAACCACCGACCGGTTAGCTCAGTTAGTAGAGCGACGGACTGCCGTGCGGGAAGTCTCGACACCGGGTTCGAGCCCCAGACCCGACCAACACTCAGGGTCTTAAAATAACTGAGGAGAACATGCTGCCTTTGGAATGACATCTGCCAATGGTTGGATGTTCTAGTCTTATCGGATAAGGACGATAAATTATAGGCCCCGTCTCCTGCATCTTCAGTGTCATAGTCAGCAGGGGACGTTAAAGAACCCACGCACTTGTCGTAAAGCCGGAGTAGGGCACGGAGTTCCCGGTGTAGTGGTCTGGTCTTGTTTCACTGGTTGGTGCTTTACATAGGGTTAACCTCATTGCACCTATTCCCCCTTGGACAGATTTGCCCAAGGAAAATAAATGAGTATGAGTATGAGGTTGAAGTCGAAAGTCGGACGCGAGTTTGAGGAACAGGTTAATATTTTCTGTAACGCAGCCGGTTACAACAATCATTTTATATAAAACCTTTCATTAAACAGTGTTCGTTTTAAACATAAGGATAATACATTATTGAGATACATTATTGACATGCTTGTTGATTTTTGATTAAAATCTCTGGGCACTTATTGTTTACATTGTGTTCTGGGTTTGTCTTTATTTGAAAATAATTCTAAGAATAATCAAGTTCCTTATTATAAGAAGTCAAACATCACGATAAACAAGTTTAAAAATACAATAGAATTTAACTTCAAACCATTCAGCAAAGCAGACAGCAAATTGTTCACGGTGAGCCCATCGGACGCAAAAAGCTGCAACCTAGAAAACTACTTTTGCATTTATTATTCTTTTGAGCTTAAACTTTGCAGGATGGAAGAGAACTCTGTATGCCAAAAAATATTATGTTTTTTGTTTTTCGATTTTAACGGTTTTTGGCGGGAAAATGACGTCACAAGATTGACAGAAAAATAAAAAAATTCAAGATATGGCAAAACAAATAAATAATTTTAAAAAGGCACGACTTGGTAGAATAGAATGTGAATTTTTTTTTTTTTAAAAAAACTCAATTGGTTCAAGAGTTATTAAGCTTTGATGTTTGAATTTCCTGCCATTTTGTGACTATTTTTCTTAGAAACATAAGTACATTTCAAGATGCTATATCTCCTAAAGCAATTGAGCTTTTCCAAAAAACGTTTTTGCCTTTGTTTCTATCACGTCAAGCTCTTGCAAGAGTTTCACCATCCTGCAAAGTTTGAGCTCATGAATAAAAAATGCAAAAGTAGTCCCTAGCATTGCCTAGGTTGCAGCGTTTTCCGTCCTGTGGGTCCAGCGTGGTTGTTGCTCGAAATAACTGTCCATCAAACTGTTCAAGTGACCAAATTTGGAAGAATTTTGCAATATTGAACTGTTAACAGAGAAGACCTGGGAAGGAGGTTGAATTGTTTTCGTGGTGAGTAGAAAAAAAGGCGGAACATTTCACTCGTTTCACGAGCAAGAAATAGGTGAACTATTGGCTAAAAACATAGCAAGAACAGCAAGAAGACAACTTGACGGACGACATCTGCTATTTGGAGAATATTTGCGGGGCTTTATCTCCTAAACTTGCCGATTAACATGCACTATCGAAGATGGACTTAACGTCGACGGTGGTAAGTATGTTTTAGATTTTTTATAAAATTAACAATTAATGGAAGAGGCTGAGTATCTTAATATATAGATTTAGCCAGGGCTAAAAGCGAAGCTCTCTATAACATTTATAGTTTGTTCAAACAAAATATAAAATCGTGTAATGCTAGGCGGCGAAGGCATGCATCGCCGGAAAATGTGAAAATCAACAATAGGTTTAATTAGCAAAAGCAACTTTGCACGTGCAGCACACTTTTTTTGTACATATCTTTGCCGTTGTTTTGCACGACTACAACGTGAAACTTCCAGAAACTTCTTAGTTACACGTTTTATGGAGGAAATGTCGTACGTGTTCCCGTCTTACATTGGTATGCCTGTGGTGCGGAGGGACGGTCTCTCGGGCGGGCGGTCGGTGTACGGTCACGTGATTACCAAATTTTCTCGGATGGGTAGATTACTTCATTTTCTTACCCATGGAGCTCCGCTGGCGCGTTTGGCGTGCGAGAGCTCCGCTATGAAGAATTATTGAGATCGAGAAGGGTGTTATCCCTCGAGGCCGTAGGCTGACGCGGATAACACCCTCCGGGATCTCCATAATTCTTCATATGATATGAAAGCCGAATTCAATAATTGTTATATTATTCATTCAAAATAATTCCTAGTTTAAAAACATAGCTAAAACACACTTACCTCCATCGATGTTAAGTTCATCTTCGATAGTGCACGTGTAAGGTTTTTCAGCTCCGCAAATATTCTCCAAATAGCAGATGTCGCCCTTCGAGTTGTCTTATTGCTGTTCTTGCCATGTTTTAACTATTATTTCGCGTAGTTTTTATTCTTGAAACGAGGAAAATGTCTACAATTTTGTCTTCACAGCCAAAACAACTCAACCTCGTCCCAGGTCTTCTCGCTTAACGGTGTATTAACCTCCAAGGAAGCTGCACCTATGACGTCATCGGTTGATTAATCGCAAAACTCCTACAAATTTGGTCACCAGTAGCTGGTTATGTTGAATTATGCGTGTGCTTTTAGCCAGTCAGAATCGGGGAAACATTTTGAATGAATAATAATAGGAATTATTTTGAATGAAAAATGAAGTACTTATTGGATTTGGCTTTCGTATCATCCGGAAGAATTACGGACATCAAGGAGGGTGTTAGTGGCCTCGGTGGATAGCACCCTTCTCGACCAGCAGAATACTTCATATCCTACTCAGCCTAAATTGCTAAATACAACAATGAAGTGCCAGTCTCATTTAACGCAGTGTAGCGATACTTATCGATCATGACCCCATGGAGCCCATTTCGCTTGAAAAATTTGTTTGAGAACTTGAGAAGTATAGTGGATTCAAAGCCTTGTTTACTAGAGGCGAAGAAAGTCCGCGAAGTCTATCAGGAAAGTCCACCTTTGACTTGGAAATCCTAGCATATTCCACCAGTTGAGATAATTATGCAAACACCATAAGCCGGTTTGGTGGGGATGCTGCTGTCCATACATGGAAAATTGACGATTCGGAATGCAAAGTCATCTCTGATCTGTTATCGTACATGCTGAGATGGAAAAGTGAGTTATTGTCACCAAGCTCGACTCTTGGGCCAAGGTCTGACGCACTTCAGTTATTGAAATGGAAATGTCTTTTTAAATTGGCTCAAATTCCGAAGGGTAAATTTTTTATTTTATACGTCATCAAGTTACTCTCTCCTTTTTCAATCTTACGATCTTGAAGACCGCCATGTCATAATCATAACTGAGATACAATGGCTTACTTACTACCGGTCCAAGTCCTTGATCTTTCTATATGGGACGGAGCTTTACCTCCAATATGGAACCTCTAGTTTCTCACTTATTTATACTGTAAATGGACTTTTAAAAACGATTTTCAGGGCAGTATGGGCAAGGAATTATCCTTCCATCTTGTAATTAACTTTACATATGCAAGACTGTATACTTTCGTCCTTCGTCATCACAAATAAAGTTTGGCCGTTATTGGGATCGGTGAAGATGACAGAAGGATAAAATCCTTCCTTCTCTCTCTCTCTCACAATTTTTTCTCTTTTTCTCTGTTCTTTACTGGTGTTGTCAACTTGCCAGAAGTAGCACTGCTTCTGTTGGGTCTGTGTGATGACTACAAGATACTTTTTCAATATATGAGAGTAACAAATCCCTGTGATAATTTTCCCAGCTTGATAGCCCTTCTTTATTTTTTTTTCAGCATGTCTCCATTCTTGACTGGTGAACCACGTCTGTATTTTCCCCTTGTAATTTTCAGCGTCCTCTGTCATGATGACACAAAATGGCTTACCCTGGGCAGCACAGGCGGTAATTTTAAAGCCTTTTTCCCTGTACTTTCTGATACTGGATACCCTTTTTAAAACTCTTTGGTCAGTACCATAATTTTTCAAAAGAAATACTCCAAAACTGCTACCTTCGTCAAATGCAAGGGAATATATCATCATTGACTTTTTCCTTTGTTCCCTTACAAAAGCAGAAAACTTTTTAAGGTCTGTAAAAATCTGCCAATCAACTGCAGGTCTTGGGTCGTGAAGTTTGGACGTTACAAAATATGCAGAGAGGAATCCATTATGTATACTCTGAGAAGAGACAACTCTTTGGGAGTTTTTTATGAAACTCTTCAGAAATTTAGAGTAAGAAATTAAATCAAATCCACTGGTAATTGGAAAGTCAAGCAAATTGCCACCACTGTACATTGGCTCCTTGAGGGGACGTTCTTTCTTTCCAGTCATAAACAAAGTCAAATCCCCACCTTCACCTAAAAAAAATATTTAAATATCAACTAAAGGATGAAACATCATTTAAATTAAATACTTATATATTTAACCCTCGGACGTACAAGGCGGGATACCATCCCTTCCTCCCCCACCCCAAAAATATATGCAGACATTGTATGTTATTTTTTAAAGAACCATTAACTATTTTATTTTTTCTTACATTTTCTTTTTCTCTCCGTCTTTCTTGAGGATGACTTTACTGTTTTTCTAAAAGATAATCTTTATTCACCGGCAAAAAGATGCATGAATAATTTTCTTATGTACCAAGTTAGTGAAATAGTCAGTCTTATATCAAACGAAATATAAAAATTTTCTTCTCAATTCCAGCCTGGAAAGGCAATTACTTACCGTGATCGACCAAGTACAGCGTGGGAAAATTAGTCAATCAAAAAAACTAATACTATTAATGCTACTAATACTAATGATGATGATGATAAAGATAATGATAATTATAATGATATTGATAATGACAATGACAATGACTATGACAATGATAATGATAATGATGATGATGATGATGATGATGATGATGATGATGATGATAATAATGATGATGATGATAATGATAATAATGATGATCATGATGATAATGATGATGATGATCATGATAATAATAATGGCAATAATATAGTAATGATAACAGTGTCAACTGATATTGACAAAGGTTATTAAAAAGACACTGAAATACAAAGACCCCGAGACACAAAAATGTGGGGAATGAAGACAGAGATCGACTGTGGCAGTTATTTTTGGTGCGCCGGGATCATGGGCGTAGGGGCCGGGGGACCGGGGGTGGCGGCAGCCCCCCTCCCCCAAGTTTCGAAAAGTTTGAAATTTTTCGGGCAAAACGCTCATGATTCGCGCAACAGCATTTGAGATAAAACTGAAAAAAAAAAAGAAAAGAAAACGAAACGTCAAGCTAAATGGACACATGCCAAATCAAGGTGTGTGGTGTCAATCAAGTGTTAACAGATGATTGAAACTTGTTGATTAACATTCATTCACTCTTTCCCACGGTGTCCATGCTGAGTTGGAATCTTTCTTTGAGAGCATCACCACAGTGTGGAAACTGTGTGAATGTATCATAGTTAAGATGAAATCGTGGATTGCTGAATCCGATTTCTCATTTCGCGATGCTCGTGTGCCACAAGGAAATCCCTCAACCCGCTTACAAGCGTATAGTCGGGGAAAACCCAAACGTCAATGCTGCAACTCCGCTATCGAAACCGAGGATTACCATCGTGTGAACACCTTTTTCACCTCTCTAAATAAGATCCTGGCCGAAATTGAGAATCCATTCAGAGGAAATGACCGAGATGTTTTTTGTTTTGTTTCTTTTTTTTGGCGTTTGGTGATATTTACTCTTAGTTATTCACCTACCAGTCATAGCTTTGACCTCTCTCGGCCAGGTACTATGATCTTGACAAGGAGCCACTCCAAGCAGACCAAGGCCTGTTCAGTCAATTCAAGACAAAAAACGTAATGAAAAAAACAAAAAACAGCTGTAGAAGTGATTGAAGTTTAGCACGAAAACAGCCTTTTGGAAATGACACCAGAGTTCTCCAAGATCGTATCTATTCTGGCCTTCATCCCAGCAACATCATCCTCAGCGAAGCGCTTATTAAGCCATTGTGAACAGTATTGACAGGATAATTAACATTTTCGGACACCACCACAGAAGAAATAATCTGTTTTTGATAAGCTTCTGATTTTACTAGATCGAGTAGACTGTCGATAGTGATCATAGAATATGCACGGTTTCCAAATAACTACTTGTGGAAATAGAACCGTTTCACTCAGTGTGAAAATTGTAAAGGTTTTTCCTTTTCATAGAATTTAAGTGCTTTTGTATTCCGGTTACAAAACTCAGGAATTTGAGCACTGTGTAATTTTTTTTCTGGAAAAAAGGTCACCGCTATGCACCCTAAATCTGAAGGTGCCCGTACGCCTATGGCCGGGATTCATTAAAAAGGGAATGGACAAGAATTAGGTAAAAGCCCTGCAGCCATTAACATCAATGAGCTGCAAAGATCATTCACTTGGGAACGGCGCGTATACTTCGACGATTTATTTCCATTCATATAAGATACCCCTCTAGCACCTCAGGACCAAGCAATGAGCCTTGAGTACTCAGACTCAGTGGAGGTATGACTTTGCGTATACGTCCGAGGGTAAACTGAAACGCATTTTGCTCCAACAGCGGTCGAGTAATCCGGACAGGCTGATAGACATTCAAAACCTTCAATTTTCTTGTTGAGACAAAACTTGGCTCAGTGGCCACTGTAACAGGTATCGCTGAAGATCATCGGGTAGAAACAGTCTCTAGGTACCAGATCCAAAATTTCTTCGATGCTGATTTTCCCATCATTAAAACACCAGTTTCCTGTACCAGGCCGCAGCCAATTAACTGCTGGTTCTAAAACACTGGAAAGTTGCACTAAATCTTCCTCGCAAGCTTCACGGCTTTCTTAAAAATAATAACGAAGCGCGTATAGTAGTGCGTAGTGCCTAGCGCGTCCAGCTCGAATCCTATATCGAAACAGCTTTGGAACAATACCTTCCTTCTAATTATACACCGCTGCAATGTAAACATTATAGTTTTGATTTCAGATTAATTAAGGAATGTAAAACATACACACCTTTGGTATCAAAAGCCGTCGAATACTCCGGACATGCTGCTAGGCAGTGGAAACCAGAAATACCTTTCTCCAGACAGAAATTTGCCCAGTGGCCACTGTAACAGGCATCACTGAAGATCATTGGATAATACAAGCCTCCAGGCAACATGTCAAAAATCTCTTGGATACTGATTGTCCCATCCGCAAAGCACCAGTTTCCAGTACCAATCTCGCCATGCCCAGTATAGTACAACATTGGACGCGCTTTCGTATCCATGCACTTTTGAAAAAAATTGGTAATATGTTCAAGAGCTTTGTCTCTGGTGAAATAAAAATCTCGGACTATGTTATAGATCTTTGGTATAATCAATTCCTGCATGTTGGCGAAGTCACGAGAAACACCAGCAAGAAATGCGCCATTTATATCTCCGGGGGAATCTCTTGGTCTTCGCTTGGAAATTTCAATATTTTCTGGTGGATTAGAGGCACCTGATAGCAATAACCAAAGGGTGGACTCATCCGTTGGTTTCCACTTTGACCACCGGTCGATTCGGCCAACATTTGGTCCCTGCGCAATTGCGGAGCCGGCAAGTCTGGACATGTTCCTAATAAGAAAGTATGCTTCACGTTAGATCCCATTTCGACTCGTAAATTACACAAGAAAACGGATATGGCAGGAATAAGTGATAAGTGTTTTATAATTTTTCAGTTAATAAGTTCCAAGGGTTTTTTTGCTTCCTATTGCATCCTTTCATTTATACACTGATACGATTTTCGTGTTTTGAGTAAAATGAAATACATTTAATTTATTCAAAATGGTGGATCTAAGATGCAGCTGATCTCGGTTCCTTTTTAGTAATAAATGGTGTCATCATGATATCACTGCTGTTGTTAAAGATTATATTTATATGTTAGCATGCTCCTTAATTTTATCAGACTGACACCTTACTGTACAAGTAACTTTCGTTTTTTGTCCACTTTGAGGGAAAAATGGATTCTGCCAATAAGTTCAGCAATAGGACTTCATAACAACGTCAAATTTATACGTCATTTTGTCCATCACGTTATGCCCAGTTCTGGGATTCCCAGTCGCAGGAAGCAAAACATAGGCACTTTTTACGTGCATGAGCTTTTTTGAGTGCTTCAGTATAACCGTACCAAGAATGATGAATCTACCTTTTTATTTGGGCGTCGCCCAAATAGAGTAATCGAGAACGCTTGTTTTGATTCAAAGTTGCAATATGTAATATTCACGCAATACGTGCGAACGTAAACAAGCCAAGCGACGCGAATTTCTGCTGTGTGATGTGTCACGACACATATCACATGTGTGTCACATGTGTGTCACATACATATCAAAGATAACGCACGGCAAACAAATCGAAAATAGAAGACAAACATATTGAAAAAGCAAGGTATACCGAGTGAAACAAACTATCACTACATACGGCGTGAATGTTTTCCCCCGGGAATATAGGTACTGGTCAATACCCTTTTGCGTTCTCAGACTATTCATTGCCAGTAATGGCTTATTGCCAAGCGTTTGACGATATTTTTGCCCTTGGTTGTCGAGAGCCAAAGATCTCACGCAAAATTCCGTAATCGTGCATAACATAAATAATGGTAACATTGAGTGAAGCATAATTTTATTGCAGATTTTCAGAAAGGAGGTGATTTCTTAACATTATATTGATCAAAATGATCTCGTAAACAAGTTTCATTCTTTCTTTTAGACTCAGCTGTATTGCATTGAACGACACGGCTTATGGTCTTTCCGAGGAACGCTGGTTCGGTCGATGTTATTTAGTGTCAACACGTCACGAAATCCGCAAAGAAAAATTTCCAAAATCCCCTATATATGGCCAGCCGGTTCTCACTTTTGCAGAGCGAGCTGTGGTCGTGTTTGAATGAACATTAACAAAGTTACGCTTCAGCATAATAAAGAATTTATTATGGTTATTTTTTATGGTTTAATTTATCGACGTGTAATCTTCAAAAGCGTTTGATACGCGCGGCATTTTGAGTACTCCTGCAAGCGATGTTCACTGAACGACTGAAAACTAACCTGAGATCAGGCCCAATTTTAGCGGTTCTCATACACTCTCTCTAACGGCTACCGCTAAAATTGGGCCTGATACAAACTCTCTCACGTTTGTGCTCGTTACGGCCACGTTTTGGCCGTAACGCTGATTGGCTGTTGGAACAATGCCACAAGTTCTGATTGGCTGTCGGAAACGCCGGAAGTTGAAAGCGCGTATTCCTCGCTTGTTTTTTTTGGGACTTTAAGATCCGAGACGCGACGGCTGTAAGACGCGACAGGAAGTAAATTTTCAAAGAGGAGACATGTTGCGCATGCTCAAGCCGTTGTCCTGGACCGCGTCGCGTCGAAAACGTGGGTTTTGCGTGTTTGACGTTCTGTACAAAACGTGAGTATATTTGTTCCTGTGCTCAAATTAAATGATGATATATTCCTCTAAACATGTAAAATCAGCCTTCTAGGATCATTGGACGTTTTTTCTGGCGACATTTTACATCGCAGAGATGGAAGGATTTTGATTATTTTTAAATTTCTTTCATGTGTACGAAGCTTATAAAATGGCAGCGCCTTCGACTTCGACTTCGAGCGAGGCTTGCAAGTAAGTCACGAGCTAAAACTGCAAATAGTGAATGCAGGAGTCTTCTGCATACTCTTCTCGTCTCTTGTACCGTTGCAATTCTCGATTTATTGCGTTCATATGCTGCTAAAAGCCAATTTTAAGCCTGTATTACTTAATTTAATTTTATTAAACTGCGTGTGTTTTCATGCTTCCTTTAGTCCAGTAATGTTTTGGACTCATGATCATGAAGCCAATCTATGCAGAGAAGTCGTCAATGTAAATCCCTACACAACTAAGAAAGGGTCAACACAAAGAAGCAGAATGTGGGAAAAAATAGCAGACACCTTGAACAAATTCACTGTGGGAAATTCAGGGTTGACGAGCGATCAGTCCGAGACCACGTGGGAATCCTTGTTTACAAGCATAAGAAGAAACTTCCAGCGGAGGAAAAAGCAACTGGGATAACTCCCGATGAGCCAACTGAACTAGAAAACCTATTGGATATGATCATCGCGTTGGAGGAAAGTGACGAAGCGGAATTACAGGAAACACAGGGAATAGCTAGCAAAAAACGTCACTACGATCGGGCTAAAGCGGAAGATGTTAGACTAAAAGTTGTAAATAAACTGCACTGAATCCTGTTCAAATAAGCTTAAGTACTTGCTTCAGTACTATGCCCATCAAAGTCTGGTACAGATATTTTTATTGAAGTACACTGTCCATGAAAAAAAATATATGTAAGTCTTATATTATTTCATTACCCTGAAGTAGTTTTCGTAGTTAAGTATAACTGTTAGAAAAACCAGAGTTGGTTAATCTTGATGTTTGCAGGTTCTCGCATGGAGTTTTGACTTGACTTGCATTGTGAAATATAAACCAGCTATTACTTTTGCAGAAATGCACTAACCCTATTAAGAAAAAAGGGCTTGATCTAATGTAAACTCTACTGTGATATAGAAAAATTTTTATAGTTTACTGACCCAGATTTAACAATCAGAAAAGCTCCCAAGCACGACATACACGCTTGTTCGGAGTTGGTTTCCGTAAGCTTAACACAGTAAAACAACTATGAAATTTGAAGAACAACTATTGCATGCACACATAGAAAAGAATGACACGTACCTTTTAAACAAGTTTGTGGTCTAAACTCTATCAAAGATAAGGGTGAAAATATTTGTTAACAAAAGCAGGACTGCTTCGTACAAAAAAACAGCTTTTGTTTTCTTCAGATCTGCGTAGTTTGTTTGTTTGCGCGGGCGAAGAGAGTTTGCAGCCGCGACAATTTCGCGCCAAAAACAGGGTGTCTTGCTTGGGTTCAGTCTTCCATCGTCCAATTGTTGAGTCATTGTTTTGCGTTGCTGTCATTAGATGGTATATTGATCGATCAAGAAGGAGAAAATGATCCACTCGAGATAAGACAAAAAAAAAATCACTTCGAAAAAGTACATATTCTAGAACATTTTCAAAAATAATTATAAAACAGCAATTACAATGATTACCCGCCCGTGTTCGCTATTGTCGTATAAATATCTTTGAAACAGTATTCAAATACAGCTTTTTAATTTCCGTTCTTAATATCAGTTTCGACATAAGTGTTTGTAGACGTAATTCATTGCATATTTGCTCTCACCTTTCAGAACCATTCAATAGTGTTGTAAAAGTGTAGCGGTCGTATTTGTCTTCATTTGTGACTAGTATCAAAGGTGTGGTCATAGCCACTACACTTTTGACTTCATCTTTGACGTGCGTCAAAGGTAAAGTCAAAGTTACCAGCATATTTGACAACGACTTTGATAAGGGTCAAAGGAATGGCAAGGCATTGATTCATTTGACTTCATCTTTGACGCGCGTCAAAGGAGAAGTCAAAGTTGTTACCAATATGACTTCACCTTTACCAAGGTCAAAGGAGTAAGCAAAGAGGTTATATATTTGGCGACATCTTTAACGCGCGTCAAAGGTGCAGTCAAAGCCAAAACCATATTTGCCTTAACTTTTGACGCGTGTCAAAAGTGCAGTAAATCCAATTTTTCGTCCCGTGTCAGCGGATGAAAGCGATGACAAACCGAAGCGTCAACGAAGAAGTGGAGGGGATGCTATCGAACAAAGCACAAACAAAGCATTTCTTGGACTTTCTTAAATGATGCCATGGCTATTTCTGCGAAAGAATTGCCGAAGAATCACACTGATAAAGAGCGGTTTGCAGCCGCGTCGTCTTGCATCGCGACGGAGATCTTACCTTTACTTTTCGCGCGCAAACGACGGCGCTCTACAGGTCCAGTCCTTTATCAGCCACCGCGTTCTAGAAGTCGTCGCGTCCCAGATCTTAAAGTCCCTTTATTCTTGAATGATCCGCCGTCGCCGGAGAGAAGAATTGATTTTGCTGTCTTTTTTATTGTTTTATGGTCTTATGGTAGGAAAATATGCCTTTTACGTGCCATGGAAATTCAGAAAATTCATATTTTTGATTCATGAAAATATTAAGGCAACAGAAAAATAGAAATTTCAGTACTTAAAATTCGAGCGCGCCTAACCAAAATACTAGTAGAACATCGTATCGCCGTCTTTTCGAAAACTTTTTATCTTCTACGCCAACAGAAATAACCTTTGAGATTTCCTTTAATCTCGTAAGAAGTTTCATGTGATTGTGCTGACTGCTTTATTTTAAGCTGAAAAAATCGAAAGGTAAAAGCTATTTTTTAAGTCAGCCAGTCTGTATTTTTCCCACGCATGAAGAACGTGCATACTAGAAATACACGCAACGGAAGTAATTTTGGTTGGCTGATTCGGCAGATGTCAATCAATCAAAAAAGTGGGCGCAGACGTTTCGTAGAAGGTTTGTATCAGGCTCTGTTTTCGTTTCGCCTTGCCTGCCGGAATGTTATTACAAACCAAAACGAAAATTTAGCCTGATCTCAGGTTAACTGAAAACCAACGGCACAGCGATTAAAATTACAAGAGAGAATACTAACAATCAACAAAAGAAATATAATCCGGTGAAACATATACAGAGACAACAATTTTCATTCACGAAGACAAGTATTAAAGTGTCTCTAAAAATCCTGAGTCTTCAAGCTTAAAGCTTAAGTTTATGTTTTAAACCGGCTTCCCGGTGTTTGCTTCTCTTCAAAGATGAACTCGAGGCAAGAAAATCGCTTACAGCTTTTCTTTGGTCTAAACGCTTTTCAAAGTTCTGTAAGCTTATATCAAACCTGATACTCGGTCAGACCTTTGTCTCAAATCTTACGAACGAGCATAAACAAAATAGCCGCATAAACTGCGCTCGACTTCATTAAATTAGATATAAAAAACAAACATACATCAAATACAATAATTACTCAGGCTTACCATTCGAGATGCAGCCCTGAAAGGTATAAAGTAAGGTCAGTATCGCTTCAGACTTTGTAACCCTCTAACGCATCAAGCAATGTGAAAAATTATTTTGACGAAAACGATGCCATCCGAAATCGGATTTCCGACTTTGACAAGTGATGTATTTCTCAACCAAAAACCCAATAACGAACTAGCCATCAATAACAGAAGACTCCTAACAGCAGCTGAATTTCATTTTGTACATCCAGTGGAAAAAGACAGTTAAAAACATCATAAGTTGACACAAAACCCTGTCAGCTTCAGCTGTCAAAGTAAACAAGATTCAAGATGCAGCATGAATTTTTTGCATGAACTCACCTGTCAAATTTTGACCAATCACAGCATAAAAATTGGACGAAGAGCGTGACCAACACGTGATCATAGTAAGCAAAGTCAAAAGCAACTGCCTTCCCTGCCTGTAATGGCTGGCTGAATTTTCGC